>CM075475.1:47500-560000 GCA_037950665.1 Hypophthalmichthys nobilis | reverse complement strand
GTTTTTTTACATTTCTTCATATATTTATTTATGTATTTATTTATAGTTTTTGCAGGTTTGTCCTCCACACACAAATGATGGAGTGAACTTCAGTTTGACATGTTTAAGTGGATTTACTCAATTAAATCAGGACAGAATGTCAGTAATTGTGGTTTTAACTCATTTTAATGAAGTTCATTTAACAAGCAGCAGAAATCATGTTTACAGTGTAGATTAAAAGATGGACAGATTGATAATTCCTGATTGTGATGTGTTTTATCTCCATCAGATTCCCATCGGCTCATTCTGGATCTGAACACAGTGAGTGAACGCCTCAGTCTGTCTGAGAACAACAGAGTGATTACTGACACTTTCCCAGAGCGTCAGTCGTATCCTGATCATCCAGACAGATTTGATTATTATCAGCAGGTGTTGTGTACAGAGAGTGTGAGTGATCAACGCTGTTACTGGGAGATTGAGTGGAGTGGAATAAGTGTGTATATATCAGTGTCATATAAGAGCATCAGCAGGAAGGGACGGGGTGAAGAGTGTGAGTTTGGATTTAATGATCAGTCCTGGAGTTTGATCTGCTCTCCTGACAGATACTCATTCATACAAAATAACATAGAGACTGATCTCCCTGTAAAGCCCATCATCAGTAGAACAGGAGTGAATGAGGAGGATCACTATAGAATAGGAGTGAATGTGGAACTCTGTCCTTCTACAGCGTCTCTGGAGACACAATGATCCTCATCCACACAGTCCAGACCACATTCACTCAACCACTCTATCCTGGGTTTGGTGTTGGTTATACTGGATCATCAGCGAAACTGTGTTGATGAATCAGAACAGAGAGACTCTACCCATAATGCTTTGAGCTCATGATGAATCAGTGACAGTGAGATGATATAGAGTCTCTTCATTACATTAATACTGAAATATCATGTCACAATAAATGTGTGTGTGTGAGTGTGTGCTAATGACTCAAAATCACATGATTAAATAAATGTTGAAGTATTGTAATAAATGTTGAACTGCAGTGTACATGTATATTGTGTTATGTGGTGTCGTTCTGAGGAGCAGGAGTGACACTTAAAGATTTAGATCACTAACCCTTAAAAATAAAATCAAGAATCAATTTATCAATTTAATCATTCAAACATAAATGGACATTTTTACATGTATGAATAAATACACAAACTTAAAACTGTTTATTTGATTCATGTTTTAAAACGTAGATTAATAGAACAATAAAAAGTGCATTAATAAATAATTTTAAATCGCTTTTTAAAAAGCATTTGCCAATTGCTTTTCTTTATCCATTTGTCAATCGAGTTAAAAATGCCATTGGTCAGGACACACGCGGAGCAACCAATCACCTTTCACCTCAGTTTGAAGAGCCAATCCTCTGTCACTTGTGAATGTAACACGCGCTGTCATTGGACAGTGAGAACAACTATTCGTCAGAGCCGTTATGCTGCGTTCACGCCACCTCGAGATGACAACACGTGACGTTATATTCGGAGCTGTTCACGTCCTCGGACTGGGAATTATGCGTTTCCACTATCAACGCCTTCAATGAATCTACAGCGGCCACGTGGTACATGTGGGAGCTTTCAGAAAACTCCCAGTTTACAAGCTGTAATTACGATCTCTACGAGGACGTGAACGCTTTTACAAGCTAGAATCTCGTAACTACAGGAATTACGAGGCCGCGTGAACGCACCTTAAAATATGAGAGTTGCGACGCTCGAAACCGCCTACTTCTCTACTATATAGTAGGAGAAAAGCAGTAGATGAGCGAGTAACTATGTCTGAATCCTCAGTATTCATAAAAGAGTAGTCGAGAAGTTCCCAGATGGTCTACTGCTCCCGCCCAGATTCTGAAGTGTTCCTCGATGGACACTCTTCTATCCCAGGAGGCCACAGGAGAGGATACGTCATAATCGAACACGGAGGAGAAAAGAGACCCGGATGTTTTCAAATGTGAGTATCGAAAACCAAAAACACGGTTCTTGTGTTAAAGTCGCATCTGTTGAAGTACTGTAGAGTAAACTGTTGAAGTGTTGAAGGTGTAAAGACGCTAGACAGTACAGTATAGTTGAGATTTTACTGTAAAAACACGTTTAATTGTGTACAGATAACAGGAGAGCTTCAGTAAACACACCTTCATCTTCAAAGTGGATTCACATGAATTCTGAACCATAATCATCATAAAGACCATTACTAAATGTTTAACATCTGACAGGAACATATTCAGTAAGTATTGATGATCTCATCACAACATGAAATCTGAGTAATGTGTGTGTGTGTGTGTGTGAGAGAGAGAGAGAGAGAGAGAGAGTGTGAGTGTGTGTGTGTGTGAGAGAGAGAGAGAGAGTGTGTGTGTGTGTGTGAGAGAGAGAGAGAGAGAGTGTAAATGTGTGTGTGTGTGTGTGTGTTATTATGAAGAATTCAACACTGATTAC
Source organism: Hypophthalmichthys nobilis (assembly GCA_037950665.1). Lineage (NCBI taxonomy): Eukaryota > Metazoa > Chordata > Actinopteri > Cypriniformes > Xenocyprididae > Hypophthalmichthys > Hypophthalmichthys nobilis. The sequence continues at coordinate 557,553 of CM075475.1, read as the reverse complement.
ATGAATGTACAGTCATGTAAATAAATCTACAGTAAGTGATCTATTGTATTTGTCCATTAGTACTGTTGATCAATGAAGGAACATTTGTGTTGGATAAGAAGTGAGTTAACACATCATCAACATGTGAATGTAGTGTTGAGCACATAATCTCAGAGGAAACTTGAATCTTGTCTGATGTCACAGGGTCAGATGATCACGTGTGTTTATCCGGTGGAGAGAGACTGATGAAGGAATGATGCCATCAAAGGCTCTGAGTGACGATACTACAGAAATTAATACAAAATATACTTTAATCTTAAGTTGAGTTTATTTTAACCCTCTGGTGGACTTTGGGATGTTGCTGTTCATGTCTGCCAGCGCAGGACATTTTACAAATCCAGACCAGACGATGTTCTACGGCCATGTCTGGAATAAAGAGTAGCCTGTCCATGTCACAGTACAGTTAGGGTGATATTATATGACTTAACCTGTGATACAAGATTTTGGCCATATACAAGTCATTCATCACAGACAATAATTTATAATTATTTTTGTTTATTTGCTTTTCTATGTATATATATTTATTTTTGCTTTTTTACATTTCTTTGTATATTTATTTATATATTTAATTTATGTATTTAAAAAATTAATTAAATTAATAATAGTAATGCTTTTACTGTGTGCAATTTCTGTAATTTCAATGAAGACCTTTGAGTTTGTGTGTTTTAATAAACATTATTATTATTACTGGATAAGCGTGTAATAGCACACATTTATCTAGGTTATTTTTTTACATTTATCAACATTACAAAATCTTACCGATCCCAAAACCTTGGAACAATAGTGTATATCTTCTTTTCGTTTGTAACCATCACTTGGTAATGATGCTTCTGTTGTGGCAAAAAATCAACAGACTCTTACTGCATAAGAGACAAACTCATTCAATTGTCTTTCAAAGTTTTATTTCTTGCAAGAAAGGTCAAACAGTCATACAGAGACACAAGTAGCTGCAGAGTGTAAGACGAAGATTACAGTTTTTCAGTCCCTCTTATACTCTCTAATCTCCAAGACTGAAACTCTATTCTCTTCCCATATTAGGCACATAACCAGGAAAACCTCTGCCACCTGTCACGTGACAATCATAACCCTGCAAAACTTATACATTTGCTTCATACAAACATGGTCTTTTGCTCAGGCTTGGCCACGAAATAAGCCCCCAAAAGTAGCTGTTCTACGTGACTGAAAGGCTGTACACACACACACTTGTAAGAGAAGACAGCTTAGACTTCTCCTGAGAGAAAACTTGTAATCATCAGCACATACACTTCTAAGAGAAGACTTGTAATCATCAGCATATAAGGATAATTACCATAAATTTTAAAATTTCCACAACACTTCGGATAAGTTTAAAGACAGATTTTGAGTAGAAATAATTTTGGAATTGCTCTAATGTCTTTGTACAGGAGATGAAAACAGTGCAGAGGAGTTCAAAACTCTCATTCTGGGAGCCTGAATGACTGTGGGGGTTTGAGCTTTTAAAACTCTCTGGGATGACCAGAAGAAAAAACCTTTCTTTGATGCCTTGCCCAAGCACAGGGTATACAATTAAATCAGTCAAGAACCAGACAAAGAGTGCCCTGATCTAAATATGCCTAACTAAATTCTCACAATAGGTGGAACCTGAGTCAGTTTTATCTGGGCCCAAGGAAAAATGCCTGATTTGTGCTGAAGATGTATTTTTTCATGAACTTAAGGATCATGTCAAACACTGCAGGTATGCGTAGGCCTTTAACTGTGTTTCCCTACATAAGCAGTTTAAAAACTTGTACTGTGATCAGTCAGTAAATGTTGTCTGCATGAGCCAAGCCTGTGTTTGAGAAATTCTGTTCTATCCTTAACTTACTGCAAGATCTCTCTATTTTACTATATTAAAGTGTGACTGTTAACTTTGACATTATCTAGTGTAAATTCAATGTTCATATGTACTGTGGCAGCAGTTTATCTTAAATATACTCTAACAGTTTTAACTGTTTTAGTCAGTTGAATGATACACATCTGGATAGAGCTGGAGCCGTCTGCTCTCGAATCACTCTCGCTGTACTTTGATGTCGGTCCTCAAGTCAAACAAGCCTATTTACTTTACTCATTTACTTCAGCCATTTGAACAAATCGAATGAATGAATGACTTAATTACTTAACCATTAAGACATTTACTGCCACCTACTGGTTTTAGTTTCTTATTTAGAGTATGCCTATAATTTTATTATAGCATTTAATCTACGTAACACACGTGTGTCGAACCTTGGGGCCTGGTCCGTATGGATCACGGATCAGCTGCGAAAGCCCACCCTAGCAGAGAGCATCACACCTCACAGTGATAACAGCTAGAGCGAGAGTAAACCTGAGCGCTGAGGGGCATTTTGGTATTACAGACTGCAAATACTGGGCAATGTCTCCAGTTTTGAAAATAAGTGTTAAATTCACAGATTTCCTTCATGTTTCATTATGTAGATGTTATTTGACTTTGTTGGAGAACAAGAAGATGCTACTGAATATTTTCACATTCAAGATGCCCTTTCAGTAACAACACTGAAAAGCAACATGTCTGGAACGCTTCTGGAAAACAACATCAGTGGGTCAAAACACTTTACATCCACTGGATTCAAGCCAATGATCCGGAGGTGAGAACCATGATTTTAAGCAGTTTAACCTGTCACACACACACACACACACACACAAATCCTAACAAAGAAACTAAAAACAACTAATAATGGGTACAATGTTAATCCAGGTTACTGTGTTACTTATTTTGATATATATGAAGCTTATACAGTGTTCATATATATGCCATTTCCATATTGTTGAAAAGCAGTCTAGCTGTATTCTTTACACCAGGGGTGTCCAAACTCGGTCCTGGAGGCCCACTGTCCTGCAGAGTTCAGCTCTAACCCTAATTAAACACACCTGAACCACCTGATCAAGGTCTAATTAGGTATACTAGAAACAAAGCCACTGGAAGGCAAGCCAGCAACCTTTAGCCAAAAAAGCATAACAGCTAATGCTAATGCTAATGCTCCGGCTGTGGTGGTACGCAGGGAAGGAGACCATTACGTGATAGGCTGAGAGGTGCCACACGTGATTAAGTTGTTACAGAGTTAGAAACATGTAACATAAATTACCAAATGGGAAACAAAAGTTGGAGTCCATCGATACCAAACCAAACATGCTACCCATGTGATTTTAGTCAACCAAACAGTAGTAGGCAACTCTGAAACATTAATACAAAGGAGTTCAAAAGAGAGAATTAATACATAGGCCAAACCCTATAAAAGGAAAATCATGAGAGGGGAAAATTGGATACATGTTTATACGTTTCTCACATGGTTTTCTATAGAATATATAGGATTAAAAGGGTTTATTAGTCCTTCTCAACAAGAATTAAGTCAGAGTCACGTCTCTGCAAATTCTTTCTGATCATAATTGTTCAGTCTTCCTGCGTCCTGTAACATGACACCTGCTTGTGTGTTAGTTTCATTTTCATTTAGTTCACAGAACCCCGCTGGGAGAGTTTTCTGGATTATTCATGAAATATAATGAATGATTGTGTGTCCTTGGGCAAATCTGGAAATTCTGATCTTAAGATTGCCAATAGTGCTGTAAGAGCCACTAGAGGGATGCAAAAAGATGCTGCCCTTGTTTGCAGTTCAGTTGCAACTGATTAAGTCAATTGATGCTACTGCTGTCATAATCTGCATTTGGTTGGATGCTACCAGGATCAGAAAGAGTGTCAGAATCACAGAAGAAATCAGCCTCTGTGTTATTTTCCAGATCATATGAGTCCTCATGTGGGGGCGAAAGAGAGGTAACTACATTACAGGAAGACGAGAGATCACTAGTTTTAGAGTTTTGACTTTTGTGACCATGAACACTACATTCATCAGTGTTTTCAGTCTGTGTTTTGTATTCATCTCTTTTCCTATTTGTTATACACTGCCTAAAGTCTTTCTCTTTTTAGTCCAGTAAGACACTGTAATATGTGTATGTGTTATTGTCAGTATTATATACATGTATTGGGTTATTTACAGATTTACAGTCAAACCAAAATTTATTCAGACACCTTGAACATTTCATTCATTAATAGTTTATTTACTATAGTTTAAAAAAATGGTAATAAAATATGACAAGATCTCAAGAGTTAAACTTTGTCAGTAAAAATTAATCTTAATTATGTCAGATAACACTTAAGCAAAACATGGTCAGGTCAGAGTTTCTGAATAATTTTTGGTTCCAAATTTTCATCAGTTTTACTGGTAGTCCACTGTATGAAGAACTTTTGGGTATAATATGTCACAGTTTACTTTATTCTGCTGTCCTCACTTACATGAATGAACTATAGTGTCCTGAACACACTTTTTTTTTACAAGCAAGGTGTTAATTGATGTGTTGTAAATGTTGAAGTGTTCTGTTTATATTACTTGCTTCTCTCGTGTTATTCCTTTGGAAATGCTCCTGAAAGACAAATTTAAGAACTGTAAATTACAGGGACAGTAAAGAATACAAAAAATCTATAAATAATTTATGCTGATTTAAAATCTGCCTATTTAATTAGAGTTTTCTAACAACATGCAGCTTTACTGAGGCTTCTTAAGGAATGGTTAACCCAAAAAATGAAAACAGTAATAAAGTTGCTTCACTGCCACGCATGTGGCTGAAATAAGAATACCAAAATAAGGATGCATAAACCATATATATATTTACACTAGGGCTTGTATAGACTAGTCAGGTAGTCTGCTCTGTTTTATGCTGGTGGGAGCATGATAAACAATTGTTGTAAATTTTACAGTAAGGTAAGATATTGTACATCCCAGGTGAAAAAAAGTACATTTCTATAATGTACTTAAAGTGCCCATGTCTCCTTAATTCTTCTGGCCCATATACCGTGAGGAATGACGGCAAAGACTCAACCTGAGTCTAGCTGCCAGAAGTCAGCCACATCCGAACCAGATGTGGGCCACATCAAATTATCCTATAGTAAAAAAAATACTTAAGTCTAAATGGCTTTAATAAAATATAAAAATTAGATAAATACAATTAAGTATACATATGAAACAAAAACATAAATATAGATAAATATAAAACAAAAACAAGACAAAACTGATAAATACAGATTAATACTTGTATAATGGGTGCAGCAGGTGCAATGATATTACACGCTGCCTGTGACCCCCTGCTTGCACAGAGACTTTTGTGAGAGGCGCTGTGTAATATCATTGCTCCTGCTGCACTCATGGTACGGCAGCAAAGATCCTTGATTATTACAGCAGAATGAGAGTATAGTTCCTAGCATATCGGCCTAGAAAATCACAACTTTTCATTTTCCGTCGATCTTAGTACACAATGTAACTACAGAAGAGTCAAGTTTTAAATATGAGAAATATCAAAACTCTTTGGTCATTTTTGAGCGAGATGCTAACGGTCTAAAAGTGCAAAAGTGGTACTGCCAGACCCGGAGATTGGCTAAAAAACGGTAAAACTCAACAGTTTAACTCTAGGAGAGTTGGAAAATGAGCCTATTTTCAAAAAAAGTGGAGTGTTCCTTTCCACGGACCTCTTCCACCTACAGAAACCAACCACAAACAAGACGTTACTTTTCTATCCAGTTCGGTCACGTACAGAACAGAAGGGTTGGGCTCTGAAACGTCAACTCTGCAATTCGCACCTTCTGCTTCAGACCGAGAGCCTTTACCTCCACTACACTCATCCTTCTGCAGCTCGGCGGCGTGTAACGCAGAAATGACAGCCTGGTCACCTCCACGCTGGTCCCACGGGAGCATACGCCATCGTAGACGCCTGGATCAGAGAAGCCTATAAAAAACAGGCAAAAGTAAAACCGAGCGCACCGGCGATTCAGCACAACACACTCCATCAGGCTGCTCACTTATGCTGCGCTTGACGTTCTGCAGCCTGACTGCGGTGCCGTTCTTTTCCGCCTGACTGAAGGTGGCTTGCTTCTCCATCACGAAAACGACCAACCTGTGGTATTCCTGCCTGGCGCTTTGCAGAATGGCGGTGAAAAACCTAGACTGCTTTCTATGGCATTCCGAAGGGCTCAAAAAAACGACTTTGCTACATGCACTCGTCTCAGTGAACGTCTCACTCAGTGTCTTAATTTTATTTTTCTGCTATTTATTCCATTCAAGGCGCAGACAAAGACGCCACGTGAATCACGTGTGACAGTGAAGTGTCGTCTCAGACGTTACGCGTCATTCGCGTGTAGCAGTGAAGTTATTAATTTTTTTCCGGCAACACGTATTATTATTATTATTATGACACGCTATGGTGCAGTGTGTTATGAGCGTTGATTCATGCTAATTTTTCACTAACCAGGAGAAAGAGAAGGAGCAGTCTACCCATCCGTCACCGTCAGTCCGTGTAGATTTTTGAATGGGATTGATAGGCACGGCAAACGACAGTCCCGCGGTGATGTCACGGTAGGAACGTATATCTGATGGCGACGGAGAATGTGAGAAATCTATAAAATTATGTACATCTGAACTAGACATGTCGCCTTACAAAGAGGCCTGATATGGGGTGTGATTTATGCATTTACTTTGCTAACTAAGTCGCGTTGATTGTTGCGTATCTTGAGATTGAGATGATTTGAGCTTTGTGCGCACTATTGCTCGATTGCTCCTGTCTGCCTCGCTGCTCAGAGTGGTTTGCGTCTGTGACTCCGTATAGCTTTGTTTTGAATCTCTTACTTTTGTTCATTGTTGCTTATATTATCATTACCTTATATAATACCTTATATAATATTGCCTACCACATTAATCTGACGTCGCTAGCTTGTAATCTTTGAATCTAAATCGCTGTTACAACGCGTTTGCATCTCGCTAGCTTGTTAACTTGTCATCAGTCTCTCGCGCGCTCCTTTTTCAACGCGTTCATCAAACAGCTGTGGTAACTCGGATCAGTCTACAAACACGGTGAGTCATGTCATCCTTTCCTTGTATCGTGTCGTGTTCCATTTGCCACATGTTCAGTATAGCTCTCTCTGTCAGCGATGAGGGATTTACATGTCATAAATGTAGGGAAATAGTCAGGCTGACAGAGAGAATCTCAGAATTAGAGACACGCATCCAAACTTTAATCGAGGATAGTAAGAATGCAAGGGCTTCAGATACTGTTTTGGATGCGACTAGCTTAGTGAACTCTGTACATTGTTCGGTTCCGGCTGTAGAGCCCGCGCAGCAGGGCAATTGGGTAACGGTGAGGCGGCCTGGCCATGAAAACACCACTCTTCCGTTCCAATTAGAACATCAAACAGGTTCTCCCCACTCAGTGACGCACCCACTGAGAATCCTGTTGAAAGTGCCCTAGTTATTGGCGATTCTATTACATGGAACGTAAAAATAGAGACACCAGCCACCATAGTCACATGTTTGCCGGGAGCCAGAGCACCTGACATCAAAGCAAATTTAAAAGTGCTGGCTAATGCTAATCGTAAATACACTAAAATTGTTATTCACGCCGGCACTAATGATGTTCGACTTGGCAGTCGGAGATCACTAAAATTAACATTAAAGAGGTGTGTGAACTCGCAAGTACAATGTCAGAAGAAGTAATTTGCTCTGGCCCTCTTCCTGTTCGTCGGAGTGATGAGATAGTTAGCAGATTATCATCACTCAATGGCTGGCTGTCTAAGTGGTGTCCGCAGAATAATATAGGTTTCATAGACAATTGGAAAAGTTTTTGGGGCAGACCTGACCTGTTGAAAAGAGATGGTATTCATCCCTCCCGGGATGGTGCTGCTCTTCTCTCTAGTAATATGGCACATAGTCTTAGAACTAAAACATGACAAACTGGGGTCCAGGTCAGGAAGCAGACAGACTGGCTAAACCGACCGTCTGCTAGCTGCCTCACGTTACAGAAGTCAGATAATTCCCAACACATAGAAACTCTTACACCAAGATATTATCACATAGAGACTGTGTCTGTACCCCGAATTAGTAAAAACAAAAAACTTCCAAACCCATTTAATGGTAAAAATTTAATTGATGTTCAACAAATAAAAAATAGAGATAAAAATGATAAACAAATGATAAAGCTTGGGTTGTTAAATATTAGATCCCTTTCTTCAAAAGCACTTATTGTAAATGATATTATCACAGACAATAATCTAGATGTGCTGTGTTTGACAGAAACTTGGCTAAAACCAGATGATTACATTACTTTAAATGAGTCTAGCCCGCAAGGTTATGATTATCGACACAATCCTCGTCAGAAAGGCAAAGGGGGAGGTGTTGCTGTAATTTATAGTAATATTTACAGTATTAGTCAAAAGTCTTCCAAATATAATTCCTTCAAGTGATGGTGCTTTACGTAACATTATGTAAGTTGACATTTGTGCTGGCTACTGTATACAGGCCACCAGGGCACCATACTGATTTTATCAAAGAATTTGCTGCTTTTCTTTCAGAGTTAGTACTAACTGCAGATAAAGTCCTTGTTGTTGGTGATTTTAATATCCATGTAGATAATAAAAAAGACTCATTGGGATTGGCATTTACAGACATTCTAAACTCTATTGGTGTTAGACAACACGTGTCAGGACCCACTCATTGTCGTAATCATACTTTAGATCTAATATTGTCACATGGAATCGATATTGATGCCGTTGAAATTCTGCAGCAGAGTGACGACATCTCAGATCATTATTTAGTCTCATGTATACTACATTTAGTCAAGGCAGCTAAACTGCCTCCCTGCCATAAATATGGTAGAACCATCACTTCTACCACTAAAGATCGCTTTCTAAATAATCTTCCTGATCAGTTTCATCGCCTTAGCATACCAGATAGCTTAGAAGACCTCGATGTTGAAACAGAAACTATTGCCTCTGTCTTTTCCAGCACATTAGACTCGGTTGCTCCTTTGCTTTAAAAAGATTAAGGAAATTAATCCAACGCCGTGGTACGATGAGCACACTCGGGCCCTAAAGGTAGCAGCCAGAAAAATGGAGCGCAGCTGGAAGAAAACAAAACTAGAAGTTTTTCGCATTTCGTGGAGAGAGAGAATGATTGAGTACAGAAAGGCCTTAAAAACTGCTAGATCTGCCTATTTTTCAAAACTTTTAGAAGAAAATAAGCACAACCCTAGGTATTTATTTGATACAGTGGCTAAATTAACAAGAAATAAAGCTTCAACTTCTGATGTTTCCAAAGAGCACAGCAGTAATGACTTTATGAACTTCTTTACTTATAAGATTGATAATATTAGAGAAAAAATTATAACCATGCAACCGTCTACTACAGTATCGCGTCAGACAGTGCATTGTAGTGTCCCTGAGGAAAAATTAAATTCATTTACTGCTTTAGGAAAGGAAGAATTGTCTAAACTTATTAAATCATCAAAATCAACAACATGTATTTTAGACCCTATACCGACTAAACTATTGAAAGAGATGCTTCCAGAGGTCATAGATCCTCTTCTTAATATCATCAATTCATCTTTATCACTAGGATACGTACCAAAAAGTTTTAAGCTGGCTATTATTAAACCTCTTATTAAAAAACCACAACTTGATCCTAGAGAATTAGTCAATTACAGGCTGATCTCAAATCTCACTTTTCTGTCAAAAATACTAGAAAAGGCAGTATCATCACAACTATGTTCCTTTTTAGACAGAAATAGTATCTGTGAGGATTTCCAGTCAGGTTTTAGACCGTACCATAGTACTGAGACTGCTCTCATTAGAGTTACTAATGATTTGCTCTTATCATCAGATCGTGGTTGTATCTCTCTATTAGTGTTACTGGATCTTAGTGCTGCATTTGACACTATCGATCACAATATTCTTTTAAATAGACTCGAAAATTATGTTGGCATTAGTGGAACTGCATTGTCATGGTTCAAATCATACTTATCTGACCGTTATCAGTTTGTAGTAGTAAACGAAGAGAGGTCATATCGATCACAGGTTCAATATGGAGTACCGCAAGGCTCAGTACTAGGACCGTTGCTTTTCACTCTGTACATGCTACCCTTGGGAGATATCATTAGGAAGCATGGCGTTAGTTTTCACTGTTACGCTGATGATACTCAGCTCTATATTTCTTCGCGCCCTGACGAAACTTACCAATTCACAAAATTAACAGAATGCATAGCTGATATAAAAAATTGGATGACCAGTAATTTCCTACTTCTAAATTCAGAAAAAACAGAGATTCTAATTTTGGACCAAAAACTTCTTCACGTAATAACCTAGAATACTGTCTAACACTTGATGGCTGCTCTGTTAAGTCTTCGTCGTCCGTTAGGAACCTGGGTGTGCTCTTTGATACCAATCTTTCATTTGAAGGCCATGTTACTAGCATCTGTAAAACCGCATTCTTCCATCTTAAAAATATATCTAAACTACGACATATGCTCTCAATGAAAAATGCAGAACAGTTAGTTCATGCGTTCATGACCTCAAGGCTAGATTACTGTAATGCTCTACTGGGTGGTTGTTCCGCTCGCCTGATAAATAAACTACAGCTCGTCCAAAATGCAGCAGCTAGAGTTCTTACTAGAACTAGGAAGTATGACCATATTAGCCCAGTTCTGTCAACACTGCATTGGCTTCCTGTTAAACATCGTATAGATTTTAAAATCTTGCTAATTACTTACAAAGCACTAAATGGTTTAGCTCCCCAGTACCTGAGCGAGCTCTTAAAGCATTATAGTCCTTCACGTCTATTGCGATCTCAGAATTCAGGCCAGCTGATAATACCTAGAATATCAAAATCAACCGCAGGTGGTAGATCCTTCTCCTATCTGGCACCTAAACTCTGGAACAATCTTCCTAGCATTGTTCGGGAAGCAGACACACTCTGTCAGTTTAAATCTAGACTAAAAACGCATCTCTTTAACCTGGCATACACATGACACATTATCAATTTATATTTTCAAATCTGTTAAAGGATTATTAGGCTGCATAAATTAGGTCAGCCGGAACCGGGAACACTTCCTATAACACCAGATGTACTCGTTACATCAGAAGAAGAATGGCATCTACGCTAATATTAGTCTTTCTGTTTATCCCGAGGTTTACCGTAGTCAACCAGATCCGGGCCGTATCCAGGTGAGACCGAGGACCGGCGCCTTGACACGACCACAACGCAGCCCTGAAGTATCAGCAGAGATTGAGCCAACTAGATCATCCATTGTGAAGGCCTCATCGACACGACAACCAGTGGCACAGCTCCTCAACACACCGTCCATACCGGTGTGATGAATACGCTCTCAACTGGACTGAACTGGAATAAATACTTTGAATGTTGCGATCCTATCAGACATATGATAGCAACCTGAATCGTAACAAAGCACTGTTCGCCAGAGGAGAACTGGCCCCCCGACTAAGCCTGGTTTCTCCCAAGGTTTTTTTCTCCATTTTAACACAGAAGTCTATTTGCCACCTGTTTGCCATCTGATGTCACCTGTTGGAGTTTGGGTTCCTTGCCGCTGTCGCCTTTGGCTTGCTTAGTTGGGGACACTTGACATTTGATATTCAACAGTGCTTTGATCTGCCGACATTGACACTATTCTTTAAGAGCTGCTGTGCAGCCAAAATTATATACCAGTTATCAATGTAAAGCTGCTTTGACACAATCTGCATTGTAAAAAGCGCTATATAAATAAAGGTGACTTGACTTGACTTGACTTGTTGTGAGCAGAAGCCGTGACCAATGACGTGAGAAGCTATGTGATGTCTGCGACGTCATCTGAAGTAACTTTTGCCAGTTTGATGTGATTTTGTTAAATGTCTTAAATTACTGTATTTTTGTTTTGTTTTGAGCAAAAAGAAAAAAATATTGTTAACTTGTAACATTTTAGCACCTCCAAATCACTGAATATTTCTCCAGTTCCTAATTTTGTTTAAATGGTCAGAATATGCTGAGGAAAACATGACCTACACTGCAACATATTAGCCAATCAATGAACTGACATTAGAAGATGTGCTATTGCTTAACTTGAAAATGCTTGACATGGCTTAATGTCCTAAAATGACAACCTGGGACAACTAGTTCACACATTTCTCTTGTCATAAATACTACTGCTAAGATAATGACAGCATAATCAAAGTAAAACAACATTTTGTTTAAGAGTTTTGTCCCTCATAGAAACCCGTTATAAGAAAAGTGTATGATGCATTAAAGCAGTGATCGCCAACCTTTTTAAGCCCAAGATCCTCGACCTTTATGAAAGACAAGATCTACCTATTGAAGAATTGATAGAAAAAGACAGCCCAGATTATATTTAGTATATTTTCATGGCCAATTTGGATTTTTTTTTTTTTTTTTTACAAGCAAATTGGCCGATTCCGATACTGGTTGCAGATATTTTATTATTATTATAAACAAAAATATCTAGTGATTTCAAATTAAAGGTAAACACTGCATTTTAATCTGCATGAGCAGTTGTTTTTGATTTGAATTAGATTTAATTTCAAGATTTAAAGCAAAAACAGAATGGTCTGACTTTATTTTTGTGAAGTTATATGCTAGTGCACAAAAAAAGCATGAAACAAAAACAGCAGACAGGCTGAATGAGACGCAGATTCACTTTCTGACAGCAGGGGACGCTTATGGAAGAGCAGAGATACAGCGTTTCCTTGGTTCAGGGTTCTTGCAGGTTTCAGTAAATCAAATTTAAGACATTTTAAGACCATAAAGATTGAAATTTAAGACCTACACGACGCAATACCAAAAAAATATTCAAATCAAAGAAATTCTGAAAAAATCATTTTATTTCAATGAACTCAGTCATTGAAAATGCCCAAAACCTTAGGCCCAAAATGAAAATAGGCTAAAACATACTTGCACTCAAATAGAATAGATTTCATCTCATATTTATTTACATTACAAAGCAACATATTAATAGCCTAATAGAGATTGAACAGGCTACTCCAACCCATGTAACCACCAATGTAGCTCACACACACACTGTTGCTTTTAAATGAGTGGTGTTTAGTCACAGTGTGTAGTATCCAAAGCACCTCGGCTTTCGACGTGTCAGTCGATCCAAAAGTACCCAGAAGGTCCGCTGAAGACATTTTGCGGCTATAGCTTGTGTTTCTCGGCTCTGGCGTGTGACTCCAGCACCTTCACACCCAGAGTCCCTAATTGAATTTTTTTTTGCAAAGTTTGCAGCGAGCCTCGTATCTGGAGCTGGGTACCGCTTGTAACCAACAGCGGAAATCGCTGTGATCCAGCCATGTCTCGTTGAAAGTACACTTTGCCATTTTCCACACGCAGCCGAGCTTTAACAAACGCTGAGGAGACACAGACGTATTTCGCGGGCAGGTATTGTATTTATCACGGGATTTGTAGTTTTATCACCGCTGCGTACCAACACCAATATCCCCAGGAAAGAACTACAACACACCGAACCAAAGTTCAGAGGGCAGCGTTCGGCTGCTTTGTTATTGTAGCAAAGACTCTAGAGCTCCGCTTTGTAGGCTACAACATACTTTTTGCTACTTTGTAATAACTTTCAGCTGCCAGCGTTTCTTGAAATAAATGATGGTAAAACCTTTTTTTAGACCTGACTAAATGAAATTTAAGACCTTGGATGAAAATCTGGCCATTTTAAGATGTTTTAAGGCCTTAAATTTAAAGTTCAGAATTTTAGACTTTTAAGACCCTGCTGTAAACAAAGCAGCACTGCGCTTATAAAAAGCTACTTTATTCGGAGGTAAGAGGAAAATAAAATGCCATTGCCATCTAAACTTTTCTGAAGACAGCACGTTTCCTTCAGAGATTCATTCATATAACCCCTCACCCCAATTCAATGTTTATATTCTCTTCCTATATTTGAGCATCATGAACCGTCTTCAGTGTCTCTGGCCTCTTGTAACGGCCGTTTACAGACTCAGGCATGATGTGGGCTGTTTACCTTTATCACTGTCCTACTAGCTCCCGAAAATAACAGAAAAATAAATACAAGAATACAGTACAGACACTGGAGAAATTAGGGATGCACCGATACCATTTTTTAAGGAGCGAGTATGAGTACCGATACTTTTTCTAGTACTCGCCGATACCGATACCTATACATTTATTAATTTCTTTCTCTCTCTCTTTTTTTTTTTTTGATGTTTCCCAAGCACAACACAGTGAGACTAATGAATGTAGGACAGCTTCTTTATTATTACTCCGATGAAAAAAGTAATAATTTTTATGTGCTTGTCACAAACTTAAAGAACAAAATTTCACAGTGTCCAATAACCTTCAAAGGGCATAATTACCAATATATATAATTGTTCAGTGTTTCCCATACATTAACTAGACTGTGACGGCCCGCCACAGTCTCAAGAGAGGCCTGTCGCAATATTTACATAACAGATTGATAATTGCGCTCTTTTATACGGCAAAAATGGGAGTCGCAGAGCAAAAGAAATAGACTAGCACCAATTAAGTTTTCGTGTGCTGTATTCAAAGTCATCTGAAGCCATTCCATAGCTTCATGTGAGGGACAGAAGAATATGTACATCGTTAAATTTAAGTTCAAGGAAACTCGTCTTCCCTCCACTGCAGCTGTCAATCATTCTCTGTTCAGCACTGAAACAGCGCGTCGCGTTCGGTAACGACAGTCAGCACCGTAAAACTCTCCAATATGATATATTCCCATTATAATACTTGATATGTAGATAAAGGGCTGTGAATTTGCATAAAATGACTTTATCTTGCTGGAGTTTATTGCTGCTTCTGAACGATGTCATCATACTGGCTACAGTGTGTCTGTTAGTTCACACAACACAGAGACTATGAATTCGCGTCACACGCACAATAACTGGCATTTAAAAGTGAGAAGAAACATATGATCAATAAACTGTTAGATGCAGATATACACAGGGATTGTCTGTTCAATGCGCAGAGCAGCGTAACTGTGCACTGTGACTCCATATTGCTTTAAGCACTTCATATTATCATGGTTTTGCACACTGAAAGATTATTAATAGCCTATTTTGTTCTGTCGTATCTATCATATCTTGTTGCCCCATTAAAAATCTGCACAATACATTTAAAATAAACGTCTTTTAATCTTTCATTATTATAAATACATATAATTCTTTACATTCACATATAAATATAAATCTAATATAATTTTATATATATAATTTTTTCTAATATAGTTTTCATTTCATAAGAATACAAATAGTAATTTTAAACTTTTTATTAACATATTTAGATTTTATAAAATTACTTATAAAATTAGTGTAGTTTTTTTCAAGAATTAGGCTAGCATACTTTTTGCTGCTGAATTGTATAGTCACCTTAATTTTATGTATTTATTTATTTATTGGTCAGCTTATGATTATATATATTTTTATTCATTATTTTTCTCTATAATGAAGTAGTTTGTTTAGTACATTCTGGATTGTGTTTAACGTTAAAGTGATGATTAGTTCCACAAATACAGATGTATAGATACAGGCTCCCACTAATTATTCTAGAAATAAATTAATTCAACAAAGGTAACCTCTTTTGCTACATATTTTTAATGGTTTAAATGTATACTCGACATGTTTGACCACTTATGAACTATCATTTAGCCTACTATATGTTGTGTACGTGACTAATGTGCCCTACCATCACCAATACATAAATTACTTTTAGAGCACAAAATTGTTTACAAGAGAACAAAATTCTTCATTGATCTAATCACTTAAATTTTGCTCTCAAAATTCACCAGATTTATGCATTTAGATTTAAAATGTACAAAATTTTCCTCTGGGGGTCATGACCCCCGACCCCCGACCCCCCTAGAGGGACCGATGTCCACCCACCACAGTCTCACAAGATCCTGTGGGAAACACTGATTGTTGATATATAAAATGAAATTTACAAACAAATTACAAACAAGAGAACTGGGATCGCGCGCAAGAAAGAGAGAGACGAATTGTGATTGAAAGCATGCAGTTCTCAATGTGTGTGTTCCCATCATTAATTTTGGAGTATTTCCACACCTCTGAGGCTGACATTGTTTCTGCTGCTGGTGTCTCTGTGCGTGGAAAAATCTGTCAGTTACGTCAAGTGAGGTATCGGTCTTTGGTATCAGGGGTATTTTTACGAGTACAAGTACATGACCTTGGTATCGGCCCGATACCGATACTAGTATCCCTAGGAGAAATGTAATGTATTTTTGTACTGACATTTCTGTTATTTTCGGGAGCTACCGGGACAGTGATAAAGATCTACCAGTCGATCGCGATCAACAGGTTGGCGTCCACTGTGTTAAATGATTAGTTCACTTTCAAATTAAAATTTCCTGATAATTTACTCACCCCCATGTCATCCAAGATGTTCATGTTTTCTTTCTTCAGTCGAAAAAAATGAAGGTTTTTGATGATTTTTCTCCTTATAATGGACTTCACTGGACTCCACTGTTGAAGGTCAAAATGACAGTTTCAGTGCAGCTTCAAAGGGCTTTAAATGATACCAGACGAGGAATAAGGGTCTTATCTAGAGAAACGATCTGTCATTTTCTAAAAAAAAAAAAAAAAATGTATATGTTTTATAAACACAAATGATCGCCTTGCAAGTGCTTCTGCCAGACCACACTTCTGTATTCTTCAAAAAGCTTACGCTGCATGTCCTACACCTTCCCTATTCTACTGGCGCCGCGACATCTTGGATGACATGGGGGTGAGTAAATTACCAGGAAATGTTTATTTGAAAGTGAAGTAATCCTTTAAGACAGTTCAATTAAAAGACCAAATTCGAAATTAAAAGATTAATTCAGAATGCAATCAGAGGCCCACGACCAAGTAAACACTTTAATCATGTAATACTTTAGTAGAAATTATAATATAGTAGACTATAATACTGGAATGCAGAAATACTACACAGCACAAACTGTCATATTAGTTAAGACAGCTTATTAGAAGAAGTAAATACATAGAAATATTCTTGAGATGAGCATTTCACAGATTTCAATGTGTACAATAATCATATAAAACTATACTGTCACAGCATCATGATTAAACAAATGAAATGGTTATATACATTTATTTCAGTTCAAAAGTATGGAAACAGATTTAAAAAACAAATGAGCTGAACATATTCCTTATCCTGTGGCTCCCTCTAGTGGACAACATTTTCAGATGAACCTCTTTCAGATGAAATGCTGTTCGCTAAGAATGAAACTACGCATGTTTGCTCAGATTGCAATGCAAAGTTTCACATGAAGTGTTTTCCCATTGAAACCTGTTATAAAAATGTGCCTTAGTGCATTAAAACAGTAATATCAAAATACGGTATACAATTTATTAAAGAAATATAGGCCTACTATGTACAGGCAAGCAGATGAACCCAGAATATGCAGCGTGTAAAGTGGGTTAACCCTAACCCATTAAAACTCGTAACGTGAAACTGGGTATTCTGGCTTTATCTGAAATGTGAGAGAAAATTGGTTGTCCCTGGTTGTTGTTTTGGGATATTAGGCATGTGAGGAGGTGTAAAAATATATAAACAAAACGTTTATTCAAATCTAATAGCCTAGTATTTGGTGAATTGCCCCGTATAAGATGGGCAGCAGAGCGAGTTTAACGTTTTACTGTGCAAGTTGTTATCACATAGGCTTTGATCATTTTTGAAACGAAACAAACTGCTTAAACTAATACATATTAGTGATTTTTTTATGACTGAGCACTGTTTTTAATTCATCACCTATAAAAAATCAATAATTAATAGCCTAATGCATTCAGTGACATTTTACCAAATATATTCACAGTAACCACAGCTTAAATTTCATATTACAATATATTGCATTAGACAAATGAAATGCAAGCACATATAAACAAATAAGTAAACTAATAATAATTAATGCAACACATCTGATACGAGCAACAACTTAGTTCAGCTGGAATGTGTAAATGGCCTTTGTGCCGGTGTCACAGTTCTTTAAACGGAGAACAGTCAGCTGTTAATGCGGTGCTTGAGCAACAGAGGTGGCCCGAGGGGTGGCCAAGATTTGTAATGATTCCTCCAAGTTATGATCATTACCACCTTAAAGCTTCCTTTGGGCAAAATAGGAATGAAGCTAAAATATTATCAGTGTTATCCACACGTACGTTATTCAGACGCTTCTCCAGACGAGATTTGGAGATTAAATGTGAAATTATTACAATCTAAAAATATATTAAAACTTTAACTGTTAGGTGCGATTAATCGCGACTAATGACAGAAAAATGTGCGATTAATTAGTAATGTTTTAATCGATTGACAGCACTAGTAAATACGCATGCAGTAAGATATCGTTTGCCGATGTTTCAGTGTGGACGAAACCTTTGGAAAACTACTAGTGTGGACGGAGAGCGTTTGGAAAGGGAAACGTTGTAGCCTGATGAACAGCACCGTGAGGAGTGTCGTGACTGACCTCTCAAAGGTCGCGTGTGTTGACCTCTAGGAGGACGTCACTGCCCGTGCTGCTGTGGGGCTCCACGAGCGCCGCTTGTTCCTCACTGCGGTGGGACCGTGACAGAGCAGTCTGTACAGAAAAAACAATCGGTTAGTTCACCTCTCGAGTCTTACAGTGGTCACATGGTACAATTATTGAATTTATTAATAATGTTTAATTTATTTAGCGCCTTTCCCAAGCTCAAGGACGCTTCACAATAACAGTAAGGAACAGACAGTCAGTTAAATGGACAGTAGACATTTGCCCAGTCCAAGATTGCAGTTTCATATCGCAATACTAGTGCAAAGAGTCGAATACAAAGAGTCACCATAACAGAGGACAGAAAAACAACACTGTGGTTACAGACAGCAGAAAGGTGGGCAGCTGAAGCTGAAGTCAGATGCAAATAACTAATGGTACTTAAAAACATTATGACTGGTAGACAGATATTTATGCTTAACACAAATCATCTCAATTCATAAGCTTGAGGCTGATTCTGGATCAGTATCAGGTACAGTAGCTAGCTACATGTTAATTTTTCTCAAAATCTCTAAACTAATGCTGTAAACATTAGTGGAATCAGCTGCTATAATTATTAAAGTTTAAAATTAACAACTCAAATTAATGTTTTTATTGTAATAACGTTATAATAGTTTTAATGAGTATAAAAATATAATAAATATGCAATACAGTGCACAGATTCAGCAAAATACTTCTCTCTGTGGTTATTTTTCTAGCTAACTAACATGTTATGGTCATTAAATGGCTTTCCTGAGGTAAATGTTACCTTGTGCGCCATATTGTCCTCCAGCTGTTTTATGGACCTCTCCTTGGGTGAAACAGCGATTGATCGATAATATGAGACATGATTCATTTCAGTAAGCTGAACTGTATCTTTCAACACAACTTCTACTGTTCATTCGTGTTTATTTACTATTAAATAGCAGTAAAGAGGAGAGATGGTCAGGGCACGACGTGCTACGAGCGCCAAAACGGTATTTACTGTTTTTACTTCGTAATAAAATTGACAAAATTTGAAAGCTGAGACTGTATTTCACATATATATATATATATATATATATCTGCTCTGTCTTGCCTGTTGTCGTGTCATCTTTGCTCCGCGATCATTTTTCACTGCATGAGAAAACGGATGTGAGAGCGTGAGGCGTCAATTGCGTCAGTCTCGCGCTGAATGCCTGAGATCTGACAGGTATATTTCAAAATAAAACAGGACAGACATCTTTGCTTCTTGCCTATCCATGGGAGCGATAGCAGCAATCCATTACTGACGACGCTCAGGTTTTGTGGGGATATAGTAAAACATTGATCCGTTTATCACAGCCACAGCGCAGCAGACGGGCGGCAAATGGCGGCCTTACCACCGTGTGACGTCACATGGAATCCGGCCGTGACGTCACAGTGCAGCGGCTGTATATATTGCGCGGAAGATGCGGTTGACCGTTAGAGCGATTGTACTTACTTACACGGCTGGCTTGTGATACACAGTAGTTTGCACTCAGTGTTTACACACATTTAGCAGCAATCACACATCTGTGTTGTTCACTGGTAGCTGTCAAGTGGAGAGATTAGCTCTGAGACCATGAAGAACATCCCAACAGGTGAGATGGAAGAGAAAGAAAGCATCACATTTGATTTGATTCATGATTCATAGCCTAGGTTTATGATCTACTAAACTAAGATTGTTTGTTACATCAAAAGTCATTTGAGAGGAACTTTAAATATATGTACAGTTCAAGTCATATTATGTTTATAGACCACAAGACATTAATTATGAACTTTCTGTCTTTCCTTTCAAATTCTCCCAAAGCTAAGGAAGTACACTTTAACATTTTTAATGATATTTACCCATATCCTATCGCAATAGTTGTACTTTCTGCGATTCTGAAATTGAAACAATACAGTACATTTGTTTTTTTGACTGTTTAGAGACTTTTGGTCTGACATATACTTAAAATTACAATTAATTTGATTTCTTCATTTTCTAAACATGACATACATTTTGGTAGAATAATGGAAGATGTACACATTCAATTTCTTCTGAACAGTATTTTCATTTTGGGAAAATGTTATATTCATAACTGTAAGTGTAACCTTAAAGCAAGCCATTGTTTTCATGATTTTCAGAAATCACTTTGGATTTACTATAAATCTTTAAGAATGTTAAAATGTAAAAGTTGAAGTCCACTTGGTTCATTGAAGAAATTTAAACCATTAGAAGACCCAGATGTATATTTTTTTCCTTTTTCTTGTTTTTCCCCCTATAGAGTTAATCTTGGTTATGATTTTATGATTTTTTTATTGCCTTATAGTAGTGCAATATGCTGATAAAATATTTTAGAGCTGAGCATAACGAGCAAAACTATTTTATATTTTACTGGAATATTTCTGAAAGTTTTTAATTTATTTATTTTTGAGATTTTTCATGGCTTGGAAATTACAATGTTAAAATTCCAAGTTAAATTTCCAAGTGTTCCATGATTTTTTTCATTGGCTCCTTCTAGCGGTGAAAGTTAAAGGGTTAAACAGATAGAGTTATTGCTATGAGACTAATCTTTATAGTGTTCTTGTAATTTGCAATCTTTTGCTGCTCCTTCATGAGATCTTGGCTTAGAGTTTGACTCGGCCTCATGAAAAAAAAAAAAAAAAAACATTGAGAAGTCCAGGAATATGAACTTAAATATAATTGTTTTTTTTTTGTTTGTTTTTTCCTTTCATGAATTTATCAGATAAAAACCAAGGTTTCATTTTCAGGAATTTGTTCGTTTTTCATCTGTGGTCAGACATTTTTCTAATGGTTTGCTATTCATTTTTCTTTGTTTTAGAAAAACCTGCGACAGGGAGCCAGGGGAAAGTCGGGTTTCGGAAAGTATGGAAGGCTGTAAAGTCCACTTTCCCCTGCCGCGACCGGACAGAGTGGTGCGTCTTACCCCACAGCCGGATCTAGATGATCCCGAGCTAATGCCTGTCCCAGGTCCCTCCAGGATCAGGCCAACGGCGGACACAAATCCTGTCCATCAGGAGATGATGATGTGTCTGCCAGGCCAGATCTGTGAAGATCCGGAGTCTCTGTGTGTCCCAGGTCCCTCCAGGATCAGGCCAACGCCGGACACAAATCCTGTCTATGAGCTGCCATCTGTGCCAAATCCCTCCAGTTGTGATCTGGATGACAGTGAGTCATTATTACCTTTCTGCCATTCTGTTATTTTCTATGTTCAATTCTTTGTGAAAATCTGAAAATGATATTTGTTGTGCTATTTCACCTTTAATTGTATTGATTAGTACTTGCAGCTCTAATAATCATTCACAGAGATGTTTCTAATTATTTGCTATTCATTTTTCTTCATTTTAGAAAAAGCTAAAAGGAAGGAAGAGGAAAGCAGCCCGTGCCTTCTTCGGAGATTGCGTAAGGCTGTAAAGCATCCCTTCCTATGCTGCGACTCGGACAGTGTCCAGCATCTTACACCACAGCCGGATTTAGCCAAATCCCAGCCAATGCCTGTCCGAGTCGAACTGCAAAATGGTGAGTCTTTATTACCTGGGCTCTGTTTTCTTTTTCTAGGGGCAAGGCCCACTCTAGCCTCGCAGCTCCACATCAGGACAGTTTTACTAGTGAATCATTCAGCCGTAATCTGTGCTAATAAAACAGAAGTTTCTAATCAATATTTGTTGTTTGCAGAAAAACACACAAAAGTCCCTGCTGTCCTCCGGACGATGTGGACGACTATAAAACATTCCATCCAAAGCCCCAAAACCAAAGTGTGTCCTGTTGTGCCTGAGCAGGACCCATCACAGGTTCATCCAGACACATCCAGTGTCGAGCCGACAGACAGTGAGTCTCCTGTTATTACCCCTCTCATTCATGTCCATTTCAGCCTGATGTTTGTGGTGTTAGCATTAGTTTTTCCTTCTTTACTCCTGTTAGTTCCTCACCTGATCTGCACAGCTGTGTTCGGTCACACCTCGCTGCTGCTGGAGTTCAGTCTCACTTATTAGCACACTGTATACAGTGTTACCAATTTAGCGACTTAGTCGCATAAGATTTAGCAACATTTTGGGCAGGCTTTAGCTACTTGGCTTTGAAAATAGTTGGCAACATTGGCTGTATGTTTATAAAATGAACATGAGTACAGATATTAAATAGAAGACAATAACTGTGTGATTTTTATGTAGCACAGCTTCAGGACTGTGCTTGTAATTTTTCTAGAGATGTTGGAAATTTGTTGAGTCTCTTCCAGGAACATGAAGTTCAATGCAAAATTATTCACATGAACTAGCAACATGAAGCAGCTCCACATCAGGACAGTTTTACTAGTGAATCATTCTGCCGTAATCTGTGCTAATAAAACAGAAGTTTCTAATCAATATTTGTTGTCTGCAGAAAAACACACAAAAGTGAGGAAGGTCCCTGCTGTCCTCCGGACGATGTGGACGACTATGAAACATTCCATCCAAAGCCCCAAAACCAAAGTGTGTCCTGTTGTGCCTGAGCAGGTTCATCCAGACACATCCAGTGTCGAGCGTGTAGACAGTGAGTCTCCTGTTATTACCCCTCTCATTCATGACCATTTCAGCCTGATGTTTGTGGTGTTAGCATTAGTTTTTCCTTCTCTACTTCTGTTGGTTCCTCACCTGATCTGCACAGCTGTGTTCAGTCACAACTCACTGCTGCTGGAGTTCAGTCTCCTGCTGTATAATAACATGCTGTCGTGTGTTTTCTTTTTAAAGATTTGTTTGATGAATTCACTCAGACGCATGAATTTGACGAGTTTTTCAGCCGTTATGAAGTGGGAGAGAGAGTCAAATGTGAAAAGGTTGAAGTCTATCTAGCAATCAGAAAATCGGATGGCAAAACAGTAAGTTGCTGTTTCTGCATAAACCAAACTTTTTGAACTGTGTGTCCTGACATAAACATCAGTGATTACAGTATTGATAAAAAAAAAGTAAAGAAACATTCTTCAAATTCACAACATTCACAAATGTAAAAAACAATTTTCTTCTTTTTTTTTTTTAGATTACCATGACATTAGAACAAAACAAGAGAGGCCAAGTTGGTGAGTTGAGAAGACTTCATTCTTCATGAAAATCTCTATTAAGAATTGTTTTATGAAAATCTATATGTAGATGTATGAGATATAAATACAAAGTTCTGGCATGAAACTCTAATGGGCAGGCTAATAGGTCCTTTAACTCGACCTGCTCATAATCACATCATTATCTATAGGACACAGATGATTGGTTCCTGCTGCTTTAGTAGCCAATGAGTTTGCGTGCTCAATCTTTAAATACATGAGTTAGCATTTGCTTAGCAGTGCAGCGTGCTTCAGAAACCCTCCACCTTCCCCAGCTCCACCTGTATAGATCTGCTACAGGTTATTCATGTACGCTATATTGTACAGCAGCAGCATGTCTTACTTGCTCACAGCAGTTTGTCGTGTATGTATTGGCAGTAGCAAGTCCCGTACTTGCTCTGCAGCAGCAGCAGCGTAGCAGATCTATTCCGCCAAGACTAAACATATCTACATTGTCATACCCTTTACCATGCTAAACACTCCGAGAGTTGTCATGACAGAACTGCATTACACAAAGCCTAGAAACATCAGTAGTAAAGTAATTGTAAAGTTCATTGCTTTCATCTTTAATTGTTTGAAATTAGTGAGGAATCAACTAACCTTTTGTCAATCTCTTTTCTTTAGCAAGTCTTCAGTATGGACTATAATCCTTCTTTCATGACCTTGAATGAGTTCATCTGAGAAAAGGTGAAATGGTGAAATCCATTGTTGCAGCACTGCAGGAAACGTGAGCATCCAGAACCAAAATCTGCTCTTTTCAGCCTCTTCAGCCAGGTCTTTCAGATATGGGGTCAGAATTGTTCCTTTATTCCGAATACATAGATTATGATCCACAAATGTAAAGAGATTCACAAATACATGTTTGGAGCAAACACAACTCTACCTGGCATTTACTTGAGAATCACTTCCTGTACATTTGTGAATCGCTTTCTGTGCGTTTGTGAATCGCTTCCTGTGTATTTGTGGATCACCACACACATCTGCGAATCGCTTTCTGTGCATTTGTGGATCGCTGGACACATTTGTGGATTTTAAAACATTTCTAGCATCAAGCCGTGCACACAAATCCACAGATAGGTGGACTCCACCCACCATCTACTCAAGCCAATCAGATAACGGCCATTTGCGCTGACCAATCGTAGCATGTTCTTACTACGATCAGTCATGTCTCACTGTAAAATAATCTTGCCTTGTGCCTTGGCTTAGATAGGAAGTATAAGGTCCATAAAATGCTAGAGAATAGTACTTTACATCTCGTTATAGAATAGAAATAGCACTTACATCTCGTTATAGAATAGAAATAGCACTTTACATCTCGCTATAGAACAGAAATAGCACTTTACATCTCGCTATAGAACAGAAATAGCACTTTACATCTCATTATAAGAAGTGGCACTGAAATCTCATTATAAGAAGTAGCACTGAAATCTCATTATAGAATAGAAATGGCACGTTACATCTCGTTATAGAAATATCACTTTATATCTGTATAGAATAGAAATAGCGCTTTAAATCTCGCTATAGAATAGAAATGTAAAGCAAAACGTGATTGGTTATAGTAAGAACGTACCTTATTGGTCGGTGCAACGTGACCATTACCTGATTGGCTTGAGTAGATGGTGGGTGGAGTCCACCTCAAGGTTATTATAGTTTTGCATTTTTAAATTGCTGTTAAAACTACTTCAAACTTAAAACATAAACTTAAAACCTTCAAACTTAAAGCTGTTAGAACTACAAACTTAATACATAAACTTAGAACCTTTAAACTTAAAGTTGTTAAAACTATTTCAAACTTAAAACCTTTAAACTTAAAGGTGCAATATGTATTTTTGCAGTAAAATATCCAAAAACCACTAGGCCAGTATTTTGTTCACTTGAGTACTTGCAATATCCCAAATGTTTCCAACTATTTGTAAATCGTGAGAAAATTGCAATTATAACCAAGGCTCCAGGACGTGTGAGGAGTCACCTGTCAATTGCGTCATACCCGCGTTACCCTCGGTCTGCCTCGGTTTCCGGTTTTATTTTGTAGAAACCATGGAAACACCAAAGACGCTTTAATAGACAAGGGAACATCTGTTTTGATATATTGATAGACAGAAAACTAATTGTTGTTATATAGCTCAACACCTTCCTGATTTTTTGCGAGTACCATGCTTTACCATGCCTCAGAGAAAAACACTATTTTGTCAAGTAGGTAACATAGCATAATCAGATGCAACTTTATTTTTAGTAACAGTAATACAGAATTTTCTCCATCATACAATACGTTTTAAAATTAATTGCATGTCATTTATCAACACAAGCCATCCAGCATTTAATATGATATTCTAAAATCGATCTTACTGCAGTGTGTCTCAAACAAGTGTCTCACAGCAGCCGCCGAGCGAATGCACAGAGTAACGTTATAACATCATTTTGAACACTCTCAAATATATCTAATATGATAAACTGAGCTGCGTTACCTCATGACCGGAATAAGCGGAGGCGGCGCAGGCGACTGTGTCATAATAAATGTTCCGCTGCTCATGAGGCGTGTTGCGCAATCGCTCCAGCGACCTCGTTCAACTCCCATAACACTCAGTCTGCTCTGCTTCATACTACAGTAACGTTAATAATCGCATCCATGAACATGATTTCTTCCCGAGTCCTATCCCTATTCTTTTGCACTGTCCGTTGAGGTAGAGACCACGTGTCCCAAGATTCTGCACTCAAAACTTGGCGTCATCAAGCTACGCCTTTGTTTTGAATAGACTTCTAGCGACCTCTAGCGAACAGAATTATTACATACTGCACCTTTAAAGCTGTTAAAAATACTTCAACTTAAAGCTGTTAGAACTACTTCAAACTTAAAACAAACTTAAAACCTTTAAACTTAAAACAATCTTAAAACCTTTCAACTTAAAGCTGTTAGAACTACTTCAAACTTAAAACAAACTTAAAACCTTTAAACTTAAAACAATCTTAAAACCTTTCAACTTAAAGCTGTTAGAACTACTTCAAACTTAAAACAAACTTAAAACCTTCAAACTTAAAACAATCTTAAAACCTTTCAACTTAAAGCTGTTAGAACTACTTCAAACTTAAAACAAACTTAAAACCTTTAAACTTAAAACAATCTTAAAACCTTTCAACTTAAAGCTGTTAGAACTACTTCAAACTTAAAACAAACTTAAAACCTTCAAACTTAAAACAATCTTAAAACCTTTCAACTTAAAGCTGTTAGAACTACTTAAAACTTAAAACCTTCAAATTTAAAACATAAACTTGAAACCTTCAAACTTAAAGCTGTTAGAACTACTTCAAACTTTCTAGCTAGGCTTTCTCAAGCCAACATCAAAATTTTTATTTTATTTCAGTTTATGTTTTTAGTCTGTCGTTTTGTCTTAGTTGTCTTTAGTCCACCTGTCTGTGGATTTGTGTGCACATCTTGACACTAGAAATGTTTTGAAATCCACAGATGTGCGAGGTGATCCTCAAATGCACAAGAAGTGATCCATAAATGCGTGCAGAAATCCTCAAATGCACAAGAAGCGATCCACAAACGTACAGGAAGCGATTCACAAATGTATAGGAGTGATTCACAAATGAATGCCAGGCAGAGTTGTGTTTGTGACAAAAACATTTGTTAATCTCGTTACATTTATTTGTGGATCTTAATTTTTTGGGAATAAAGGAGCAATTATAACCTCATATTCAAGGCCTGATGATGGTCCTTGCACTCGGCAACAAGATCTGCATACTTCTGCTTCTTCCTCTCTTCTACTCCTCCCATGGAACAGTTAACTCAATAAGGAGAGCGGTCTTGATGCCAGTGGACCATGTCACTATATCAGGACGTAGACTTGTGCTGGAAATCTCCTGGGGAGCTGGGGGCGTTATAACCGTTGCGTGCACAAAACAGGCCCTGAAAGAGGCGTGCGCATAAGTTGTGATTTATAAAGACAAACTTGACAGGAATAACTCTGACCCATGTGTACAAACATTTTGGAGACAGAGCAGTTTGGTGACACCGATGGTGAGCTGAGGGACTGACGGCAGATGAAGGAAAACCACTTTTCTGGAATCTGCGATTGCGCGCGATACCACCTCGCTTTTTCTTCAGTGTGAAAGAGACTCAAAAACTCGAATTGACAAATTTGGTCACACATACAAGTGTTATGCATCATTCTAAACTGTTAAGTGTGTACTTTTATTTGTGTACACAATGTTGTGCTTTTTCGCACAATGAATAAAACAAACATGATGTCCCTCTCAGTGAAGTTAATTCTGAAATGCGTTTAAAACTGAACTGAAACTCAGCAAATATTTTTCACCATCATGTCACTGAAGAAAAACACAACTTTCTTGTGGAGGATGTAACTGTAATTAAGACTCAACAGAAACAACTCCTTGAACTGCTGGAAGAAGTCAAGATACTGCGTATTCAAAACGCAGAAAAAGACAGCGGACCTGGAGTGGAGAGTGGAGGATTTGGAGCAATACTCCAGGATTAACGGCGTGGTCGTTACCGTGCTCGAGATCAAACCCGGTCTTATGCACACGCGGTGACCGCTGACACAGGGTGAGCCCTGTGAGCTGGAGGTGAGCTCCACGGAACAACAGGTGGCGGCCTTTCTCGAGTCCAGAGGGAGTACGCTGGATGTGGACAACATCGAGGCATGCCACCCAAAAAAACTGTGTACACTCATACAATGATATCCAATCACATTTCAAACGCCAGTGACAAACGCCAGTCCCCTTCTCTGCAGAATGCGATATCACAGCGCACCATTCCACGCACTGAAACAATAATGGCGGCGCTCTGAAAACACCCGGCATCCTAGTTCCCTTCGAAGGGAACTCAACACTGCGTTTGACACGCTTTGGGGAACGTCATCACGCGTGAACTGGTGTCTGAAAGCAATTATCAAATCTCACCAATCCTATTGGCCGGCGACAGCCTATGACGTCATAGTAGACACAACCCGGAAGTATAAAAGGAGCGCCTAGAGAAGCAGTCAGTATCTTATCGTCTTCAGGGATTGCATTGTTTGACTGCAATTCTTCAAATCTGGTAGGAAATATGTCTAACAAACGTTTCAGGAAGTGTGTGGATCTGTGTCCCAGGTTTCTGACACCCGATGACACACACAATCTGTACATTTTCTGTCTGGGAGAAGAGCATGCACGGACAGTGCTTGAGGGCGCTGTCTGTGTAAACTCTGAGCGTCTGCCTATTAGGACGCTCCGCTCTCGTTTGGCCCTCTTCTCGAGGGAAGGGGGGCCGGCATCTGTGCCTGGTGGTTCTGGTCCCGCCCGTGCTGAGGCGGAGCGGTGACTGAAATCATGGGGCTCTCAGATGGAGCTGGCTGAGGAGTTTGAGAGAAGTGTAAATGTCTCTCAGCCCCCAGTGGCTGACGAGGGTGAGCTGCTGGATAATGATGATGTCCTCTCGTTGACATCATCAGATCCAGCAGCGAGTGCTCTTCTGGCTTTAAGCCCAAGAGAGCAGGAGATGGCTGTTGAAGAGGAAGATGGCGAGCCTTCTGAAACTTCAAAGCCTCCCTGCCCTGCGAATGCGGAGCTGCTCGAGGTTATGGAGCGCGCTTCTGGCAGGCTGCAGCTGCCATGGGAGCGCGTTAAGAAAGGGGCCGCATGCGGACAGCTCGACGAACGATTCCTTTCCGACCATAATCTGGCAGCCCCCGTGAGCCTACCATTCCTTCCTGACCTTCATGTGGAGATCGAAAAGGCATGGAAGAACCCGTACTCGGCTCGTATTCACCGACATCAGCGAGCTAATATCGCTGATGTTGAGGGAATGAGCCAGCACGGGTATGTGTTTATGCCCCTTATTGACGAGACGTTTGTTAACTATCTTGTCACAGGGCGGGCACCGACATTGAAAGCTCTGGTCCTGCCTTCGAAGCCCCTTAAAATGACATCCAGCTTAAATGGCAGGGCATACGCGGCAGCGGGTGAGGCTGGTGCTGCCTTACAAATAAGGATTTTGTGTGTAAGTAGTTAAAAAAACTATAATATGAGTGGAAAATATTGTCTCCCTTCTACCACGTGCTCTCTGTTCTCTGCGGTCTCTCCTCCTTGCAGCAACAATTGCACCCATGTCGCAAAATGGGTTAAGACATGCTTTTTTGGGGCATTAAATAATGGCACAAATACCAGTAAATTGACGAGCGCAAATATTAGTAAATCATGTTGCGGGATTCATTTAAATACTCTCCTCCCATAAATTTTGCGCCTTAAAGGGAAACTCCTACAAATACATATGCAATAAGGTCAGCCGCAAAAACAACTCAGTCCACGCCTTTTCAGTGCTAATTTTGCACTCCGTGTCTTTAGTAAATACCGACAGTAGTTTTTTAACACCAAAAGAGGGTTTGTGCTGGCGCAAGCTGTTAGTAAATCTGGCCCTAAGGCTTTGGCCCTTGCATTGTTTTTTTCATGGCATCCCCACCTACCCCATGAATCACCCCATGCCTACCCCATAACATCCATATGTGCTCCTTTTCCCCAAGTAAATATGACACAAAGAAAATATGAGTGATTTGACAATTTATTTGAAACATATTTGAAACATTAAAAAAAAAGTGTAATAATGAAATAAACAAACAAGAATATTACAGGAGCCTCCTCAAGTAAGCGTACCCTGAAAGATTGACAGGAAGGGGAAAAAAGGGGAACAGACAATGACACGTATGGTTAGAAATTTCAGACTGATAACATGAATGGTAACTCTGGTAAATGTTAACATTTGGAACATAACTTATGTAGAATTAGTTGGCTTTTGTGCCTGCTCTTTTCTTCCCCCATCTCTGTCCAAAGCGAGCTGCAGCCATCTTTTGATGAACTTTTCAATCTCTCCATCTGATGCACTGGCAGTACTTCCATTTCTTCTCACCGATTTAAAAAAAAGAAGAAAAAAAGATCAGTCGCAATACTATAGACCAGTGGTTTTCAACCTGTGGGCCGCAGTGATCCTCCAAGAAGGCCATGAAAAAATGTGTAATTAATTTAAATATATTAATGTAATTAATTAATGTTATTAATATGCTACATTTAAAAAGACAAATTAAATTAATTAAAAAATACAATTAAAATAAAGCACCACCTTCTCTCATACGTTTTCTCTGATTGTTTCAGCCCAGGCTGTTTGAACGCTGGCTTAAAACCGCTTCATGAACATAGGATACGCAAACTACATCTCAGTTGGAAAAAACTCCAATGATACTGGTGTTGGACCAGATAGAGTACATTATTAATTCCTAAAGCGTTTACCCCATAATGTGTTGTCCCTTCTTCTGACTAGTTTTAATACCATTTGAAAGTCTGGAGAAATACCATCTTTTTGGAAAGAAGCAACATTCATTCCTATACCTAAACCAGGCAAAGACCATACAGACTCAAACAATTATCGCCCTATAGCTCTCAACAGCTGCCTTTGTAAATGACCGGCTTGTGTGGATGCTCGAGAAGGACTATAAGATCAGTGATTACCAGTGTCATCTCATAAGACTAGAATCTTTTGTACGGAATGATTTTATCAAAAAAAGAGCATACTGTGGCAGTTTTCTTTGATTTAGAAAAAGCCTATGATACTACTTGGAGATTTGGCATTTTAAAAGATCTGTATGAAATGGGTTTTAGAGCAGGCGTGTCCAAACTTTTTAAAAAGGGGGCCAGATTCAACGTAAAAAATATTGTTTCTATAGCTAGAATGGCTTTATGGTATTTAGTCTATAAACACACAAAATATGAATGCACAAAACTGCAAGTTTATGACAAAAAAATAGTGTGTAATTTGGCCTTTATTACCCATTTAATGCATATCTACATTAAAAATGAAATTAACTGTAACCATGGTATTTTGTCAGAAATGTAGGTTAATATCTCATTTTGTGTTACCACAGTAAATCCATGATAAATGTTGTTGAATTGTTGGTTGAACAGTATTCTTCTAACTGGTCAGGGAGCAGACAGACCGGCTAAACTGACCGTCTGCTAGCTGCCTCACGTCACAGAAGTCAGATAATTCCCAACACATAGAAACTCTTTCACCTAGATATTATCACATAGAGACTGTGTCTGTACACTGAATTAGTAAAAACTTCCAAACCCATTTAAGGGTAAAAATTTTATTGATGTTCAACAAATAAAAAATAGAGATAATACTGATAAACAAATGATAAAGCTTGGGTTGCTGAATATTAGATCCCTTTCTTCAAAACCACTTATTGTAAATGATATTATCACAGACAATAATCTAGATGTGCTGTGTTTGACAGAAACCTGGTTAAAACCGGACGATTACATTACTTTAAATGAGTCTAGCCCTCAAGGTTACGATTATTGACACAATCCTCGTCAGAAAGGCAAAGGGGGAGGTGTTGCTGTAATTTATAGTAATATTTACAGTATTACTCAGAAGTCTTTCAAATATAATTCCTTGAAGTGAAGGTACTTTATGTAACATTATGTAAGTTGACATTTGTGCTGGCTACTGTATACAGGCCACCAGGGCACCATACAGACTTTATCAAAGAATTTGCTGATTTTCTATCGGAGTTGCGGATAAAGTCCTTGTCGTTGGTGATTTTAATATCCATGTAGATAATGAAAAAGACTCATTGGGATTGGCATTTACAGACATTCTAAACTCTATTGGAGTTAGACAACACGTGTCAGGACCCACTTATTGTCGTAATCATACTTTAGATCTAATATTGTCACATGGAATCGATATTGATGCCGTTGAAATTCTGCAGCAGAGTGACGACATCTCAGATCATTATCTAGTCTCGTGTATACTACATTCAGTCAAGGCAGCTAAACTGCCTCCCTGCCATAAATATGGTAGAACCATCACTTCTACCACTAAAGATCGCTTTATAAATAATCTTCCTGATCAGTTTCATCGCCTTAGAATACCAGACAGCTTAGAAGACCTCGATGTTACAACAGAAACTATTGACTCTGTCTTTTCCAGCACATTAGACTCAGTTGCTCCTTTGCGCTTAAAAAAGATTAAGGAAATTAATCCAACGCCGTGGTACAATAAGCACACTCGGGCCCTTAAGGGAGCAGCTAGAAAAATGGAGTGCAGCTGAAAGAAACCGTCTACTACAGTATCGCGTCAGACAGTGCATTGTAGTCTGAGGAAAAATTCAATTCATTCACTGCTTTAGGAGAGGAAGAACTGTCTAAACTTGTTAAATCATCAAAATCAACAACATGTATTTTAGACCCTATACCGACTAAGCTATTGAAAGAGATGCTTCCAGAGGTCATAGATCCTCTTCTTAATATCATCAATTCATCTTTATCACTAGGATACGTACCAAAAAGTTTTAAGCTGGCTATTATTAAACCTCTTATTAAAAAACCACAAATTGATCCTAGAGAATTAGTCAATTACAGGCCGATCTCAAATCTCACTTTTCTGTCAAAAACACTAGAAAAGGTAGTATCATCACAACTATGTTCCTTTTTAGAAAGAAATGGTATCTGTGAGGATTTCCAGTCAGGATTTAGACCGTACCATAGTACTGAGACTGCTCTCATTAGAGTTACTAATGATTTGCTCTTATCATCAGATCGTGGTTGTATCTCTCTATTAGTGTTTATGATGGCCGAACCTACGGCCACTCCACACTCTACATTCATTCATAACGCATCACTCATTCACTTCATTTATGACGCATACATTTTCCCCTCGCACATATTTCTCTGTACATTTTATTCACATATTTATTCTTTAAGTTCATAATATAGATTTAAGGTTTATTTTACATGTAATAAAAACGCTACACAGATTTGGTTTGATCATACTTGTGATGCTTTATTTACTTTAGTACTTCGTTCGTTGGTTTGGAGTGCACACTTACTAGCTTGCGTAGTGCTATTGTTCTCATATTTTGTTTCTATTGAGTTTAAGTTACCGTGATGTGGAGTTTGGATGAATGGCGTTGGCGGCAGTGTGTGTGTCCATCCGCGCACAGCAGTACAGATTTACGGCCTGAGGGTGCCGCTCGCCGATACCAATTAGCTACATCATGGGGGGGTGAAGG
Organism: Hypophthalmichthys nobilis; assembly: GCA_037950665.1. NCBI lineage: Eukaryota > Metazoa > Chordata > Actinopteri > Cypriniformes > Xenocyprididae > Hypophthalmichthys > Hypophthalmichthys nobilis. The sequence continues at coordinate 523,973 of CM075475.1, read as the reverse complement.
GAATGAAATTTGATTTTGATTTTTCTTCTTACTTTTATTATTAACATTCGTTGTTTGCATTTATTATGTTGGTTTCATTTGTTATATTTACTTTGACTAGTGAATTGTGAATTCATTTGTCGATTTACAAAATGTTGATTGTATGTTTTCCCCTGTCTAGTTTAAGTGAGTTCACCGTCTTAAATACCTGGTTTTTGTCTCAGTTAGAGGGTCAGTTTTGTTCTGTTTAGTTCTCTTTTATTACTCTTTATATTGAGTTAAAGTTTGTTTTGTTGACCTCAGTTATCCTAATCTAGCTAGGTTATTTGTTAGGTTAAGTTGATTTATTTTTGTATAAAATAAAACCTTTTTTTATGGAAATCCTGTGTCCTTCTTTTAATAGACTCAAAAATTATGTTTAAAAATAATTATTTCACTCTCATAGTTCAAATCATACTTATCTGACCGTTATCAGTTTGTAGTAGTAAACGAAGAGAGGTCATATCGATCACAAGTTCAATATGGAGTACCGCAAGGCTCACTAAGGGCCATGTGGCATACCCAAGACGCTGTGAAAACCCAATACACATCACACACATACATACAGAGACTCAAACACACATTTGGAAACTGTATCTACATTTAGCCTCAAAATATGACTATACCAAAGTGTACCCGTTGCTGTATTCAAGTGAACGTGCATGTATCCCTAGTATATAAGATTAGTTATGATTGTAGTAGTGTTAGTTTTATTCTAAGCGGTATATTCAAGTATAAACTGTATCCCTCACTTCTATGTCTTTGACATTTGACAAGTTTGGTCTCATTGTAAAGCTCTCTTTATGCCCAATTGACAATGTATGTCACATCACTGTAAAATGCATTGTTCTATTTTTAATGGTACTTTGAAGAAAATGTACTCAGGTCTGACACTTCATAAACCATGCAAATGAGGCCATAAATGGAGACAAAGAAAAAGTTTGCCCGCCAAAGTTGCACCCGCACCATTGGCTGACGCACCCGAGGAGGCGTTTGGCTTGTTTGTCCTTAAAAGACATTCACACGCATATCTCGATTGTCTCTCGATCGTCTTTCGATTGCCCCTCGCCACCTCACGCACGTCTCTCCCGGACGTCTCGGCGACCGCGCTTCCATCACGCGCTCCTCTGCATCTTCGGGACGACCATCTGTTTGGCACAAGTTCGCTTCTGTCAAGCCTCCGTCATCCTCCATCACCTCGGAGACGGACTCTCTCTTCTTTATTTTCCGGTTATCTTACTCTCAAGTTAAAACCTTGTTTGAAAACCCCGCCGAGAACTCAGCCTCGGAAAAGGACCAATCGCTCCAGCCGCACGCATTGAAACTCCTCCAGAAATACAAGCAACCGCAGCACCTAAAACCTATGCAAGTATAGAACTATTCTTTTCAAGCGTTTTAAGCTCCATGCATAAGCTGAGTTTCCTTGCTGGCTCTCAAAGGTTTAACTGTTTGTAATTTACCACTTTCTTAGATCACCTCCGTTTTCCTGTCTTTACTTTCGCTTTTGTATATATGTGTATTTCTTTGTGTATATCTAGTTATATAACGTTAGCCCATGTAGTTGTAGTTTCGTATATTAAATACATTATATTCATGCTCGATTGCCTCTGTTGCTCATTCACGAGCCAGGTCCCTTCTACGTTTGATTCTGCAAAACTGCTTTACGCTTTAATGCTATAATAGGAAGTTATTCTCGTGGCCAGAGACCAACTTCCTTTTATAAATAGTGTATGAGAAAACTGATGGTTTGCTGGACAAACTAGGATAGTCTTTCTCAAATCACTATTAAACTAGACCTAATCATATATGTAATTAATTATAATCCGTTGTAATTAATTCACAATAGATGTGCATAATTCCCTCTTTGGTCGATCTATATTATAATTAATCATAACGTTATGACTTAATTATATATATATTTCACCCACAATTTGAGCTAATTGATTAAATACATGTAAATTCGCTACATTACCAATTCACAAAATTAACAGAATGCATAGTTGATATAAAAATTGGATGACCAGTAATTTCCTACTTCTAAATACTACTAAATACTAAATTCAGAAAAACAGAGATTGTAATTTTTGGACCAAAAACTTCTTCACGTAATAACCTAGAATACTGTCTAACACTTGATGGCTGCTCTGTTAAGTCTTCGTCGTCCGTTAGGAACCTGGGTGTGCTCTTTGATACCAATCTTTCATTTGAAGGCCATGTTACTAGCATCTGTAAAACCGCATTCTTCCATCTTAAAAATATATCTAAACTACGACATATGCTCTCAATGACAAATGCAGAACAGTTAGTTCATGCGTTCATGACCTCAAGGCTAGATTACTGTAACGCTCTACTGGGTGGTTGTTCCGCTCGCCTGATAAATAAACTACAGCTCGTACAAAATGCAGCAGCTAGAGTTCTTACTAGAACTAGGAAGTATGACCATATTAGCCCAGTTCTGTCAACACTGCATTGGCTTCCTGTTAAACATCGTATAGATTTTAAAATCTTGCTAATTACTTACAAAGCACTAAATGGTTTAGCTCCCCAGTACCTGAGTGAGCTCTTAAAGCATTATAGTCCTTCACGTCTATTGCGATCTCAGAATTCAGGCCAGCTGATAATACCTAGAATATCAAAATCAACCGCAGGTGGTAGATCCTTCTCCTATCTGGCACCTAAACTCTGGAACAATCTTCCTAGCATTGTTCGGGAAGCAGACACACTCTGTCAGTTTAAATCTAGACTAAAAACGCATCTCTTTAACCTGGCATACACATGACACATTATCAATTTATATTTTCAAATCCGTTAAAGGATTGTTAGGCTGCATAAATTAGGTCAGCCGGAACCGGGAACACTTCCTATAACACCAGATGTACTCGTTACATGAGAAGAAGAATGGCATCTACGCTAATATTAGTCTTTCTGTTTATCCCGAGGTTTACCGTAGTCAACCAGATCCGGGCCGTATCCAGGTGAGACCGAGGACCGGCGCCTTGACACGACCACAACGCAACCCTGAAGTATCAGCAGAGATTGAGTCAACTAGATCATCCATTGTGAAGGCCTCATCGACACAACAGCCAGTGGCACAGCTCCTCAACAAACCGTCCATACCGTCGTGATGAATACGATCCTCAACTGGACTGAACTGGAATAAATACTTTGAATGTTGCGATCCCATCGGACTTATGATAGCTGCCTGAATCATAATAAAGCACTGTTCGCCAGAGGAGAACTGGCCCCCGGCTAAGCCTGGTTTCTCCCAAGGTTTTTTTCTCCATTTTAACACTTGTTTGCCACCTGATGTCACCAGTTGGAGTTTGAGTTCCTCGCTGTCGCCTTTGGCTTGTTTAGTTGGGGACACTTGACATTTGATATTCAACAGTGTTTTGATCTGCCTGCATTGACACCATTGTATGCAAACTGAACTGAGCTGGATGATGACATCACTGTTTACTCCAGTGCTGATATGGATAAATTAACTAAATTAATAACTATTGATTCTTACATCGGAATGAACAGGGCTTAAAGCTTTCCAGCACCGTGCTGGATCTCCGGCGTGCGGCATTTGGCTGCGGAAAAAATATAGTCCTACATTTGTCTTGACTTGCTATCGTGCTTCATTTCATTCATACAGTTTGTACTCATTAATTGATCATATCGTACAATGTTTTAAACATTTAAATAGACATCGAATAGTAAAAAGTGTGTATGATGTAGTGTTTTAGTTGACAGCAGCCTACTTTTGACAAAGCTGATTTCTGAGAGACGCAAGAGAAACGCGGCTATTTGATTTATGAACGCAGCTGCTCATTAGAGGTTTCACCCATTTGTGTATCATATCGTCTATCATCTCGCAAGGTTTGAACTTTTAAATACATATCAAATAGTAGAAAATGTTTATGATGCAGTATTTTATTGATGTATCAGACAAAATTTGAGAAAGCTCTGATTTCTGAGAGACACAAACAGCACGGCTATTTGATTTGCGCTGTGCTCAGTTTACACTCATTCACTTCACACACACGTTAGCCTACTGCGTAGAAATTTTAGAGATTTATGTAAATGTGTGCTATCCCCCGGTTCACCTGTTATTCATCAAACACAAGGAGTGACTGACTACTTTCCCATACACTGGAGTGAGACCATGGACGTCTCTCGAGCTGTTGCGATCTTTCTTGGCGCTCTGTATGGCCCAAACCTTGTTATGAGAATAATCAAATAAATATATTATACCAAGGTTGTCCAGTTGCCAGATCTTGTATGAAACGCATTCTACTCGCGCAATCGACACATCATACAACTTCAAACCCATTTGTGACCTCAACCTGGCAACCTACAACCCGTTGCGCTGCTGATATCTGCGCAGTCGACGCTAAAAGCTGAATCAAGGCAAGCATCGCAATAAACCTCACAAGAATAAAAAATGGGTTACTTTCTCATAAACTGGAGTGAGATCATAGACATCACGTCTCTGTCTCTTTCCTGGTGTTCTGTGGCACATGACAGTTCAGACCGATCATCTCTTCAGCTTTACTGTTACAACATGAAATAAACATGAATGAATCTCTGAAGGTATGTTGAAAGATACAGTACAACTTAAAAATCTGTATCTTGTCTCATGTAATCGCTCAATGAGTGTTTCAACTGTGGAAAGACGACAGTAAAACAGATTGTAAAAAGTGTCACATTTACTGTTGCATTTACCTCAGAAAAGCCATTCAGTGTCCAAAAACTCGTAAGTCAGCTACAAAAATGAACTTAGAGAGGAGCATTTTGCTAAATATACGCACTACAGGCTATATCCCTTATTTGTACTTAACATGTGCTTCAGTATTGAATGTTTGAATAAATCCGTTTTATAACAGCCAACATTTAAATGTTTAATGAAGGAAATGTTAAATGTTTTTTAAAAGAAAAATAATTTTCAAATAATGTTTTTATATGTAGATTACAAATCGATTAATTTAAACCTTTTAATAATATAATGATTTACCAACTGTTGCTCCTGTTTACAGCATTAGTTGATATTTTTTTTCTTTTTCTTTGAGGAAATTTGCCATGTAGCCTACTTAAACTTATTGGCCCCAAATTAATCAATATTGAATTGAAGGTAATCAAATCAAAGTCAAATTGCAAGCTCCTGAATTGAAATCGAATCCAATTGTGAAATTTGTTTCAATGCCCAGCCCTAGTGAATATATATATACATATATATGTATATATATATATATATATATATATATGTGTGTGTATGTATATCTTTTTTTTTTTTTTTTTTTACCTGAATCAAATGTTGTTTTTTCCATTTATTTTCTTGTCAGAGTGCAGCAAAATGCTTGTTTAAATGTTAAAATCACTAAAATGTTCTCATGGGGGAGGATGCCTCCAGACCCCCCACAACAATTTAGTTTGTACACGTCACCTTTTTAACCTCTTACCCCCCCCTTACTAAAAAAGTTCAGGCTCAGGATTTTTTTTTACTTTAACCCCTGAATGAATCAATACTGAATTTACTTAAGATGGATACTGACACCATTTTCTTTAAGAGCTGCTGTGCAGCCAAAATGATATACCAGTTATCACTGCAAATCTGCATTGTAAAAAGCGTTATATAAATAAACGTGACTTGACTTGAACTGGATCGGCTCAATCAATGTTTCTCTTGATTTGCACGTTAGTGTTGTTGATTAAGTCAGCGCTGTTTCAACTGGCTTTAAACTGAATTAAATCACAGAGAGATTTGCAGCTTGTACCTGAGACCTCTACGCCGAACTCGAACACTTCTCACTGGCTGTTTAGTGCTCGTGTGATCGAGACACAGTAGCGCTGTTTTGGCAGGGTAATGTTTCCCTGGCCTAAATTCTAGTACTGCCACCTTGTGTTGACATTGTGAAACGATTTGTAAATTATGCATGGTGGGCCTTGTATAATAGATTTTAATAGACAGGCTGTGGGCCGTTTGAAATTCATTCCCGGGCCGTAGTTTGGACACCCCTGTTTTAGAGGATCCTTGCCCATTTTTATCAAACAGACTCTTTCGTGTTCAAATAGGAACTACTTTATCGAACACACACACACAAGAATTAGGTGTGCCGCAAGGAAGTATTTTATCAGTTACATTGTTTAGTATTAAAATCAACAGCATTGCAAATGTTATTGGGCCAAATATATTCTGTAGTCTTTATGTTGATGATTTGTGCATCGGCTACAAGGGAAACAATATGAATGTTATTGAAAGACAACTTCAACTGTGCATAAACAAAATATATGATTGGTCAGTTATAAATGGATTTAAATTCTCCAAATCCAAAACTGTATGTATGCATTTCTGTCTTCTACAGTCTCTCCACCTGGATCCAGAACTTTTCATGGAGGGAGAACCTATAAAAATCGCAAAAGAAAGAAGTTTTTTGGACTTACACTGGACAGCAAACTTTCTTTTATCCCACATATAAAAGGGACTGGCCAAAACAAAATGGGGTGCAGATTGTACTTCACTTCTACGTCTCTATAGAACATTGATCCGATCCCAAATGGATTATAGAAGTACAGTTTATGGGTCACCCATAAAATCTTACATAAAAATTCTGGATACTGTACACCACTGAGGATTACGTCTATCGTTAGGAGCATTCAGGACTTCGCCTATTTATAGTCTGTATACTGAAGCAAAGGAACCATCTCTTGATAGAAGACGCTTGAAACTCGCTCTTCAGTATGCGATTAAGCTGAAAGCAAACAAATGCAATCCAGCTTACTCTTCAGTTGTTCACCTTCAGTGTCCAGATTTGTATGAAGCCAGACCCAAGTATATTAGTCCTTTTGGTATTCGTATAAAATCCCACTTGGAGAACATGGGCGTCAATTTGAATAGACTTGCACAAACCCATTTATGCCCTATTCCTCCTTGGAACATCCAAAAATTAAACATCATGTGTAATTTGGCCCAACAAAAGATGAACTTGTCTCATCCAAATGAATATAAACAAGAATTTGTAGGAATAAAATGTAGTCTTCCTCTCCATAGACCAGTGTATGCAGACGGATCTAAGACAGAGAATGGCGTGTCTGCAGCAGCAGTGTTTGGTCAAAATATTTTTAGTATCCGTATTACAAGCGAAAGCTCCGTTTTTACTGCTGAAGCTTGTGCATTGCTCCTGGCTTTAGAACAATAAAGAAATACACTAATAAAAAACATTGACAGGGAAAGGATATTACGTTTAAGTTTGTGTCACTGCTACATACAATTTACCACTTTGTAAAAGGACACCCAGCCCCTATGGAATACCAAGTCTGCCAAAATTAAAAGAAATAAAGAAATGTAAAAGCAAAAATAAATAAATATACATGGAAAAGCAAAAAAATATAGATATATATTATTTATACATTTCCACATTTATTTTTTCTTTTATTTATTTATAGATTTATTAATTTTGATCTTTATTTATTTATACATTTATTCATTTATACATTTCTTTATGTATTTTTACATGTCTTTGTCCGTAGGGTAATGAGGGGGCGTGGTTTACCTCAGACATAGCAGTCGAGCTCAGAGTAGGCGAGAGCGAAGCGTTGAGGCCACAGTGACACCTTGTGGTGTGGCCGAAATACAACAAGTGTAGCTTCTGACGTTGATACTGTCTGTGATGAATGACTTGGATACAGGCACGTGCACACATAGACATAAAAGGGGGCTTGAGCACCTGCCCTTTTTCTTCCTCGAGAGAAAGTGCCCTTTTTTTTCTGGGGTGCTTTTATTTATTTATTTTTTTTAATAATAATAATATATTACTGTTTGCGCACAGCTTCCCTGTCAAAAAAAAATATATTTACTGAATAAAAAAAATAAAAAATACTATATATCAGGTCGTCTTTGTCGAGTTCAGATGCCCTTCCTCCGCGAAACGCCATTCATTCTCGCACACACGCACGCGTGCCCCGCCCCATCTCGTGTTTGCTGCTGGCTGACGACTATGCCCGGGAAAAGACAACAGCTGTGTGTCTGACGATGAGAAGCGAAAAGAAAAAAGCCCTAGATGAATCCTGTGCATCTCTTTCAGGTAGCCTATGTATGTTCACAAACATGTCAAAGTTTTGGCTATTGAATGGTGAGAGTATTTATGCGTGTTTAACGCCACGTTAATAATTTGTCCACCAGCAACGCATCTGCCTGCTTTGATACTAATGCAATTTATGTCATATTATAATTTCAATTATTTTAATATGCTATTGCGTTTTGAATCATGGTATCTGTAGGGCTGTCAATCCCAGAAGTGCAGCATTCCATGGACGCGCATCCATGAACCGCATTATTAGACAGTTTTCTAAGGATGCACAATTTATTAAAACCACTTAAAAATCATAATACAGCATTGCATAATGTTATCATTGTTAAATCTACGCTTACACAGGAGAATACATCAATACAAGTTTAAACCCTCACTCTGAACGTGCATGTTTTGATGTCCACATGTTCTTGTTGAAGAAATTACAGTGGCTGTAGCATTTCTGTCATAAAGAAGTGGGCAAATATTGTTATTATTTAACTAATATTATATTTTTAATTATGCTGGTTGGCCAAAAACAACAACAATCAGCAGGCTTTTGGTGCCCTCTGCAGGCATTTGTTATATATATGATGTAATGATGTTCAAAAACTCTTGATGTGTTTCAATATGCAGATTAGCTTGTTTTGGTTGATTTAGAAGAAATCTACAAACACCATCTAAATGTATATTTTGGAAGTTTTCTTTGCATTAGAGTAAAAGAAGACATGGAAGCAAAAATAGACCAAAATCTTAAAATTGTCCACAACATGAAAGAAGTATTCCAATAACACCAAAAGAATTAAAACGATTTATTGATTTGTGCAAAATAAACAAATTATTGTGAAACTACGTCCCTCTTCTTGGTGCAGTCATTTATTCTAAATATATAGCTACTTGAAAATAGCAGCGTAGAAAACATTGTGGCAGAGTTTCCTTTGCTGTTACCTGCTCTTGTGATGAAACTAGTGAATACTAAAGAAGATCATGGTCTCTAAACTGAATTTTGTAGAAATCTGTGGAGTATGAAACAACTGCGTGAGTGTGAGGGAATTAAAATAAATTGGTAAGGAAGTCAGAGTTATATAGAATATATTTAATGTTTTGTTTATGAGAAGTGCCCTTTTTCCACTTGAGCCCGTCCCCAAAATGTCTGTGCACATCCCTGCTTGGATAGGTGTGTGACCAAAATCTTCTATCACGGGTTAAGTCATATAATATCACCCTAACTGTACTGTGACATGGACAGGCTACTCTTTATTCTGGACATGTAGAACATGGTCTGGTCTGGATTTGTAAAATGTCCTGGGCTGGCAGACATGAACAGCAACATCTTCAACAGATCTGATAACAGGGACTCTGAAAGGGAAGCGCTTGTTATTTCCCATTATTAATCATTGGAATGAATGGGCTTGTGTTTGATTGAGATTCGGACACCGTCAGAACACGGAAAGGATCGAAGCAGCGCACATATAAGCTACAGTGATGTCGACGCAAGAATATTGATCAATGCATTTGAAACGAGACCACAAATTCACTTCACATTCATATTTCCTACTTTTATATGCACAACATGTGACAAACGCTTAAAATATGACGCATATTTCAAAGATCATTTTCATTGCATGATATATAAACAGTTTGAAAACACCCACAAATACAGAAACTCCCACTTTTGTTCCAGAATTCTGGTTTTCAATGCTTTCTTGTTAACAGAAATTGAAATTGTATTTAAATACATCTTCAATTCTTGTTTGAAAAAGTTAAAGTGGGGTTTACTTTTCATATATTTACATTTATGGATATAAAACTTTACAATAAATAAAAGAAGGTTTATAAAAAAAAACTTGCATTAAGTAGATTCTTGTCTTTAACATAAAACCCAAAAAGAATGTGTCTATATGATAAAGAAAAGTTACAAAAAACAATCAGAGCATCAATATTATTCCAGAAAGACCAAGTAAAGGGATATTCCCAAAACAAATGATCAACAGTTTCAGAAGAGACTTCACAAAAATAGCAGGATGTATCAATGTCACTTATACATTTCTGTAAAAGTACTTAACTGGATAAAACCTTTGAATAATTTTATAAGATATTTCTTTAACTTTATTTGTTAGGAAGAATTTCTGAAAGAGTGACCAAACATATGACCACTTAATATCATCAAAAGGTGATTCCAATAAGAAATGGAAGAAGGAATAGAAGTAACAAGGTCCAAAAATAACGACCTGATTTTGTAATTGGATTTATGCCCTGAAAAACAACTAGAACCAACCACAGTGGATTCAGGGCGGGACAAACAGAAATCACTGTAGCACTATTATTGTTTCTAAACAGTGTACAGATTTCTAAAGAGATGGCTTTGAAAATTTTATTAAATTCTTTACTCTGATAAAATCAGAATAACTAAATAAATTACCATCACTATCAAACAGCTGGTTTACTAACATCACTCCATTCGTGAACCAGTTTTCAAGAAACAAGGATTTCCTCTTATGAAGAATATTACAATTGTTCCAAATTAAAAATTGTGTGGCAAGAAATGATGCTTGTAAATAAGTCTCCAAGCCAGAAGCATTTGCTGATGATAGTTTGACAGGAAGTTTACTAACAGAATAATTGCACATTAAAAGGAAATGTATACCTCCTATTTGAGAAAAGACATATCTTGGGATTATACTCCAAATAGAAGATTGATTGTGAAGGAAACGTTTAAGCCAATTAATTTTTAAGGTATTGTTAAGAGAATCAAAATCATTGAAATTTAAGCCATCAAGTCAGCAAAGCATCAGTCAAGCTGGAAATCGGATCCATTACCTTTTAAACAGGAGGAAATATTTCTGTACCATCTACAAATGCTCGACCATCCGACTAAAAAGCCCTTTTGTTCTCTTTTTCGGGCTTTTTCAACTATGGGCCAAAGCGTAATCCTCCTCGCTCTATCGGCCGGTGACAGGTCTTCTGTGATTTTCAGAAATACACTGGAGGAACATAATCGGCGACAGGTGAAATAATTCTTTGACATGGTTAAAAATAACGAATGGTTTGTTTGTTTGTTTAGCATATGTTGTCGCCGATTACGTTTCCTCCAGTGTATTTCTTATAGTAATATGACCCGTTGCGCTCTGTCTCACTGCCCGTATCCACTTTTGTGTCCTTAAACATTCGCTTTTTTGAGGTCGACAGCTTATAAAAACTTATTTCTGGGTTTTTAGCTTGTTAGCTGTACACCTTGTCACACAGCAGCTTTTAGACATTGTTCTGTTTTTTGTAATAAGTCAGAAATGACAAGGAGGCAGCCTCACGCAATACAAAGTCAATGGAGACGGCTGGATTGTCCCCGTCGACGTAGTTTTATATTTGAGATATACCAATAATAGCCTACTATAAACATAGCCTATAAAATATTTGCCAGCAAAACTACCTAACATTTTACTTAATAAATTGTGATTATTCATAGGCTATGTTTGTGAACAAAAGAGTTTTACTGAATGACAACGTCCAGGTGGTGCTGCACATTGGTGGTGGTTGAGGAGATTCCCCCTTCAGTATGTAAAGCGCTTTGAGTGCCCAGAAAAGTGCTATATAAATGTAAGGAATTATTATTATTAACGTTGTGAGGACGTCGTGGTAAAGTTCAATTTTTTAAGAATTTTGGCTAACGTTCCAGAAACGTCGCGGCACGCCCTCAAAAGACGCCGCTGGCTGATCCCATGGAGAACGTTGTAGCAACGTTGTCCCCTGGTCTTCAGATAATAAAACATGCTGTATCAGTGTATTTTGTTTGCAAGTGCAATATGTGATATTTATTCGTCAAAACTGACATTTGATTTATACAAGCTGTAGAGATATTCAAAGCATTTCTTCATTCAATTGAAAACACAATTATATCCCACTGAGCAAAGGGATGTCCAAAAGACGTCCCCTGAGGAGCCAGAATGAAAGTTTTTATGGCGTCTTTTCATTACGTCTTTTGGACGTCCAATATCGACGTCCATAGGATGTCTCTAGAAGTTTTTCATTTTAGTTCAAATGTGGTCATTGTGGATGTATTTTCATCGTCTTAAAATGTCGACTGCAGACTTTTATTTCAATGTTAAGTCCATTTATGATTGTAAATAATGAAAAATATGATAGGGGTCTTAAATTACCTTTGAAAACATCTTACATAACATTTAAAAACAACATAAATAACAACTCTTTTTTGTAATATTCATTGTGTGGGTCCTCCTCCTCCCATCCTTGTTGGTGCATGCTTGAGGTGCTCTGAAACATGTTTTTATCATCTCCTCAGTTGCATCCTTACTCCATTTCATTACTGCAGCTGTAAGAGTGGAAAGACAAAAAAAATAATAAATATGCAAAAGCAGCCTGTTGTCATACACCAAGTACACGCTGTCTGTGAATGTCCTGACACACAACGCACAGAAAGACGCGCGCCAGAATCGGGTTTTCTCTGTTATCTTTGTTCTTTGATTAAATTAATGGATAAGTTAATGGGTAACGGGGAAAATTGACTAAAGAACTTTTGTAGCTTTAATAATGATTTAGCTATATTTAATTTATAATTCACGCAGTGCAGACTGTTTGATAACTTTATTTAGAATTATGTATATTTCCTACCAGGAAGGGCACAGGTAAATATGGCATTTATGTTGGGTTTATTTGAAGATTGTTTTAAGTTCACTTAAATTAAAAGTTGTTATATTTTTTGGAGTCTAAAAAATAGCTTTCAATTACACTGTAATGTTTAATGGCTATAATTCATGTTTGAAATTGTTTAATATGATAGTTTCATTCTTGCGTCCATAATATAATATATTGTTAGTCTCAAGAGTATTTATATTAGTCAATACTTGGATTAGTATGTGTTGTCAAAGTGTCCTGATGGACTGGCAGTAGAATTTTAGTTTGGCATACCAGAGGTTATGGGTTCTAATCCAGCCTCGTATCATTTATTTTATTTTTTCTCATTAAAACCAAAGATGTTCATCAGTGATTGCATATCAAGAGTAGGGACACGTTTATGTGTATTTTGTTTAGTGATTTTACCTGAACGAATAGTGTCTCCGCGACAGCGCACAAGCACCAAGAGAACACTGTTGCGAGAAAAAGTAGTGGGGACAAAATCGACCCTGGCAAAAAGTGGTGGGGACATGATCCAAATTATGCCTATGGTGCCCCAGTTTTCTCAAACATACGTGAATTATTCAAACCGTTAATAGATCATTAATTGGCGGAGCACTGCACCGCTTGTGCATAGCTAATCTGATCATAAGGTATGTGCTCGACTTTATCAGTTTCTGACTTAAGCAGTGTGTGCCATCAAAGTACCACGGGAGCGATTCACAAACAGTCGTCACAGTTTCTACAGGGCGGCAGCACTAGCTCTGATGACGGCGACAGTTAATCCGTGCGTTTCATGTTTATTCTGACTCATTCAGTTCCACTAATGCTCACAAAATCGTGCTTTTACTAAAACTCTACTCATGTAACAATGCTATAGCATATTGTCAAGCCTATTTATCAAAATAAAACTGATACATGAAAGTGGGCAAAAGAGTCACATTATTATTACTTTTCCAACATTATTCTTTAAAGTAATGTAAATTATGTTTTCAACAATATGTTGGATAGGATTAAATCATATAAAAGGAATAAATAGCCTATGTCTATCTTGAAATTTATTTCCTTAAATAATTAACATATTAAATGTGACAATAGACTAGGCTATATGAGTTTCTGTTCATTTTGAGAAGTTCACAGAAAGGAAACAGAGACGGCAGAAAATTCTTTGTACAAAAATAATAGGCCTATTTAACCCTTCACAGATTCTAATGGTGTCACATATATGTGACCATAAATGTCTTTTAAGTTTTAAGTTGTTTCCGCTTTTATAAGAAAATTCAAGTGAACTCACCGGCGCCTCACACACACACAGCATCAGTTTTAGTAACTTGACATCACAGCCTGTTAATTGTCAAAATAACATACATTCAACCAAATATATAAAAAGTTACACTGCACATTTTAAGTAGTCTGTGTACAATAAAAGCGTTTAAATAATAAATATAGTTTAGCCTCCAAATACATTGTGAATATGGAAACATTTGGATTTGTGCCAAATTAGAGAGGTCGGTTATAACGCCGGTTTCTGTTTCAGTTTAGCTTTAAATGAATTCGTTTTGGCTTAACGTTTATATATTATATTTTTCATAACTAAAATAGCTATGCAGTGGTGCCCCCATGGGATTAAAATGCCCCCCAGTTAGGCCAGATGGCGCCGGGCCTGTAAAATATATATATATATATACATACATACATATACACACTACCAGTCAATCAAAAGTTTGGAAACATTACTATTTTTAATGTTTTTGAACGAAGTCTCTTATGCTCATTAAGGCTGTATTTATTTCATAAATACAGAAAAAAACAATAATATTGTGAAATATTATTACAATTTAAAATTATGATTTCTAACATTGATAATAAATCATCATATTAGAATGATTTCTGAAGGATCATGTGACACTGAAGACTGGAGTAATGATGCTGAAAATTCAGCTTTGATCACAGAAATAATTATATTTTAAAGTATATAAAAATAGAAAACCATACTTTTAAATTGTAACAATATTTCACAATATTACTGTTTTCTGTATTTATTATGAAATAAATGCAGCCTTAATGAGCATAAGAGACTTCGTTAAAAACATTTAAAATAGTAATGTTTCCAAACTTTGACAGGTAGTGTGTGTGTGTGTGTGTGTGTGTGTATATATATATATACACAGTGCTCAGCGTAAATGAGTACACCCCCTTTGAAAAGTAACATTTTAAACTATATCTCAATGAACACAAAAACCATTTCCAAAATGTTGACAAGACTAAGTTTGATATAACATCTGTTTAACTTATAACATGAAAGTAAGGTTAATAAAATAACTTAGATTTCAGTTTTACTCAAATTAAGGTGATGCAAAAATGAGTACACCCCACAACAAAAACTACTACATCCAGTACTTTGTTCGGCCTCCATGATTTTAATGACAGCACCAAGTCTTCTAGGCATGGAATGAACAAGTCGGCGACATTTTGCAACATTTATCTTTTTCCATTCTTCAAGAATGAGCTCTTTTAGAGACTGGATGCTGGATGGAGAGTGATGCTCAACTTGTCTCTTCAGAATTCCCCATAGGTGTTCGATTGGGTTCAGATCAGGAGCCACTGAATCACTTTCACCCTGTTCTTCTTCAGAAATCCAACAGTGGCCTTAGATGTGTGTTTAGGATCATTGTCATGTTGTAAAAGTGATGGTAGCATCTTCTCTTTCAGTATAGAGCAGTAGATCTGTGAATTCATGATGCCATCAATGAAATGCAGCTCCTGACACCAGCAGCACTCATGCAGCCCCACATAAGGACACTCCACCACTATGTTCCTCACCTTTGCGACGCCATGCAGTTTTGAAGCTATTGGTTCCAAAAACATTTATCTTGGTCTCATCTCTCCAGAGTATAGAGTCCCAGTAGTCTTCATCTTTTTTGTGCCTGGGCTTCAGGAGAGGCTTCTTTCGTGGACGGCACCCATGATGCCATTCCTCTGCAGTGTACGCCGTATTGTGTCACGGGAAATAGTCACCCCAGTCTGGCTTTCTACTTGTCCTGTCATCTGGCTCCAGCATTATTGACATGGCTACTGTCAATGACAGGAAATGCTGGTACCTCTCAGGAGACAACACATTTTTCAGCACCACAGGTCCTGTGTACAACAAAAACTGTCCATCTGTCCAGTTCGTGCAAACAATGTTAAAATTGAAGACGTCAAAGGAATTCTCCCTCCCATTCAGTGCCGGAGACTAATTCAAGCTTTCAATTCAGGTAAGTTTTTAGATTTTAGAAGTTTCTAACCCTAATCTAGGGCTGTTAGCAAATGTTATTTAATAAAATGTAAAAATAGATGTTCAGATATTTTTTTGTTGTTGTTTTTGTAATCTTTGATCAATTGTGACCCTAATCTTTTTGCACTGCTTCAGTATCCTATAAGCAATAGGTTACAATTTAAATCTTGTGTCTACCTTAAATTTAATTGTTGTTCAATTTAGCTAACTTGATTTTGCTTGTGTCTTTTATTATTATTATTATTATTATTAATAAAGATAAATCTGCCCCAAATCTTGGTATATGATTTTGATCAGAGCTAAAGTGATTAGAGCTAGAGGCCTTGACTTGTATTTGCATGTATCATATACTGTATTGTTATTACTTAAATAATGTCCGTTGCTCATGCTGTTCATGTTTGGTTATATCTGTTATGCGTAGGGTCACAAGCACTTGGCTCCGATTCTTCGTCTCCTCACCAGGATATCCATGCACTTCAAACACCATCTCTGACACAAAGTTCTGTAGAGTGTTCCACATCCGACAAGGTATATGTTGTACCATGGCACAAAATGCCCTCAAACCTCATGCTTTCCTTAAATGAAAAGAAAAGACCAAAACACAGTGAGAGAAGAGAGCTAGTTCGCATCGTCATTGACGATTTACTCCATAAAGAGAATGAAAGGCCTGGAAGAGCAAAGCTGCGGGGCGTTGCAAAGCAGATTGTAGACAAATATCCCTGCTCTCTCCAAGACAGAGAGCTCAATGGAACAAAAGCCATTGGAACTGGATATGATGCTCTCTTTATACAGCTAGAAAACAGAGTTGAAAATGTTCAGAGACCCTTAACCATCAGCTCAAAGAGGCCTGCAGAAGATGGAGATGTTTTGACACTTCAAACTTTGAAGTGTCAATCTTCCCGATTGAGATCGCACACATGTAGTGCTGGTCAAAAGATTGGAAACATTACTATTTTTTTATGTTTCTGAAAGAAGCCTCTTATGTGCGACAAGCCTCTATTTGATCAAAAATACAGTAAAAACAGTAATATTGTAAAACATAACTTAAATTGTTTTTATTTAGGGATGCACCGATATGATTTTTTGGGGCTGATACCGATATTAACAAACAATTATTGGCCGATACCGATATTTGTCACTTCCTCTCTTATTTGAAATTTTGTCATCAAAATAGATAGCACTTTGATCATGTTTTAAATAAGCAAAGTTCAACAACACCTGCATTAAAATATACTAGCAGGTTTATTGCTGCATCATCAAATATTTTTTAATGAACATGGATTAGATCCATTTAACATTCAGCAGGCCTACATAAATACAACAGAACAAAGATACATATGAAATAAACAGTGCTTTTTAGGTAGGTTTAATAGTTTTCAGGTACAGAAATAAAGTAAACAAATATAAAATAGCACTGCATATTCTTCACTGTATAAATTAAATACATATTAATCCTTCTTTATTGTAACAGACTATTGTGATTAATCTTTGTTTTTGTATACATTTTAATATTTTTTGTAAGTGTAAATATGAATGAGATCTGCTATGAATCTCGTTTACTATGGCAGGACTCTTATTTTGACGGGTGTTCTACTCTATGGACTGACAAGGAGAGCACGCAATTTGTTTGGAGTGAAAACGGACGCAATAAATGTAATAAAACATCAGTAAAGTTTTGGTCATCATTCGGATGGGGTCTGCTACACTTATGGAAGTTACAGAAGTTATTTAGTCAAGAATAGTGTGTGATCTTTTGTTATTTGATTAACTTTAAAGCACAGACAGCAGCGCTAGGATTACGCAACAGTCATTATACAGCTCAGTGCCTTCACGCAGTTCATTAATAAACCATCGGTTTGTTATATCGGCCTTTTTCCTGCTACAGCCGATATGCTGATGGTTGTAAATTGAGCAAAAATCGGCCGATAAATATCGGCGGCCGATACATCGGTGCATCCCTATTTTTATTGTAATGTACTTAAAACCTGTGGTAATATTTCAAGGATTCTTTGAATAAAAAGTTAAAGCGTTTTTTCAGCAAAAAAACTTTCTGTCAAATCTCATATATATTTAGATTTCTCTCTTGACCTGCACCTCGGACGGAGTGCGGTTGTATGTCTTCTTTGATTAAAGGAAAACTCTAAACATTGAATACATTTCATGACATTCATATTGTCATTCATATTGCCCCTGCCAACAGGACGTAATTGCTGCTGGAGGAAGCATCCCAAGCATTCTTATCATGGGTTTGTTTTCTGTTTTTAATTAATTAACTTTAATCATTATGTTTGATATTGGCAAAAAAAAAAAAAAGTAATTCATTCATTTGTTCAAACATTTATTTGCGGTCGCATAGCAAAACATCTGACCTGAATTGAAATTGTGAAGTGGTCTTGTTTTATATATAGATATATATATATATATATACACACACATACATAATATACTAGGGGTGTATCCAAGGATTAGCCGCTTTTCCACTGTCGGGCCGAACGGTTCTTATTGCGTAACCGTTCCATTCCGTGCCGATCCGGGCCATCTGTCTCAAATCGATACATGACCATAATCTGTGGACGCAACCCAGCACAGTGCATGTCCGTCCGCTGTGCAGTCATTTACACCGTCATCACCCGGGTGTTGATAGCGCAAGCGCAGGTGAGACCGGAACATCTCACCTTGTTATCTGTGTTTAAACTCATTTAAACCTTGCCAATTTAAACATTCATCGGTAAGACGCGAAAGAGAACTCGCGCTGTGAGGAGACTTGTGTGCGCGCGCTCATCCGAAGCCTGTACATGGAGGGCCGCGTCACAGCGCGTAAATACTCTCGTCTTGCACCTAAAGGACAAATTCACAAAAATTATGTCAACATGCCCATCTTAGCGAGTATCCTAACAAACATAGTAGGTTATATCTTAAGAGAAAAACAAGACAGACAACACGTGTGTGTGTCAGTATCAGTGTACTGGATCTCTGAATTATGTCTTAAAGGGACAGCAGTCTAATATTCCTGCTCGAATATTAGACAAAGCAGAAGAAATCACTCTTGACTGAATAGCTTTTGTAACTTAAATAATGTTTCATCTTTATTTAACTATTCAAAGAAGATTATATGCAGTGTTATTTTATATTTGATTACTTTATTCAATTTCTGTACCTGAAAGCTGTTAGACAAATCTGAAGCCAGTTCGTCATTTTGACAGATTACTGAGGCTGATGTTGCTTGTAAGTGTAATTCCCACCCCTGTCCAGTAGGTGGTGAGCGCGCTCCAGTGTGTCTGCAGAGCGCGAGTTCAGTCTCCAGAACAAAACGATGCGTTTGATTACACGCAGGCAAGCACCCGGTTTAAGTATATTTTATAACAATAAAGTTATAATACTTATACTTACATAATTACGTTTCTAATCCAGTTCGTTTTGTTATTTTTCTTGCTGACTATCAAGTTTATGGTCAACAAATGGCTTTTCTGAGGTATAATGTTACGTGACATTGTTTGCAACACTGACTGAACTATTTCGGTCAGTTCAGTCAACATATTTTCTGATTTTCATTCATGTTTATTTCGTTCTGTAAAGAGGAAAGGATGATCGCGTTTACTCCCGATCCACAACAAGTGTTCAAGATGAAAACTGAAAAGTGACGCAGTCTTTGTTCAACTTTCTTATCGTAATATAAATAAATGCATAGCCCAGGCCTATTTATCCTTATCCTGTAAGTTCGTGAATAAAAATGAAAATGTGGGCGAAATCCGAAGCTATGAAATGTCTTATCATTAAATTATATAAAAAATAAAATGATTATGACTGACTTTTTTTTCATCAAAATGATGGTTGTTGGTGATTTCCCACCGCCGTAGTAAACATTGCCACCATCACAGCCCTAAGGAAGACACATGACCATCTTCCAGGATGACAATGTGCCAATGGACGGTGCCAATTCATGTGTGAAAATGATTCTTCATGCTCTCTGAACCATTCTTTCACAATCTGAGCCTGATGAATTTTGTCATTCTGTAATATCATCATGATGTGTCTTCCTACGTGGTTTTTGAGAATTTAAAAGGGTTAGAAGAACTGTTGCCAAACATAATCATGAAAGAAACATAAGAGTCTATGAATGGATCATTAGTGCAGTGATTAAGTATTTGCCTATTAAAATCCAAACAGCGACTTTTTTTGGCCGGGCAGTGTATATTTATATATATATACATACAGTGTTTCCCATACATTAAGTAGACTGTGGCGGCCGCCACAGTCTGATTTGTCCCGCCATGGTCTCAAAAAGAACCGGAAATATAATGTTCGTTATATATGAATATATGAGAACCGGAAATATAGTGTCTCTTAATACCCCCATAGAAGACGAAGAGCTGCTCCGCCGAGCGAAAGAAGCTATTTCTGTCTACATAAGCACGCAGCGCGCGAATGGGGCACAGCGGGCGTTCGCTAGATTCTCCCTGCGTAGTGGAGTCGGGAGAATCGAGTGCTTGAGGTGTTACAACAGACAGACCGAGTTCGGCTAATGTTCCTGTCTATGGATACGCATTCTGGCTTCCCAATACATTACAACAACAGCGAGCGCAGGTAAAACCTGAACGGCACACAACGTTGCCATCTGTGTTTAAACTAAACTCATTTAACCCTCGCCAATTTAAACATTCAAGAGCCAGAAGACGCGAGTGAGAACACTTGTGTGTGCTCATCTGAAGCGCACGTGCGGAAACCCGCATCTCAGACAGCGGCAAATATCGAAGGCTGCACCCTCCAGAGGACACATCCTGTGAATGATGCGGTATACGGAGTGTTTTAAACGAGAAGTCCTTCATAGGACACATGGGCAGGAAAGGAAACAGAAGCTGTGTCCGAAACCGCTCCCTATCCACTATATAGTCCACTATATCGGGTGTCGGCCATTTTGTAGTGGTGTCCGAATTCTGAGTGAACGACTTCATTCCCTACATTCGTTCACTACTTTATACCCACAATTCTCTCTGATTTTGAGTGTACATTCGATGTACACTTGCTGAAGCACTATTTCCCAAAATCCAATGCGGACAGGACAGAGCGGCGTGTAAAAGAGCGGAAATGCGGCAGCGTAATCCAGAGATTACTTTACAGCTTTCTTATTTCTGCTTTAACATTAATTTCATTTCTATTGTTGTTGTTTTTACCTTTTTTAATTAATCATTACTTGAATAAAACCTACTAAAATATAGGGAGACATTATTATATTGATGAATTTTAAAATGGTGGATGATTTAAAAAAACGTTAATCATCTGTAAGTAGCGTATTCAAATCATAACGGTCGCCTGAGGGCGCTCAACGACCACGTCATCTGTGAGCGTGAGAGTTTCTAACAAACTAAAAAACTTTATTAAAAATAATAAATACATGAAATAATGTACACTTGTTAATGTGTTCATTTTTTGTTTGCAGTATTTTATAGTATGTAATGATTATGAACACATTAAGCATGACAAACCAATTATACAATAGATTAAACTACAAAGCTGGCACGGAGGCATGTTTGATTACAAAATAAAGTCATTATGATTGTTATTGCTATTAACATTATTTTATAATGTAGCCTAAGTAACATGTAGGATAAAATAGTTCCCTTTCAGTCGGTCACGTTCGACGTACGTCTCCGTTCCCTCCTTCAGGGAACGAGGGTTACATACGTAACCGAGACGTTTTATAGCGTGTCGAGCCGTTTCTGCGACAGCTCCAGCTGTCCGCTTATTCGCGCGATGGTTTTATTTTTTGATCATCTGTTTGTGTAATGAGCGCTTCCACACCGAACGCGAATGTGCTGCTGCTGCAAAAAAAAACGACGTTTATTTTTTTCGCTTCAATGTCGATTTTTTTCACTTTCGAGGCGACAGAAAAGGCTTCAACCAATCAAATACAAGGAAACAAAGGTGACGTCACAGCAACAATGACGGATCATCTGATAGCTAGTCCATAGGCATACAGTTTCCCCACTGTGGGACAAATAAAGGTTTTCTTATCTTAGACAGAAGCCTATTTATAGCCTGGGCTACTCACAGTCTATGAGTGGGTTTTTTCTGTGAACGAAATGTCCAGTAGATGTCACTAGCTATTCAACCAACATTAACCTTTGACAGGTATCGCATTTCTCACGAGATTACAGCTCCTGTGGGAGCACATGCAAGTCGCTGTAGGCTATAGACGAGGATAACAACCTTTTGAGGTAAAACTTGATGTTTTTTTTATCTAATTGTGTCCGTGACTATGGAAAGTGAATGTGTTGCCGTCAGTACGACTGTGGCACTTAAATGTTTACATTGTGACTGGAAACATCGTAATATGAACACTTGAACATGACGATCAGTGACTTGATATTAAGAGGACAGCTCACCTTCAGCAGACTGCCAAACGCTCCGGATCGACTGGTTCCCTGAAGTTTGTGGTTTGTCTCGTCAGATGCGGAGCCACTGTCTGGAGGAGGAGCTCCTCAAATTGTCCCACGGACATTCGAAAGTAAGAACGGAACCGGCCATGATAAAGTTTTAGCTCCTGTACAAGATTAGCGTACTCCCCCTCAGACTGTTCTTTAAGACCAAAACCTTCTTTCCGGTCTTTGAAAAAAAAATGAAAAGCTCGTCTTCACTGGATGATGAAGTGTCCATGTTGTTTGTCCTGAGCAGTTAAACTGATCAACTTTTTCAACAAGATGAAGATTATTTTGTTGAAATATATATATTTTTTCATTCAGCTGTCGCCGCGAATGTTTTGGAACACAAACGTCGCGTTCTTAAAACATAACTTTAGAAATGGTTGAAGAATGTAATTTATTCTTAAGCTATATTCTCATCAGTGTTTTGTTAGTTTAAACTTAAATCTGCATATTTGTGATTTACCCCAGGGCATTTTTTTACTTCTATTAAAGCCATTTTATTTCTAACCTTATTAAATGTATGCATCATTTTTCATGTCAAATTTGATTCAAGAATTTGGTTATAAGACAATATAGGGCTGATACATATCAGATTAAATTTACACTGCAAAATTAGAACTGCACTAAATTTTTGCTGTTAACTGAATGTGATAAAATCAAAATCATTTGCTTTCTTTTATTTATTTATTTATTTTGGTATTGAAGTTAAACAGGCAGCTTGTCCAATTGGGCAAGTAAAGATTTCACTTGCCCCTTCAAAAAAATCCACTTGTCCCAGACAAACATTAGTGTCGAGCCCTGATTTAATAAGTATTTTCAACACGGTCTGCATGTTACTCAATTTCAGTTTCATTCATTTCATTACTTGTGTAGCTAAAAAAAGCATGTGTTCATTTCTTTAAGAGTTTTCCTGGGAATAAACCCTGAACGAGGGTCAAAGGCTGAGATGAAGGGATCGAAACATCAACACATTCCTCCAAGACTGCTGAAGTTCCTGTATGAATTGAACAACTTTGAAAATCCATGGAAAATTTGAGCTTTTTTTCCAAGCTCAAAATGGAACTTGAACTGAGCAGTAATTCCCTCAAATTGGCACATGGAAAGAGGTAATGATCTCACACAGATACATGGAGCCCTGCGTCCCACTTAATGCTCTTCTTTTAAGGAAAATTGCCACAAACACTGGAACGTTTTAAAGGTGACAATAGTCTTGTTATAGACGTCTAGCAGTTGTTAATGATATTGATGGCTTGTTGCTATGGTGTTAGTGTGGTTTGTTTTTTGTTTGTTTTTTTCAAAAATGGTTGTGAATCTCTAAAATTGGCTTGTTTTGAATTTTTACTTTGTTACCAATCTTTGGTGTAAACATTCTACATTGTTTTATTTGTCTTTTGTTCTTAAAAAGCAAAAAAAAAAGTATTTTACAATATAAGCACTTTTTTAATAGTGCTTTGTACATTGTTAAATGAATTGTATAGATTGAAAAGCTGCAGCTGTTTTTGTATTCCAGGTTTGATATTTATTTATTTATTTTTTATTCATTTAAAAATGGTTTTGACAGTCTATTGGATCATGACAATATCCTTATGAAGTTTAGCTTTTTTTTTTACAGTGCAATACTACTATTATATACGTGTTAATTTAAAAGCTGCAGCCCCTTTTTTTGCATTTCAGATTCTTTTTTAATGTTTTTAAAAAAATGGTTTTGACTTTCTCAGTGTCACAGACACGCCAGGTTCCAACATCACCCAATCACAGCGCACTCAATCCCCGGAGTACTAATCATCTGCACCTGCACCTCATCTTCTCACTCATCACCACCAGTATATATCACACTCACACACATTCACTCACTGTCCGGTCTCGTACGCACATAGAATGCTATCTGCTTACCTCTTGGACTCCATTGAAGAAACCTACCTGTCTCCTTCGTCTCCTAGTCTCCTCGTGTTGTTCCAGTTTGTGTGTGAGTGTCTCCAGTCATCCTCGTCAGCCATCTCCTCATCGTATCATCATTCATCACTCCTGCAAATTCACGAAAGGACAGTATCACTATTACTCACCATCTTCACAACTTTAAACATTCATCTTCACTTACCTGCACTACCGTCTGCTCTGCTGTGTGTGAAAATAAAGTCTGTTAACCGTTACTTCTGCCTCTGCCCAGTCTGTATTGTAACACTCAGTTGGTCCTCAAATATTTTACTTTTTATCTGTTTGACAGTGCAGCACTACTATTGTACACACATGCTTTTTTAAAAGTGCCTTTTGCTGTCTAAAGCAAAAAAGTCTTCAACATAAGCACTTTCATGTTGTTAAATGAATTGATTAAAAAGCTGCAGCCCTGTTTTTGTATTTCAGATTTGTTTTTTGTATGCATTTAAAAATGATATATTGTGCACATACATGCTCTGTTTAAAATTCTGTCTTTTGGTGTTTAAAGCAGAAAATGGTTTTGACTTTGTTTGGTCCTCCACTATTTTACTCATGAAGTTTATCCTTTTTGACAGTGCAGCACTACTATTGAATTTATTTAAAAAAGTGTATCAAATCTTAACTCTTACAGTTATAAAGTTTAACATTTTGACAGTGCAACACTTGTACACATACATGCTGCTAAGTGCAAAACAAATCTTCTACAAAAATCACTTTTTTTTAGTGACTAAAAATCTGCAGCCCTGTTTTTGTATTTCTTTTTTTCTTTTTGTATGCATTTAAAAAATGGTTTTGACTTCGTTTACACATGAAGTTTATCTTTTTGACAGTGCAGCGCTACTATTGAACACATACATGCTCTTTTTAATTTGTCTTTTGCTGTTTAACTTTAGCTGTAAGCACTTTTTGTGCTTTAAATTGTTAACTTTTTCTCTTTTTTTTTCTTTTTTGTGATTGAAAAGCTGCAGGTTTGGTGCTAGGATTTTTCCCCCATTTATTTAAAAGTGTATCAAATCTTAACTCTTACAGTTATGAAGTTTAACATTTTGACAGTGCAACACTTGAACACATACATGCATGTTTATAGTTGTCTTGCTGTTAAATGCAAAACAACTCTTCTAGAAGAAGCGCTCTTTTTATGCACATTGTTCAATGAATTGTTACCATTTAGATTTTTTTTAGTCTAAAAAGATGAAGCCCTGTTTCTGTATTCCAGGTTTGGTGCTTGGATTTTATAATTTGTACTACAAAATATATTGAATGCATTTAAGAATGTTTACCTAAGATAAAAATAAACCATGTTTGGTTTCTGTATTGGTTTGTGCTGCATTTATTTGACCATGTTTACTGTATTTTGGCAAAACTATAGTGATTATATACAAAACCAGTACAGATCAGTACAAAATTTCAGTGGTTACGCTGTAGTTTTACAGAAATTATTGTATATAATTATTAACGGAAGTGTATGTAAAGTTATGGAGGATGTTCTACAAATCTACAGAATTTTCCGTTTTTGTCCGTAATCTGAACGGAAAATGTACCAGTAATTTTCTGCCAGTACATTATTCGTTTTTTTTACGGATTTTTTTTTTACAGTGCAGCTGCCAGTATTTTACCGTAAATTTACGGGTACATTTTTTTACAGTGTAATGCAGACTAATATACACATAGCTGAAGCAGATTGATAACGTATTCATCTGGAGTAAGGTTTACACAAAACAACGTGAAAATAGGCGGAGCCCCAATGGCACAGACTTCATTATACATGCCTGCTGAAGTCATGCATTAAATGTGAAAATATCCAGCTCACTTTGACTTGAAATAGTCTAGATACACTTAAAAACATTTGCTGCAGAATGCTGAACACATTTATCATTTATTGTTGTTCATATAAAGGTCTATTTTTTCTATTAGATGAATATTTTGGTGAGGCACTGTTGTACTCAGAGGGGATCTGCATATCAGCCCCATTCAACTGTGAGCCACTCCTGTACGCATATAGAGCAATACTCTTCTGTTATCTGTCTTTCCTGTAAAACTCACACTTTTTCCTCCAAACCAGCCATAAGAGAGGAACAGATGAGCACCTGCAAAAGAAATAGATTTTGATAGGAGAAAAGAAAAAAAATTGTGTGCCACTCAAATAGCACTCCATGCTTCACTATTCCTCCTGCTCTTCTGAACAGGGACAGAAAAAAGCTTAAGGGTCCCAAAAAAAGCCCTATTTCAGCACCAGTGCTTATCCAGTCAGTATCATCCATGCAACAAAATGAAATACTACAGTAATAAAAAATAATAAATACATAAAAAGGTGCAAAACTATTAAAATAAATTGCTTTCATATGATTAGACCTTATATACCTATTGAGCCATGTTGTGTATGCAATTTTTCACATCTGTTGAGTTGTCTGTTACTACACCAATAGTGGCACTATATAAACAGGCTTTTAAAGTAATAGATCAGAAGTTAATAACACATTCTTATTGATGATAATAATTGAAAAGTTTTGAGAATTTTAGACATTTTTTTTTTTAAAATACATTTTTAAATGTGTAAATGTTTTAGCTCCTAATGTTATTTGCCAGTAGTAAAGTGTATTATGGTTGTGATAAAGGCACTCAGAAGGACATATAAGACATGGAATTACCCAACCATGCAGCACCATTGAGGACTCCCATTTGAATTGTTGAAAACTTGAGATCTTAAAAAACACTTGAGCGATTTGTAAGGTCAGAAAAGCAGCTGGACAAATCATGAAGTGGACAAAGTTCATGAAGATTTCAAATTCTCCACAAACTCAATGTGTGATGGCCACAAAGTTCACACCACAAGACTGAACAATGCCTTCATTCTGGGGCAAGAAAAATGTGTTGCCATCGAAGAAAAGGGCAACTCATTAATTGGACGAGTCAGGTTCTCCACCACACTAGAAAAGAAGATGGGGAAACGGGTAAGACATTTATAATCTCATACATTAAAATAATGATCATGAGCAATGTTTAACCCTTAGGCACTGTTCGGGGTCTTTTTGACCCCAAATGATGTTTGCTGAAATAAAAAAAAAATTCTCTCAGTCCAAATGGCATGAGACTTTGTACAGTTGTCAACACTTTCTAGATCTACAAATAAAACAAAAATTGGAATATCATCTTTTTTTATGTTAAGGTGAAAAAAAAAAAAATCACACTTGGTCTCTGGAGACCCCGCTTAGAAAATGGACAAAATTCATCCTCAAAAATCAGAAACAACGCAGAACACACATAGACAGAAATGAAGTAAACTATTCAAATTATCCATGTTATCCCACAAATAAAGATTAAAAATGTGGGTCTTGCTGTTTTTGTATAAAAACCTAAAAATTATTTTTATATATATAAACTATTATTTTGTTACAAAATTACATTTTGTTGCCAGGGGTCTGTACCCCAAACAGCACGAGTACGAACAGCACATAAGGGTTGAGGTAATAAGACAAGACAATTTTACAACTGGGAAAGTATGACTCATTGGGTCCCTTTGCACTTCTAATCTTTTTTTCCACAATTTTTAATGTGATAAACTAAATGCTCACAAATACGTCCAATATAATGCAAAGTAGGCTATATATATATATATATATATATTATAAATATGTATATTAGCTTATATGTGTGTGTATATGAATATATATATATATACACATTGTTGTTGATAGCCACGCCCTATTTCATTAGAATGATGCAACTTTGACACTAAAGGTATAATTCTTATCTATAAGAGTAGTAGATTAAATAAAAAGAAAGACACAACTACAGAAATTAATTGTGAAAACGTTTATTGAAGTAAATGATGAACAGGAGTAGTAATTGTTAGAAATACATACAACAATTGTAAGAAATTGATGTGTAAAGAAAAGACTGGAAGAGATAACTTCTTTATGAAAACAAACTGTAATGTGATAAATTGGAGGAAATTGGTGTGTAACGAAAATATTGGAAGAGATAACTTCTTTATGAAAACAAACTGATGTGATAAATTGGAAGAAATTGAAGTGTAAAGAACTAGAATAACAGAAGAAACTTTTATGAGAAAAAAAGGGGACAGACAACTGGTATTGTAACGCCTTTATTAAAGCATGTATTAATTACTTAAAAGAAAAAAAGGGGACAGACAACTGGTATTGTAACGCCTTTATTAAAGCATATATTACTAAAAAACAACTGGTATTGTAACGCATTTGTTAATAGGATCCGACGAATGAGCAAGGCGGAATGGCCTTCTCACCTGCATAGACGGGATGTGTCGAGTGAGCTTACAAATCCCCAGGCCTCCGTCCCGGTTCCTTGCGTACAGTAGCCCGTCACAGGTGGACGGCAGAAGGTGCAGCCACGCCTTCACTGCCCCCCTGATCTTCCCGTCTAAGGTTTGGAGTACACAGTCGCTGACCTACCCCATGTCAGCCTGATAGTATAACCGAGGCAACTGGTTTAGGAGGACCACCCTCTGGGAAGGTTTAAGGGGCGCTTTCTTGATGTTACGACACCAATTGTCAAGAGCTTCCACCAAGTTAGGTCGTATTACCCCAACCCAAGGGTTGACCTTGATACCCAGATATTTGATCGCTTCATCAATGGTGGTTAATTGCAGGGCCCTGCCTCCCAGAACCCAAGGGATGAGGGGGTCCATGGCGAGGTTGAAAAGCAGGGGGGAGAGTGGGTCCCCCTGCTTAACACCAACCCTCACATTAATCTCAGGGGTGGTCCCACCCCCAATCTCGACACTCGTCGTACTGTCCCTGTAGATCTGCTGGATCAGACCTACCATTTGAGGATCCACTTTGATCTGCCCAAGAGCCGACAGGATGTGCTCATGGGAGACGGAATCCAACGCCTGTGCAAAATCGATGAATGCTACTGCGAGTGGGCTGCGCTCTTCTTTGCAGTGGCGGATGTTCTCCGCACACCTAGGGGTAGGACGAAACCCCTTTCTCTAGGGTGAATCGGATACGTTTCCATCATTCGCTTCGTAATCACCCTAGTGAAGAGTCTCAAGAGCATCGACCCGATGGTGATTGGCCTCCAATCTCCATCACCGCTCCTGGGTCGGATGTCATAGGGATTAGCACTGTACGACTTTTCTTCAGGGGGTAGGCACGATCCCTGTGAACCACCACATGTTGAACAGACGGGTGAGGGTCTCACACCTGGGGTCCCAATCGAGAATATCCTGTTTCCCGATCCCATCTGGGCCCGGTGCGGAATCGTTCAAGGTTAGTCGGAGGCTTTCTTGGATCTCACCCTGAGAAATTGTCCCGACGAGGTGAGTGTTGTCAGCACCCACCTCTGCCCTAAATTGACCCAGCCCGCGAAAGGGAGGGGGCGATTCCCATTTATCTCGAAACAAACTGTATACTGAGTCAGGAGATATTGTACAGTGCCCATGCTTCTTTCCATCTAATATCTCCTCAGCAAGGGGGGCCGGGTCTCTCTTGAACTTGAGCTGACAGGTGTGAAACGCACGACGTGGGGCGAGGAACCGTCTGCGCCACCTGCTTGCTGCTCGAGGGCTGCCTAGACCCCGTCCGGGGTTGTTGGCTTGAGACTCTTTCCCCCGGGACGCATCCCTGGAGCATCCTCTGCGTTGCCGCTTTAACCAGCACAGGTAACTGGTCGCAGCCATCCAACCAATCTTGTAGCACGTGAGAAAAACCTGTGCCATCATCTTTTTAGTGGGACCTCCCCCGTCCGGGGAAGAGTCCCTGGTGGTCGCCAAGGCCGTCTGAGCTCCTGCCTCATCTCTCGTCTGCTGGGAAGCAGAATTACCCCTCTTGCGCCCTTCCTGAATCCTTTTCCAATTGCGAATGTCTGGGTGGACGTGTAGTTCGTGTATACTCCGCCCCCTTTCCGTGGCAAAACTAGCCTCACACCCCTCGCACCTCACTGCCCCGGCCGGTGCAGCTTCTCTCGGACCTCGACACTTAGGGACGTGACAAGCTATGGAATGCCCAGATTGAGAGGTTTTTCCACACGAGCTACAGCTGTATCTAACAAGCACCTTTCCGTGGCAGGATGCGAAGTGTTTTCCCACCCAAACCACTGAGCTCGCCGACACGCCACACAATGCACAAGTGAAGTCCTGGAGTGGTAGTAGCACCACCACTCCGGTGTCTCCAACCTGTGCCGCACTCGCTGGGGTATTGGCCTGGACGGGGCCCCCCATTGGGGTAATGACCAGTTGCTCTGTGTCCGGAGGTTCTACGACAGAGCTCATGTTTCCGAGGCGACCGTCTGCTGCACTCTTTCTGCTCGGTATTCTGTCTCCTACCCCGCACTCCTTGGAGTCGAGTCAGCACCACCGAGCAGTCTCGTAATCCGTAACCAGGTTTAAGTCCGATAACCGTTCGGCCACTTTCGCCGCCACCGTCCTTGGCCAGGGGACGGTGAGGGGATCTTGCCCTACTGTGGGAACCCAATCCCGAGGTTCCCGCAGGGTACCTTGCTAATCCAGGCGACGTACCAACTGGCATGAGTTTTCGCTTCTTTGTAACAGACATTGTTTCTTGGTAGAGGATTAACCCCCTCCAGGGTATACCAATTCGTCGCACCATAGGGAATCTCTTTATCATGGTCTGTTCATATCCGAGTCCTGTCTGCCAGCTAGTCCGTCCCCCGGCGGTACCCCGTCGCCCTCCGATACCTAGGCCACTGTCTTTGACACGCACCAGTCCGAGAACGGCTGGAAAAATTGAGCCATCAGGCTCTGCCTTCATGAAACGCCCTTAGTACAGAGGGTGAGCCAAGCTGTGGATCGATTTTATTGTCCACTGTCATAGGCCTGGTGTCGTCAGTCCCCGGTGCCGCTTGTTTGAGACTAGGTTGCGCTAACCGGGTTTCACCCACCACTGCCTGCTTTGTCGGCCACAGTTCTCGGGCTCAAGATGGAGAGTTTGGCAAGACTCAAGAATAGCCCATACCCTGGGGTCCTGACTCCGACACTTAGCTCACACAACCGCACCGAAAGTCGACCGCACGACCACTAGCCGAGGCAGTCACCCGACACTCAAGTTGTTATGGTGCCGAGGTACCCCAGTGACTGCACTGGTCCCTACCATCTCCGGCTGAGATTCATTGGAGGGAACCAGCTACTAGATGGTTCAATTAGTCTTTCGCCCCTATACCCAGGTCGGACGACCGATTTGCACTTCAGGACCGCTGCGGGCCTCCACCAGAGTTTCCCCTGGCTTCGCCCTGCCCAGGCATAGTTCACCATCTTTCGGGTACCATCGTATAGTACCATACCATAGTTTTAAAGGCTTTCAAAATGTTTTGATAGAGATTAAGAAGCTAGATCCTGGCCAGACCACCACGTTATGTCATGAGACGTTCCTGGAACAAAACCCGGGGGTCTGGCATTCCGAGCGCACGGGAGCCCGTAACCCACCCTACCCACACGTGATAATCGGCTCACGATTGATCACATGCTGACTATATCTAAGATTTTGCCTTGAGGCATACCGGAGCGGCCCCCGGCTACCCCGGTACCGACTTTGGGTAGCATACTTACCGTCACCGTATAGACATGAATGGACCGTGCTGCGAGTTGGTGTCACTAAAGCCTTAGCGTGTTCCAGTGAGCGGCTGGTTGTAATCACTTCGAGATTCCCCTGATTCCGCTATCCTTCAAGACGATCTGGGTCCGGAGATGACCCCCCATCGCCTCACCACAGCCCCTTCCTTGTCCGAGTCTGAAACGAAAGAGAGACAGAACAGTGAGTACTGGAAAACACACCGCTGTGACCCGGCTCACCTGACACTCGCCCTTTTCGGCCTGAACTTATCTTCGTCACGCCCTCTCCTATCGCCTTCTATCCTCACCCACACCGGCCAGGAGGGGGGTTTGCCACCCGACAAACCCACCCCAAACCCTCCTCCCCCTAAGGGTTAGGGTTAGGGGGGGTCATTAAACTCACGGCCCCCCCCTGGGGGGGGGGCCTACGAGTACCCATCGGAGGTAGCTCCTGCCACACTCTGTTTTCCCGCAGTCGCTCTGTGCAGCCCAGCCTTGGCCAAGCTAACACATTATTCCCCTAATTCACCATGCTCCACTCACCCATTACAACTGATGATCCTCAGCGAACCTTCCGACGCCTTGTCCGCCCTTCATGAAGGCGCCCTTACCACCTTCAAGACCCTTCGAGACATTGTCCGCTCTTTATGGAAGCGCCCTTCTCGCTTTCAATAGCCCGATAACGACCAATTTTTTTTTTTTTCCCGGCCTTGTCCGCTACCCAACCTTGTCCGCCCGTCTGACCTTGTCCGCTCCTTTCAGGACCTAAGGGAGGAGGTAAAGTTCCGCAACATATCCAACGAGTACAAGAGCCACCTTCTACTCACCAGGCGCGAGAAGGACCTCACTCTCTCCCTCCTCACTCCCATTGCCGTCAGTACTGTATAGTTGCTGGAGGGCCACAGGCCTCGGGCCCCCACCGGGAACCCATAGACCTGCACCCCTCCAACTCCCAGTTCCCGTGCCATCTGACTCTTATGGGGCCCGTAATAATTCACCTTCTCCTGCGCCGCGCAGGAGAGCGAGTCTGGAGCAAACTCATAGCGAACTGTTACGTCAATGGCCAAGGCGAGGTCACCCCGGATGAGTACCAAGTCAAGCCGCCGCAAGTTCCCGTTCGGGGTCCTGAACGACCATTCCCGGTGAACCTCCCACCCAAGAGACTCAGCCTCAACCGCGAGGAGACAGCACAACTTATTGTGCCTGGCAACTCTAGCCCCCTGGATGGCTGGACATTGCCCTAGTATGTGTGAGGCAGACTCCATCCTGTATTGACAATGCCGGCAGGCTGCAACTCTCTTGCTCCTGCCCCTACACTGAAACTCTCGAGTGGGGTACACGCCGGCACGCAACTGAAGAGCCGCAATGTACTGCCTTTCGGTTATACACACGGGTTTCCTCAGCCACACGTTGCTCGCGGACGAGCCCCTAAAGCCTGCTATCCCCACACCCTGAGTCGGCAGCCCCATCCACCTCAGGAATTCATCCGCCCTCCAGTCAAACGGAACTGGACACATTGGCGTCAAGGGGTCGGTGGTGTCTCCTCTTGCGTTCGAAGCCTCACCGCCGAGCGGCGGACGGTTACCATCCGTACCACCGGCCCTTCGCCAGGCCCTCTCGAACTTGGATTGTACATGGGAACTTTGCATCAAGGAACGCACTACGGGATCCGACGAGTGAGCAAGGTGGAATAACCTCCTCGCTTGCATTGACGGGATGTGTCGAGTGAGCTTGCAAATCCCCAGGCCCCCGTCCCGGTTCCTTGCATACAGTAGCCCGTCACAGGTAGATGGCGGCAGGTGCAGCCACTTCTTAACCGCCCACGGCTCGGAGTACACCGTCGCTGACTTCCCCCATGTCAGCGGTGTAGTATAACCGGGGCAATGCATGCTGGTTGAGGAGGACCACCCTCTGGGAAGGTTTAAGGGGCGCCTTCCCAATGTTACGACACCAATTGTCCAGAGCTTCCACCAGGTTAGGTCGTACCACCCCAACCCAAGGGTTGAACTTAATTCCCAGATATTTGATCGCTTCGTCAATGGTGGTTTGTTGCAGGGCCCTGCCTCCCAGAACCCAAGGGACGCAGTCATTGACCGAAAAGGAGCCGCTGCAGGGCCTCAGAAGGAAACTGCGACATTTCCCGGGCTGCACTCTGAGGCCCGTGCTCTGACAAAAGGAGTCCAGTAGACTCAGGTTATGAGCCATATCGCCCCAGGATCCTCCTACCAGCACTAGGTCGTCCGCGAAAGCGAGCGACACTAGTTTTTGTCCTGCTACGGCGTACCCCTTACCATACTTTTTGAGACCATGGATGAGGGGATCCATGGCAAGGTTGAAAAGCAGGGGGGAGAGTGGGTCCCCCTGCTTAAAACCAACCCTCAGGTTAATATCGGAGGTGGTCCCAACTGGCCTCCAGTTACCCAGCTCCATCGCCGCTCCTGGGTCGGATGATTTCGAGATTAGCACTGTACGACCTTTCTTCAGGCGGGTAGGTACGATTCCTGTGAACCACCACATGTTGAACAGACGGGTGAGGGTCTCACACCTGGGGTCCCAGTTGAGAATGTCCTGCTTCCCAACCCCATCTGGGCCCGGTGCGGATGCGTTCGAAGCCTGTTGGAGGCTATTTTGGACCTCGCCCTGAGAGATCGCCCCGACGAGGTGAGTGTTATCAGCACTCGCCTCTACCCTAAATTGACCCAGCCCGCCAAAGGGAGGGGGAGACTCCCACTTGTTCCTGAACGAGTCGTACACCAGGTCTGGAGATATTGGGCAACGACCTTGTGTTCTCCCATCCAATATCTCTTCCGCGAGGCGGGCCGGGTCGTTCCTGAACTTGAACTGGCAGGCGCGATAAGCTAGGCGGCGGGCAAGACTTCGGAAGACTGGGAAGCAGAATTACCCCTCTTGCGCCCTTCCTGAATCCTTTTCCGATTGTGAATGTCTGGGTGGACGTGTAGCTCGTGTATACTCCGCCCCCTTTCCGTGGCAAAACTAGCCTCGCACCTAACTGCCCCGGCTGGCGCAGCTTCTCTTGGACCTCGACACTTAGGGACGTGACAAACTATGGAATGCCCGGATTGAGCGGTTTTTCCACACGAGCTACAGCTGTATCTAACGAGGACCTTTCCGTGACGGGATGCAAAGTGTTTTCCCACCCAAACCACTGAGCTCGCCGACACGCCACACAATGCACAAGTGAAGTCCTGGAGTGGTAGTAACACCACCACTCCGGTGTCTCCAACCTGTGCTGCACTCGCTGGGGTGTTGGCCTGGACGGGGCCCCCCGTTGGGGTAACGACCAGTTGCTCTGTGTCCGGAGGTTCTACGACAGAGCTCATATTTCCGAGGCGACCGTCTGCTGTACTCTTTCTGCTCGGTACCCTGTCTCCTACCCGCACTCCTTGGAGTCGAGTCAACACCACCGAGCAGTCTCGTAATCCGCAACCAGTTTTGAATCCGATAACCGTTCGGCCACTTCCGCCGCCACCGTCCTTGGCCAGGGGACGGTGAGGGGATCTTGCCCTACTGTGGGAACCCAATCCCGAGGTTCCCGCAGGGTACCTTGTTAATCCGGGCGACGTACCAACCGGCATGAGTTTTTGCTTCTTTGTAACAGGCATATTTTATTTGCAGAGGATTAACCCCCTCCAGGGTACACCGTTTCGTTGCACCATAGGGAATCTCTTTATCATGGTCTGTTCATATCCGAGTCCTGTCTGCCAGCTAGTCAGTCCCCCAGCGGTACCCCGCCGCCCTCCGATACCTAAGCCACTGTTTATCACGCACAATTCCGAGAACAGCTGGAAAAATTGAGCCATCGGGCTCTGTCTTCGTGAAACGCCCTAAGTACAGAGGGTGAGCCAAGCTGTGGATCGATTTTATTTCCACTGTCATAGGCCTGGTGTCGTCAGTCCCCGGTGCCGCTTGTTTGAAAATAGGTCACGCCAACGGGGTATCACCCACCACTGCCTGCTCGCTTTGTCGGCCACAGTTCTCGGGCTCAAGATGGAGAGTTTGGCAAGACTCGAGAATAGCCCATACTCTGGGGTCCTGACTCCGACACTTAGCTCACACCACCGCACCGAAAGTTGACCATACGACCACCAGCCGAGGCAGTCACCCGACACTCAAGATGTTATGGTGCCGAGGTACCCCAGTGACTGCACTGGACCCCACGATCTCCGGCCGAGATTCGTTGGAGGGAACCAGCTACTAGATGGTTCGATTAGTCTTTCGCCCCTATACCCAGGTCGGACGACCGATTTGCACGTCAGGACCGCTGCGGGCCTCCACCAGAGTTTCCCCTGGCTTCGCCCTGCCCAGGCATAGTTCACCATCTTTCGGGTACCATCGTATAGTACCATACCATAGTTTTAAAGGCTTTCAAAATGTTTTGATAGAGATTAAGAAGCTATCTTAAACCTTTAAACCTTAGTGAAGCATTACATGTTTCTGTAAGTGCTTGTTATTTCTTGTTAATAAATTGTTCTTAACTGCACATTGTCACAGTATTATTTTGTCACATTATAAAAGCAACATTTCATTTCATTTAAAATAATTACCAGCACTGCATAAAACAAGTAAAATGTATTAAAGATCAGTGATTTCATTTAATATGAAATAATTATCAGCACTGCATAAAACAAAGTAAAATGCATTTAAAAGAGCAAATGGTTTTACTTAATTATATTTATTACATCAAATTAGTAAGTAAAAATTACTCAATAAAATTTAACAGGCCAAGTTATATGTACTTGTTCACTTTGTTCATTTTACTCAGGTTAGTTAAGTAAATTTACTTAATTTCCTTAGGTGTGAAATTTACTTGAAAAAAAATTGTGCAAAAACTTGCAAAATAAAAATTGAGTAAATTCTACTTATTGTTTTTTCCTTGTAAGTATTCTTGTTTAGATCAAATAAAGCTACATCATGCAAAAAGTCAGTCATCATTGTCTTATAATAAAGGCTTTAAATTTATGATCCTGTACCATCATTTCAAATGTAACTTTCATAACATTGGTTTGTAAATAAATAATTGTCCTTTTAATAACTAGTTATTCTAGTTAAAGTTATTCTGCACATGCGCGCGCACACACACACACATATATATATATAGGATTTGAAATTAACTTTTTCTCACTCACCAGCCAATTTAGCTACTAAATTAAGTTACCAGCCATTCAGAACTTTTATATATATATATAGATATATATATATATATATATATATATAAGTTCTTAATGGCTGGTCAGAGCTTATATATATATATATATATATATATATATATATATACATACATACACACACATTATTTTAGATTTATCTTAGATATTCATATTAACATAATTCTCAACATTTGGTAAGGTCTATAATGTGTACTGTAATGTCAACAACTGTAACATATTTCTATTCTTTCTTTAATATTTTAGATTTCACGTCATCCTCCACTGCCTTCTCCACATTTTTCCTGCCATCTTTTTTTTCAAGGTAAGTAATTTTCTTTGCTTAACCCTTTGACGAGTACGATCACACCGGTGTGATCAGTCTTGGCTGGTCCCTGGAGCGTACGGTCACACCAGTGTGATTAGAACGTTCAGTGCATCATGTGATCAACTGCCAAATTCAAATGTGCGTGCACGCTTTGGCTGGCGCTAAACCAGAGACGGACGCGTGCAGCACTTTTCATATCACAAATATGCAGTGTTTTCAACCACATAATTTTTATTTTTGGTTTTAGACATTTAAATACACAAAAATACTAACAAAACAATACATTTAGAGTTTGCAAAATATACACTGATGTCTATGGAAGCGGCAATAACAGTCTTTTCCATAATAATTAGACAACGCATTTTATTCATATCATATATACATTGTGTAAGTAACTTTAAAGTTTACTCTATTCTTCTCCCAATTCAAAATAAAATAATGGGATACATTCAACAGTATAGCTACTCTGTTATTTCACTCACTTAACGAATTCCTTCAAACCCTTTCTTTAACTTAAAAGTGTAACCAGAGAAACTAACAGAAGACCTTTTACTTCACAGTAGCCCTTTTGTAGACTTTATCTTAAAGTAACTGCAAACTTCAATAAATCAAACATGTCTTTTCTAATAAACATTTAACTTTTTAAACAGAAAATGATTACTCTTTTTTCCCCCTTTCCTCTGTGGTGTGTATGCATGTGTTTCATGTTCAAAGGTCTAGTCTCTCAGGAACCTTAGACAGTCTCCCTGACCTAGTCATTGTCATTTCACCTGGTGCAGGAGGCACCAGAACTTTCCTGAGGTGTGAATGGGTGCATCGCAGCCGTCTTCCATCCGGGGTCTCCACCTCGTAGGAATGTGGTGTAGGTGCAGTACTAACAACTGTCCCTTTTGTGCTTGTAGGTTTCATCCATACATGCTGTCCCGGCTGGAGAGGTGGTAGAGTTTGAGCACGGTGTCTCCGGTTAAACGTTTGTTGCTGTTGCAGTTTCAACGCTGTATCCTTTTCTCTGAATCTTAATCCATAGGGTTTAATCTGGAGTTCTCCCACCCTTTGCAGCTATTACAGCTTCAACTCTTCTGGGAAGGCTTTCCACAAGGTTTAGGAGTGTGTTTATGGGAATTTTTGACCATTCTTCTAGAAGCGTATTTGTGAGGCCAGGCAGTGATGTTGGAGAGAAGGCCTGGCTCACAGTCTCCGCTCTAATTCATCCCAAAGGTGTTCTGTCGGGTTGAGGTCAGGACTCTGTGCAGGCCAGTCAAGTTCCTCCACACCAAACTCACTCATCCATGTCTTTATGGACCTTGCTTTGTGCACTGGTGCGCAGTCATGTTGGAACAGGAAGGGGTCATCCCCAAACTGTTCCCACAAAGTTGGGAGCATGAAATTGTCCAAAATGTCCTGGTATGCTGAAGCATTAAGAGTTCCTTTCACTGGAACAAACCCAACCCCTGAAAAACAACCCCACACCATAATCCCCCCTCCACCAAACTTTACACTTGGTACAATGCAGTCAGGCAAGTACCGTTCTCCTGGCAAACGCCAAACCCAGACTCGTCCATCGGATTACAAGACAGAGAAGCGCAATTCGTCACTCCAGAGAACACGTCTCCACTGCTCTAGAGTCTAGAGGCAGCGTGCTTTACACCACTGCATCCAATGCTTTGTATTGCACTTGGTGATGTAAGGCTTGCAGTGTTTCCCACAGGATCTTGTGAGACTGTGGTGGGTGGACATCGGTCCCTCTAGGGGGGTCGGGGTCATGCCCCGGAGGAAAATTTTGTACAGTTTGAATTTAAATATAAATAAATCTGGTGCATTCTGAGAGCAAAATTTAAGTGATTAAATCAATGAAGAAATTTGTTCTCTTGTAAACAATTTTGTGCTCTAAAAGTAATTTATGTATTGGTGATGGTAGGGCACATTAGTCATGTACACAACATATAGTAGGCTAAATGATAGTTCATAAGTGGTCAAACATGTAGAGTATACATTTAAACCATTAAAAATATGTAGCAAAAGAGGTTACCTTTGTTGAATTAATTTATTTCTAGAATAATTAGTGGGCACCTGTATCTATACATCTGTATTTGTGGAACTAATGGTCACTCTTTGATTTGTTAAACACAATCCAGAATGTACTAAACAAACTACTTCATTATAGAGAAAAATAATAAATGAATAAAAATATATATAATCATAAGCTCACTAAGCTGACTATACAATTCAGCAGCAAAACGTATGCTAGCCTAATTCTTGAAAAAACTACACTAATTGTATAAGTAATTTTATAAAATCTAAATATGTTAATAAAAAGTTTAAAATTACTATTTGTATTCTTATAAAATGAAAACTATTTATATTAGATTTATATTTATATGTGAATGTAAAGAATTATATGCATTTATGGAAGATTAAAAGACTTAAATGCATTGTGCAGATTTTTAATGGGGCAACAACATATGATAGATACGACAGAACAAAATAGGCTATTAATAATCTTTCAGTGTGCAAAACCATGATAATATGAAATGCTTCAAAACAGCAGCACAAACCGCTTCTGCGCATCCCGGGTGCAGAATGATGTGCTTAAAGCAATATGGAGTCACAGTGCACAGTTACGCTGCGCTGCGCATTGAACAGACAATCCCTGTGTATATCTACATCTAACAGTTTATTGATCATATGTTTCTTCTCACTTTTAAATGCCAGTTATTGTGCGTGTGACGCAAATTCATAGTCTCTGTGTTGTGTGAACTAACAGACACACTGTAGCCAGTATGATGACATCGTTCAGAAGCAGCAATAAACTCCAGCAAGATAAAGTCATTTTATGCAAATTCACAGCCCTTTATCTACATATCAAGTATTATAATGGGAATATATCATATTGGAGAGTTTTACCGTGCTGACTGTCGTTACCGAACGCGACTCGCTGTTTGAGTGCTGAACAGAGAATGATTGACAGCTGCAGTGGAGGGAAGACGAGTTTCCTTGAACTTAAATTTAACGATGTATATATTCTTCTGTCCCTCACATGAAGCTATGGAATGGCTTCAGATGACTTTGAATACAGCACACGAAAACTTAATTGGTGCTAGTCTATTTCTTTTGCTCTATGACTCCCATTTTTGCCGTATAAAAGAGCGCAATTATCAATCTGTTATGTAAATATTGCGACAGGCCTCTTTTGAGACTGTGGCGGGACAAATTAGAATGTGGCGGGCCGTCACAGTCTAGTTAATGTCATTGGTTCTCTCTTGTTTTTGCATGTGTTCATAATTACTTTGCATGACAGCCTGGCCAAAAATAATTTGAAATTTAATTTCATTATCACACATGAAACAGTTTACCTTAAATTTGAAATAGCTAGATATTTTTGTTTATAATAATAATAATAAAATATCTGCAACCAGTATCGGAATCAGCCAATTTGCTTGTAAAAAAAAAAAAAATAAATCAGAATCCAAATTGGCCATGAAAATATACTAAATATAATCTGGGCTGTCTTTTTCTATCAATTCTTCAATAGGTAGATCTTGTCTTTCATAAAGGTCGAGGATCTTGGGCTTAAAAAGGTTGGCGATCACTGCTTTAATGCATCATGCACTTTTCTTATAACGGGTTTCTATGAGGAACAAAATGTTGTTTTACTTTGATTATGCTGTCATTATTTTAGCAGTAGTATTTATGACAAGAGAAATGTGTGAACTAGTTGTCCCAGGTTGTCATTTTAGGACATTAAGCCATGTCAAGCATTTTCAAGTTAAGCAATAGCACGTCTTCTAATGTCAGTTCATTGATTGGCTAATATGTTGCAGTGTAGGTCATGTTTTCCTCAACATATTCTGACTATTTAAACAAAATTAGGAACTGGAGAAATATTCAGCGATTTGGAGGTGCTAAAATGTTACAAGTTAACAATATTTTTTTCTTTTTGCTCAAAACAAAACAAAAATACAGTAATTTACAGAACTTCAGACATTTAACAAAATCACATCAAACTGGCAAAAGTTACTTCAGATGACGTCGCAGACGTCACGTTGCTTCTCACGTCATTGGTCACGGCTTCTGCTCACGGCAAGATACGCAACAATCGACACGACTTAGTTAGCAAAGTAAATGCATAAATCACACCCCATATCAGGCCTCTTTGTAAGGCGACATGTCTAGTTCAGATGTACATCATTTTATACATTTCTCACATTCTCCGTCGCCATCAGGTATACGTTCCTACCGTGACATCACCGCGGGACTGTCGTTTGCCGTGCCTATCAATCCCATTCAAAAATCTACACGGACTGACGGTGACGGATGGGTAGACTGCTCCTTCTCTTTCTCCTGGTTAGTGAAAAATTAGCATGAATCAACACTCATAACACACTGCACCATAGCGTGTCATAATAATAATAATAATACGTGTTGCTGGAAAAAATTAATAACTTCACTGCTACATGTGAATGACGCATAACGCCTGAGATGACACTTCACTGTCACACGTGATTCACGTGGCGTCTTTGTCTGTGCCTTAAATTGAATGGAATAAATAGCAGAAAAATAAAATTAAGACACTGGAGTGAGACGTTCATTGAGACGAGTGCATGTAGCAAAGTCGTTTTGAGCCCTTCGGAATGCCATAGAAAGCAGTCTAGGTTTTTCACCGCCATTCTGCAAAGCGCCAGGCAGGAATACCACAGGTTGGTCGTTTCGTGATGGAGAAGCAAGCTACCTTCAGTCAGGCGGAAAAGAACGGCACCGCAGTCAGGCTGCAGAACGTCAAGCGCAGCATAAGTGAGCAGCCTGATGGAGTGTGTTGTGCTGA
The DNA here is from genome assembly GCA_037950665.1 of Hypophthalmichthys nobilis. Taxonomy (NCBI): domain Eukaryota; kingdom Metazoa; phylum Chordata; class Actinopteri; order Cypriniformes; family Xenocyprididae; genus Hypophthalmichthys; species Hypophthalmichthys nobilis. The sequence continues at coordinate 481,780 of CM075475.1, read as the reverse complement.
ATCGCCCGGTGCGCTCGGTTTTACTTTTGCCTGTTTTTTATAGGCTTCTCTGATCCAGGCGTCTACGATGGCGTATGCTCCCGTGGGACCAGCGTGGAGGTGACCAGGCTGTCATTTCTGCGTTACACGCCGCCGAGCTGCAGAAGGATGAGTGTAGTGGAGGTAAAGGCTCTCGGTCTGAAGCAGAAGGTGTGAATTGCAGAGTTGACGTTTCAGAGCCCAACCCTTCTGTTCTGTACGTGACCGAACTGGATAGAAAAGTAATGTTTTGTTTGTGGTTGGTTTCTGTAGGTGGAAGAGGTCCGTGGAAAGCTTCGACTTCACGGTTCCTTAAGCAGAATGGTGACAGTCAATGGCCAGGATGGTTAAGGGATCATCTTTTACCAAGTTCAAGGGTCACCCATATGTTTGATTTGTTTGGAAATGAAATCTGTAATTAAATATTTTATTGTAAATTGCCATTACACCACTGCACTACTCACAAAATCCGCTTTCCACTGTCAGACCGAACGGATGAATGGTAAGGAATGGTTCCAGTTGTATTTCCAATTGAGCCTGGTACGATGCGGTACGGCACGATTACAAACCGCTTCTCCGCCCGGAATTAGCCACCCGCGCGAACCATGCTGCTAGAATGCGGAAGTGACGTGGCGTCGCCACTCAGGATCGGTCACTTGTCTGTTGCCTGGCTGCCGGTTTCTCCGTAGCAACGTGAACACAAATTAATCATACAATTAAAAGAAATAACTGATCATCCTACATAACGCGGTCACTATTTACATCGCATATCATGTGTAAATTCTTGCGTTACTAGTACAGCAGAAAAAGACAAGTTTGGAACAACTTGAGGGTGAGTAAATGATGACAGAATTTTCATTTTTGGGTGAACCATCTCTTTAGCGTCTACAAACTCAAGTCTCAGTTAAGCTCAAGTGCACAAAAAGGCCACACGTAAACCAATATCCTTCAAAAGGCCTTGTCAATATAGTGGATAAATAAAATAATGTTAAGTAAAATTAAATAGTCAAAGTCTACTTGCACTGGATGTGCTGGTTTTGGACTCATCACTGACTGCAGTCATGACCTCATCTCCTATATCAAACGTCTGCGATTTAGCACCTACTAATGCACTCGCATTCACGTAAAGTAGACTTGTTGACAAGTTTGGGTGAGTAAGGGCAAAACGCACAAGATATAGTTCAGGCAATGCCACAGATGGAAATATCACTTCTTTATATCAGAAGCAAACTGCTGCAGAAAAGTTAGGTGCCATGCAAAATGTAATGTGTAACTGCACTACTCATCACAAATGTATTTAAGTAAAAGTACATTTACTTATTAAAAAGTAGTCAAGTAGAGTAAAAGTAGCTAATATCTTTGATACCCAGTACAACTACAAAGTAGCCAAAAGATACTTAAGTACAGTAACTAATTAAATTACTCAAGTACTTTACACCTCTGGTAAAACTCACATAAATAGCTGGACATAAAAATCTGTGATTGAAATAGCCACATCAAATAAAAAGACCTAGGGAAAAGATAGTAGGCCTGTGGTTTTGTACTTGCCACTTTTTGCAAATAACTATTTTTACTTGAGTAGTTTTGAGCTATTATACCTGTGTTTAGGTTTAAAGTGGTCCATGAGCACATAAGATAAAACAATCCATGTAAAATGATTACACAATATGATATTATGTTAATATTTAACGAAATTCGACTGCACCTACACAAACATAATTTTGAATTAATGTCCAGTCATACTGTAGACTTAAGCTTATATTTCTGAATAGTAGTCCTCGACTGATATTTTGACATGAAAGGTGATTTTTTCTTGGAAAAGGATGCTGACTACGCCAAGTCTAGATGTTTATAAATTAACATTCAAAGGAAAAAACAAACACTCAGATAATATCTACAAGGGCTAATTTCTGTACAAACCTTCAATTTCAATCTCATCCAGTGACTTCCCTGCATGCTGGAAAGGTTTCCTTTCTCCATTGACAAAAGGAGTTTGGAAATCTTAGCCAGTTGTGTTGTGGGAACTGGTAATCTGTAGAAGTCGTGGTGAACACTGATGTCATGACCCAGGAAATCTGCAACCTGATCAAGTTCATTGTTTTTTAAATTAAGGACTTGTGAGAGTGTGGCAACGTTTCCTGAGTTGTGTTGACCTGAGGTACTCAGGGTGCTTTGGTCCACATTCAGTTCTTCTACTGGCAAGTAGTGACAAAGCATCCACCACACCTAGTGTGAGCAGAACTGCAACCTTTCTGCCCCTTTTCCCCATGATTTAAATTCGGCTGAAATAGTTCCAGAGCTTCTGTTCAGTCTTCGACAACCCCAGTGCAACATCTTCATAGAGCTTTGTGTTGTCCCTTTCACGAAAACTTTTGAGGCGCATTTTTGAAACTTCCCCAGCACGTCTTCGATTAAACACAATGATTTGTGCAAGTGTGAGTTTTGCAAATTGAGCATAGTTCTGAGTGGTGGCCTCTTCAAGCTGCAGAAGGCAGCTGAAACTGCTGATTTCTCAAGGTACTGATGAAGGATCTGAACATCTTCAGTGAAGGGCAATGTTGATGGTTTGTTGTATTTTGCATCACTCAGTGTGTTCCGGGCACTGTGAGACACCAACTCAGACCACCTGGAGGTGTACAACTTCTTGAATATGTCAGTGTACCTGATCATTTCTTCATCTTCTGCCATGAGTGCCCTACAATGAATAATGTCCGTGATTTTATGCAGTGTATGCCCCAGTTTCAGCGCAAGGCTTGGTTTCTGGTACAAGTGTTTTTCTTCATCAAAATCTGAAACTTTCTTTACTGCTTGCACAACTCTCTGAAAGTTAGCAGGTTTAACAGCGTCCTCTAGGTTATGTACTGAGAATTCTGTACGCAGGCATAACAAACGCCCCATTTCACGGAGCTTCTGTCGAATGTATTCATGTTTTATAGGGTTTTGTCCATGTTTGTTATAGAGTGACTGGGCAAACTGAATAATAGAGAAGTCATTTCGCACAACTGAGGCCACCTCATCTTGTTTCATGACACCAAAGAGCTTCCACACTCCACTTGAGATCTGCTGACAGGATGTAGACTCCAGAGCTACAGCCAAGCCCAGTACTTTGGTTCTCCCACGTATGTCATCCAAATCTTCGTTTTCTGGCTTAAAGGAGCATCTGCGGACATGTCTCCAAAGCTCCTTATGTATGTACATCCCTTGACAATACATACAGTGAATAAACTTTCCTGCCAGTGCTTTAGCTTTTGGTTTTCTCTTCACTTTCAGTGATCCTGTTCCATCTTGCAAAACTGCCATGTTATGTTTAAAATTTCCCTTATTCCTCATTTTTCTAATAATATCTTGCACTCTTTTGAGTCCTCAGGAAGGGAAAATGCTTGGACAATTTCAGCTTGTGTGTTTTCAAGTGGCGGAAATTTTGCTTTGTGGCTTACCACAAACATAACAGTAATTTTTTTACTCATAATCAGATGTGGTAATTCTTGTTCATGAGTCACAGCTTCATCCTCTAGCTTTTCCTTTGATGAGTCTTTGATAGAATTCGCTGAATCAGATGTGTCAGCAGCATTGGGAATCATCTTATTTTTAAGGGTGGCCAACATTTTGATATACTGGGCACAACTGGGGTGCCTGTGTCCGACTCATAAGATGTTCCAACATCAGGTATTACTGGTTTTACTTGAATATGTGCAGCTCAGCTGGCATCTGAATCATATTCATCATCATATTCTGACTCCGAGTCAGGTATGTATTCCTTGTCAGACATGTCCTCAGCATCATCAGATGATATTTGGTCCAATTCTGGATGTGGAATTTTGTCCTGATCTGACAGCAGTTCATCCTCAGAAGCCTTAGGAGACTGCTGCGCCTGAATTGGTGAGAAAGCAAATTATTTTACATGGTGATTGAATCTTACAGACAGTTCAAGTTCAACACTCACTTAGTAGATACTCACCTGTGCTGCGCTGTTAAAGTCATCTCTTTTAATTTGCTTGAGGCAGGATTTATGCCAGACCCTGAACAAACTGTAACACATTTTGAGTAAAATAATGTTAACACTGCAGGTCTATTTAAGTGGTTAGAGCACAACACATGTACACTCTATACTAATTCACTAAATATCTAACCTGTGCATCGATAGCCAAGCCACTTGAAAGAAGATACGGGTCCCACACAATGAACACACTTGTCCAAGGAGGGTACTGTAATGTAACCAAACAACTTAGCATTCACATTAAACCAACATACAGATCCAACGCAGGCAGTCCAAGTGTTCTTAAAAACCAAAGTGATGCCACTGGTGACAGGACCCTCTAAACTGTATGGACCTCCCAAGTCAAATTTGGGTGGGGTTCACTGTTTGATACACATACACTCAGATATTATACTGACGGAAGCTTGAAAGCACGTTTAGACAATGTCCTTCCATTTCATTGTCCACATAAAGCATGTTCTACTCAGGCAACTGCACACACACACACACACACACACACACACATATTGAAATAGGTTGGTCGATTTAACATTTTGCCACAAATAACATTACTAAGTTGTACACCAGATTTAATTTACCTCTCCAACCTTGGTGAGTGGGCCGAGCTCTGGACTAGTCTGATTTGGGTGGCTGACGGCTGTATGGATGCACTTGCTCTCAGTGGTCAGCTGTAGAAGATGAAACAGAGACAAAGGACAATAAAGAGAAAGTCCTGGGAACGTGATACTAGAGAGGACATTTGCCATCTGAATAAAAAAGAAACCATTCTACTATTGACAGAAAGGCCGAGAAAAACCTTGCTTTAAAACTCACTGACATTTTTCTAAGATATTAACAATCAGAGCAAGATATTTATAAAAATCTATTGTTTCAGAAAATATACCTCTTCAGTATCATCAATTGTGGATGGGGGTTTGTGGTACCACAAATCTTTGGAGCCATTTCGTCATCAAGGCCCTGTAAAAGGAAAAAAAAAAAAATATTGTAGACCGTGAACTATAAAACTATACTCTGATGAACACAGCATTTGATGACTTCATTGTTTTTGTTCTACCAGTCTGTAATGGTCAGTATCATCTTTGCTATGGTGTGCTGGGTGGGTGGCATCGGGACTGGTGATGCTAACAAACTGGGCAAGCTGGTGAGAAGGCCAGCTCTGTGGTAAGTAGTGCTGGGCAGAATGACCAAAAATTTATATCATGGTTTCGCGGTATATGACAGTATTTTTGACCGGGTGTTAACCACATTTTCTACTGATTCAGAGAGGAAATACTGCAGTAGATTGACTTAGATTGCCCTATTTTACTGTCATGATTGGTGAATATTGTAGAAAAATTCCACACTAGTATTAATACAGGTATGCAAGGCTCCACAAAATGATGCTGTTAAAGAGGTGGCACGAAGGAATCAAAATGCATAACAGCTGTAGTCAAAATACAGAACCTTTTATTGTGCAAATTTCACAAACAACTTAAAAAAAAAAAAAAAAAAAAAAATCATTTTGTAAATCAACTGGCAACTACACAATGTAAACAATCCCCTTCCCTATAACTGCAAAGTTTAGACTTAACTGAACAGCATGCAAAGGCAACTTGCATAAATAATATTTAGTCTTTCTCAATAGTATTAATCAGGACCATCTTTGGCTAGGTGGATAGTGATAGAGTTTGTAATCTCGATCCAACGTTTGCTTTTCTTGTCGTAGGCAGTCCCTACAGCAAACGCGTCTTCAAGTGACATCTGACTCGAAATACAGTAGTTGTTTGGTCGACGTCAGATTTTTAAAACCAAAGAACCTCCAAACAACAGACACGGATCCTCTTTTTGGCACAAGTTCTTCTATGTCATCACGTTCTACTAGTTCTACAGCTTCAGTTTCGGAACTTTCAATGTTTATCCTATCCATCTTCACCGTCACGCTTAGTAAACACATACAGCTGTGCCGTCACCACAGTGCAACAGTGAAAAGGACCCCCTCAAACAGTGTCCCCGCATCGCGTTCGAACATTGAATTGTGACATGCACCGTTATTGTGGCATATTAAATATTCATATCATAACAAAAATAGCGCCCAGCACTAGTGGTAAGGATGGATTTGGACAGTGTGGAGGCAGTGCCAGACAGCGGATGAGAGGGACGCTGAAAACTATAAAGGACAACCCATCTTTTCCTGTGTGTGGAGCTGCGGCAGTTCAGGAGCATGTGTAGCCACAGGCTCAGTGAGCCGCATGCAAGGGGTAGGAATGAAAATATTCCCTAAGAAATGGGACACAACTACTACTCTGTTACACATTATTGTAACCGAACTTTTATTTTGTGGGTTGGCGTAAAGACCTTTGAGTCTGTGTGTTTATTACAATAGTTTTACTAAATGAAATGGTAATATGCTGATTAAGTGAGCCTGGAGATAAAGTTCATGTCCTAATGTACGAGGTAGATCCTGTAAACACAACGAGTGTCACGCATGCTTCAGTGTGTGTGTGTGTGCATCTTATCTGCACCATTCATTCACACACAGAGACACGCAGAACATTCACGCATGATTCCTTTATATAATATATAATAGTCCTTTTGTGGTTTAATATGCGGTTTAATATTTAATATACACACACTATATCGTGATTTGATTAAAGTGTACTGGCCTGTTTATGACAAATTCCGTTAAATTCCATGTTATACAGTAGGCTAAATTCCGTTTTATGACTGAATTCCCGATTCCGTCTATCCATGTTTTGGAGGTGGTGCTAACAAAGCTATAAAAATCATGTTCCACCTGAAGCTAGATGGAAAATGTACAGTATTTTGCTATGTGAAATGTTCTATGGTTACCCTTGCACAGTGAGGTACTTTATCTTGGCATTAGGATTTATATGGTCGTCAGTCCTACTTTGTCACTTTCAGCAGTAACATAAAATCTTGCATCATCCTTTAAATTAATGTCTACGCCACTGCATGTTTACTGTTTACAGATGTCACAGCCTAAATTACCAAAAGTTATTGTCAGCATTACAATGTTCACTGGGACAAGCATGATCAGAAAACAAAAGTCTGGGTAAATTAGTTATGTATCTGGACAGAAGCCAAATGATGTGCTCATAACTGCACCATGCATATTTTATTGATTCTTTTAAGAATACATTAAAAAGTGTAACAATATCTTTCTCACAAAGTAACAGACTGGTGGGAGTCTGTACTGCATAACAGGAGGATGACAGTTGCTTTAATCTCCAGCTGTGCTGGACTACATTCAGACTAAATTTCATCCTGCCTCCAACTGATTTTGTTTTCTACAGATAATTTCTCTAATCAAAAACCAAATCGAGCGAATCTCTAGTAGGCTTCATAGACCATATTGTTCAGTGTTATCCAAAAATAACAAACAGGTAGCAAGAAAAAGTTAACTAACAGCAGCTGTGTTTAGTTTTCCAGGATAAAATTATAAATTGATACATATTCGGTCAGATTCTCTTCTCTTTATATCTGTTACGATTGTAGCGGTGTGAAGAGATGATGCGTACGGAGATCCACAATGATGGGTATTTTAATGACAACAAAGGAGAATAACCACATACACGTCTTAACCAACATAAGAACAGACAAGAAGTGCAGGGAAAGTGTCCATTATAAAGGGAGTGCAGATGATGAGGTCCAGGTGCAGGTGATCGGTGATGATGGGGAGATGACGAGGAAGTGAGTGCAGGTGTGGAAACAAGAGGATGATGGGAAATGGAGTCCGGGGAACACGGGAACTGTGACAATATCATACTCTCTACATTTTCTCTTTCTTCGTGTGACAGTAATAGGGTTCAAAGTCCTTTTCAATTTGGTTTCTTTGGTCAATATGAATTACAGATTATTATGACATTAAAAGAACCAGGGCATGAAATGTTATCACTGTGATGCTTCTGGCATTAGATCTGTTTTAGAATTATTCAAATAATTATCATGCAACTGACTGGTCAAAGAATGGTCAAAGGTATGTAAAACTACAAAAAAGTTTACTAGATTCAACATAGTCATATCTTTGGAAAGTAGTCTAAACCCAGACATTTGCAGGAGGCTCAGTAAGCATGTGCTGGTTACTATAGAAACAATGGTGCTTATACTACTGCCTCTGTCCTCAGCTAACTAAATGAACAGTGTAAAGATCTATATTAACAGTAAACACTGTTTTAACCTTTTTTTTTTTTTTTTTTTTTTTAAATAACACTCTACACACTGCACCAGATAAATGTCAGGTCTGTTGCCCCTCATGTTTTGTATATTGATCATTGTGGTTGGTTACTATGGGTACCAATTAATTTATCTTACAGGTTTAGTACACTAACAGAACATCATAAACATTACATTTATTAAATGGCCTGAAAGTACTCCTATTAATGATATCTCTTCCAGCCTTCCTGTGTCACTGCAACTTCATATTTAATCAAAATAATCTTGAGCTACTAAGAAAATATTTAATTCTCTAAAACAAACACAATGTTTGTAGTAAAAGTTAAAGCTTCCAGGTCCAGATCTCAGAAATTACAAAAGCTACAGGTGGATACGGACGGGCAGTTACATAAACTTGTTAATCAACTTAGTACTTACAGACCAGGAAAACCAAAGATGATGTCAGTTATTTTTTGTTCCAATTCCAATTCCAAAAAAAAAAAAACAGCTGCCAACTAGCTGCTTTCTAGTCCTCCTCTCCTGTCCTCTCTGCAGACATCCACTTCACGTAAATCCTAAACGAGGCTTAACGAGCAGGACATGTGGCTACGCCCTGCTCCTTAAGCCATGCTGTAGCCACAGCTCAACTTAACCTAGCTAGCTTTCATTTTAAAAACAAAACTACCAAATTTGACCTGCTGGCAATGTTGCTTCTGTCCTCATCTCTACCTGCTGTCCTCCACCTCTTTAGCCTGAGGCTTAATGAGCAGGACATGTTGATAGCCACTCAAACTAGCTCAGCTAACATTGCGGTAAATATATAGCATTTCACAGTAATTGTAACTTACAAGTTACAATTTCTTGCAAAAGGAAACACTTCATGCAAAAATGCAACTATATTTACAAATATAAATATTACCTGTATGTATTTAATCCAGTAAATCCATGATGTCGAGCTGACACTTCCAATGTGTGGTCCATTTAAGTTTTTAATTAGAGACTTCTCTGGGCATGTCTGGGCTGACCTTCCACTCGACTTCCGTTTGGTACCGCCCACATGTGTAAACCAGCCAATCACAAGACGGCCCGCCAAAATGCACCGTGTGTATCAGAAATGTGTATGAAACTGCAATATAGAACCCAGCGATGGGGTCGCTGTTCTGATACACTGGGATACACTCAAAATCAGGTCAAGTAGTAAATGAGGACGAAAAAAGAACTTATGTTGTTCAGACACTAACACATGCCGTTACACTCTTTGGTTTATGAGGACTTTGGCATAGTCCCTGTATTACCCTTAGGTCCGGGTAGCCCAGGTGAAATGTCCGGCGTGTTGTCCATGTAAACCACATACCCCAACACACACTCTCTCTCTCTCACATACACACAGACTCTTTCCCCTCCATCCCTCTTCTCTTCCTTCATCTCTCTGTCTTTTGACTCTTCTTTGCCTATTTCTCTTTGCACTCTTTCTTTCTCTTGTTCATATGGCATCTTGTCAAAACTCAGGTTTTGATCAGTTATGTTGGGAAGCAAACCCCAAAGTAAGCATAGTAGAGGAGGCCCTTTTCGGATACAACCACAACCAAGTAAGATGCCAACACCAAGTAAAATAATTGAATTGATTGAAGACAAAGTTGCATTCATAGCTTTTGTGGCAGAATTGGTGAATTGTTCAGCACAGACTGAAAGTAGATCTGAAAGGATTAAAATAATCATTAGAGCTGCAGAAAAATATTTGGAATTGACGAACATATCAGTAGACATGATAAATGAAAAACTCTTGATACAAGCAACAAACAGTCAGACATCATGTGGGGCTTATAATGGTTTTTGTAATCTTGCAGTGGAATGCAAGAAGATTAATTGCAAATGGGCAAGAATTTAAACATTTTATAGCAAATTGTGAGGTGTCCCCAGATATTATTTGTGTTCAGGAAACGTGGCTTAAACCACAGATACATTTTCTGATTAGTGGGTATGAGACAATTAGGAAAGACAGGAATAAAGGAAATGGTGGTGGAGTAGCAGCTTTTATTAAACAAGGTATAGGATTTAGGAAAGTTGAAGATAATGAGTATGAGGCTGTGGTAGTGGAGGTATGGGAAGGAAATCAGAGTATTAGGATAATTAATTTTTATAATCCATGTGACAAGCTAACTAAGGATATGATGGAAAATACTGGAGGAATTGGGGATTTTAAAATGGTGTGGTGCGGTGATTTTAATGCACACAGTACTCTATGGGGAGTTCTAATACTGATTATAATGGTTTGATTATAGAAGATATGCTGGACTGGGGAGAGCTAGTATGCATTAATGACGGAAGTTACACAAGAGTTAATTTATCGCAATGCAAATATTCTGTGTTAGATTTGACAATAGTGTCCAAAATTTAGCTCGAAGATGTGATTGGAAAATATTGAATGAAAGTACTATTGGTAGTGATCATTTTCCTGTTTGTAGTACTATTGGAGTAGACTTAATAAAAACAGTTATGGAAAGAATTCCTAGGTGCAATTTTAAATCAGGAGATTGGGAGTTGTATAGTGAGATATGCCAAAACAAAATGGCTGAAATTAATGATGATGTTGTGGAAGATATTGATGTTTTAAATTCAAAAATCAGTGAGGTTCTTAGGAGCACAGCAGAAGAAGTATTTGGTAGAAAGAAGGCATGTAGTAGGAGGAAAATGGTTCCGTGGTGGAATGATGAATGCAATGAGACAATTAAATAAAGAAACAAAACACTTAAAAAAAGTAAGAAGATCTTTTAGTTATGGTGACTTTATTGTTTATAAAAAGCTCAGGCAATTGTGAGGAGGGTTATCAGGACAGCAAAAAGATTTTATTGGAGGAGTTCTGCAATGATATTGGAAACATTGAAATCAATGAGGTTTGGAATATGATTAGAAAGATGGGAGGAAAACAAAGAAATAATAGTATTCCGAGGATAATTCATAATGAGGAAGTAGTTGTGTCTGATAGCAGGAAGGCAGAGATACTAGCACAAACATTTGTGAAAGTACATAGTAATAAAAATATATCAAATGACTTGATGAAGATAAGGGAACAGAGTGTGAGGAAAAATCCACATATATTGGAATTTAAGGAGTCAACTGAGATCCATTGGATTATGAATTAACTTTGTATGAGTTAAAAAGAGCAATTGCTGGGACCAAACAAACTTCTCCAGGGAGGAATGAGATATGCTATGAAATGTTTAAGCATTTATCAGATTCTTCATTAAATGTAATTTTAAGTCTTTATAATAAGGTATGGAATTCAGGAAAGCTTCCAGTGGAAAGGAAACATGGAGTAATTATCCCAGTAGCAAAACCAGGTAAAGATCATACGCAACCCATTAATTATAGGCCTATAGCTCTAACCTCAAATATATGCAAGATTATGGAACGTATGGTAATGAGCAGGCTGGTTTATGTTATCGAGAGGAGGGATATCTTCTCCCCTTACCAAAGTGGCTTTCAGAAAAGGGAGAAACACTATGGATTCTGTGATGTGTTTGGAAGCTGACATAAGAAAGGCTCAGATAAATAAAGAAGCTCTGGTAGGTGTCTTTCTTGATGTTGAAAAGGCATATGATATGTTGTGGAAGGAGGGACTTTTAATTAAACTGGATATGATGGGAATAAAAGGTAAAATGTATAACTGGGTTATGAACTTTCTGTTAAATAGAACTATTCAAGTTAGAGTGGGATGTACGTATTCTCCGATTTATTCAGTTGAGAATGGAACTCCTCAAGGAAGTGTCAGCAGCCCTATTTTGTTTAAGTTAATGATCAATGACATCTTTTCTCAGATAGAACCTGGGATAGGGAAATCCTTATATGCTGATGATGCTGCAATATGGAAAAGAGGTAGGAATGTTAAGTTTGTACAGGAAAAGGTTCAAAATGCTGTCAATTTGATAGAAAACTGGGCAGATAAATGGGGCTTTAGGCTCTCTATGGCAAAAACACAAGTAATTTGTTTTTCAAAAGAAAACTAACCCTACTATAAATATTAAAATGTATAGAGAAACATTGGAGCAGACATCAGTTGTTAGGTTTTTAGGAGTATGAATGGACTCAAAATTAAATTTCAGAGTACATATACAGAAAATAATAGATAAATGTAAAAAGTGATAAATATAATGAGATGTCTAGCTGGAGCTGAATGGGGAGCGCATCGGCAATCGCTCAAAAGTATTTATGTGGCACTAATTGGAGCAACTATAGATTATGGTAGCATGGTGTATAGTTCTGCCTCAAAAACTCAACTTGCTAAGATTGAGGCAATTCAGAATCAAGCATTAAGGATATGTTGTGGAGCAATAAGATCATCACCAGTGTCATCACTTAATGTTGAGACGGGAGTAATGCCACTAGGAATGAGAAGGATTAAGTTAAGAATGAGATACTGGGCAAACATAAAAGGTCAATTGGAAAATCATCCAGTTAAGAATGTTTTAAGGGACTGTTGGGAATATAACCATAAAAAACTAACAAGTTTTGGATGGTTTATTAATGAGGAGGCAAGAGACATGGGGATTAGTGATGTAATATTGCCACCTGTGTGGTTCTGCCAGCAATTCCTCCTTGGTTTTTTCCCATGCCTTCTATTGATATCCAGTTACACAAAGACAAACATAATGAGGAGAATATCCTGGATAGTGTAACAGTACAAGATTACATAGATCATGTATATTATAGTGGTATTTCTACAGCTAGACAGGACTTAATTTTTGAAATATTTCAAAGTCTTTTTAGAACCAGACAATTGGGAATCAGTATTCATTTTCTTTGGATACCAGCTCATATGGGGGTGGCAGGAAATGAAGAGGTGGATAGTTTAGCCAAACAGGCCATAACATTTCCAGAAGTTGATATTAAAATTGCATTAAGTAAGACTGAGATAAAAGTATAATAGCAAAGGAAGTTAGGAAGAAATGGCAGAAGGAGTGGGACAGTGGAAATAAGGGTCAACATTTATACAACATTCAAGGAACAGTTGGTTTAGAAAGAAGAAACATTGGAAATAGGAGGAAGGATGTGTTAATTTCAACATTGTTTACTAAATCAAAGTATGGTCAGGATTGGGAAACACCAGACTGGGTATTGTGACAAATGTAGTTCGGAAAATATGGAAACAATAGAACATGTATTATTAAAATGTGAGGCTTATGCAAGAGAAAGATTTAAATTATTTCAAGCATTAAGAGAAATGGAAGTTTTTCTATCAAAGCATTATAAGGTAATGGCCCAAAGCAATTTAAAATATATGCGTTACAATACAGACTGGGCAGAGGCAGAGGTAACGGTTAACAAGACTTTATTTTCACACACAGCAGAGATTACGGTGGTGCAGGTGAGTGAAGATGAATGAAGTAAGTTGTGGAGGTGGTGATAAATAGTGATACTGTCCTTTGTTGGCTTGCAGGAGTGATGATCGATGATATGGTGATGAGATGGCTGACGAGGAGGACTGAAGACACTCACACACATACAGGAACAACACGAGGAGACTTGGAGACGAAGGAGACAGGTAGGTTTCTTCAATGGAGTCCAAGAGGTAAGCATATAGCATTCTATGTGCGTACGAGACCGGACAGTGAATGAATGTGTGTGAGTGTGTTAAATACTGGTGGTGATGAGTGAGTAGATGAGGTGCAGGTGCAGATGATTAGTACTCCGGGATTGAGTGCGCTGTGATTGGGTGATGTTGGAACCTGGCGTGTCTGTGACAATATGAAGAAGTATTTAATTTTTTAAAAGATATTCATTTAATTAACAGGATTTAGGTCACTACTACCATAATGTTATCCACACTCCAATCCAGTAGGTGGCGGAATGCACCATTTTAGTTTGGTTTGCCAACTGCCATTAAACTTGAAAAGAAGAAGAAGATTGACATGTGCTGCTGATCGAAAAGATAAGCAGAGAGATTGCGATAAAGATAAGTTTTAATGGATTATTCATCATATTAATATCTTGAATTGTGTATATAAACTTGATTAAGACACACGAGTTTTGAGTTTGTGTTATTTTGTTTGTAATCGAATTCTCTGTGTATGTTCGCTCGACATCGTGGACTTTCGTCATTCTTTAGCGGGAGAATCGTTGATAAAGACTGCGTTTTCAGCGGAGTCACTGGTTATTCCACAACGGAAGTCAGGTACTTTTGTGTGAGTTTGTTTTTCCCGCTCAGGAGAGTGAAGAGGCCAGTTTGCTGTTTCTAAGGCCACCACGTGCTCCAGCAACGTCTCAGGCCTGCAACGGGTGTTTTTGATATTCTGAGTTATTTTGTCCAGTCGTCTCAAGTGTGTTTGCGACAGAGACAAATTCATTAATTTTATCACCTGAAGTATTGCATGATTGGTGTGATATTGTGTTAATTGGTGATTTAATAGAAATGTGATTGTGTGAATTGCTCACGTTCTGAACCATTTGTCGTTCTGAGATAATTTTAACCCTTTTTATGGTTTAATTAAATTCTTTACATTTTGTTACTTTCACAAGTGTTTCATTCATTCTAAGAGTTCATTCATAGACAAGTTATTCATAAGTGAGTATAGATTTCATTATATATAACTTTCTAAAGAAGAAGTAATTCATTTGTGACACTAGAGGGGCCTAACTTCAACATCGGTAGGCACATAGTAATTGAATCTGGTGCACTGCCCTACTTAATTCATTAACTACAGGTAGGGGCGCTACACAAGTCTTTAAAAAATTAATTGCTTGCTTACCGTGCTTTTCTCGGCACATTTAGAGGAAAGCCTCAGCTTCACGAGGCTTCATTTCGCCATGCTTACTGCACAGGTCTTGCTGCTTGATAGGCAGAGAGAGAGCAGCAAGGGAAGCTCAGCTTTCTGGACAGGGCTGGACACAAAACAAGACAGATGACAGAGACAATGCAGTGCAATAATGAGGAAAACTAAGAACTAAAGTAAAAACTGAAACACAAAAGGGAAAAATACTAAATAGCAAGGATACTCAGGAACAAGGAAAATCAGGACATGACTAGAATCACAGGAAGAACTAGAAGTAACTTCTTTGAATAACACACTACAGACTCTAGGAACAGGAAAAGTACATGGTGGCATAAAGTTTAAGGAACTGGCAAGACATTAGGGAAAGCACAATATAAAGGGAGCAGAGAACATGAGGAACAGGTGAGCACACTCAGACTAACAAGGACTGATCAACATATAAACAAGAGGGCGTGGGAATAGGATACAAGGAGGTGGCATCAGAGGAGCACATGTTCAACACGAACACAGACACATTGAACAAAGACAAGACAGAACTGTCAGAGGAGAACCCTGACAATGATATTAATCACATCATATAATAAAAATATCATATATTGTTACTACTGTAAATTTATATTAAATATGAGATCTCCTTCAATGCTTTCAGAATCTTTACTTTTTAAAATAATTTTATTTCTGTATTTTTAAAATATATTTTTAAATTAACATTTTAATGACAGTATATTTATTGAACAAAAATATTCATCAAAATAAACAGAAAATAGCACAAACTTTGCAAAGTGATTCTTTTGAACAAGTATTAACCTTGACATTATTAAAAACATTAATTTAGCTAAAATATTTGTATCAATACTGTGTGCCTTTTACCCTATGCTGGTTTTACCTCGTGTGTCTGTGGGATAAAAGGCCCCCTCACCACCTCAGACATTTATACGATTTTTAAACTTGTATTGCATCTATATGTTACTTTGCTCAGAGCTGATTGGTCCAGTTTTGGTGTGTGATCTCTAACCCAGAATAAAACCTGCTCTAGAACAGAGTAGCCGTGCAGCACAAGTTCATCACATGGTGATAAAACCCACTTAAAACCATCCCACCTTCTTTAATTAGAAAACTCAGCGTTTGCTCAAATTAAAGGCAAACTTACCTGGGTAAAACTGAAACGAGCTTCATGCAACAGGCCACGGGACACCAGCAGTAGAAAAATAAACATGCGTTTCTATGGATGTAACATACTAATGGTTGAAGGTTTTAAAAGAGTTAAATTTTCCATCCATTCAGTCTCCAAACGGTAGGTTAGTGGGAATGTTAGAGACTATCCCAGCTTATCAAGTTAGGCAGGTAAACACCCAGGAAATGTATATTTAATAATTTAATTGGAATTCATTATATAATTCCAATAAATTATAAATCAATTATTATAAAATTTATATTAAATACACAGTAATTTAATCTCATAATAAAATGTTTAAAACTGGTAAAATTACTTACAAAGACAATTGTGAGGATAAGTTAATATAAAACAGACCATTAATGATTGATGTGGTGGAGTTTAACAAATGTCCGCCAATAAAATATTGCAAAAGAAAGCTAAAGATGCCTACTTGTAAGAGAAGGTTAATAAATGATATATTATATGATATATATATATATATATATTAGAAATGTGATTGCTATATAGTCAAATGGCAAAGCCTATTGATGATACTCTAGACCTATTTATGATACTAGTCAGAAATAAGCAAAATAAGTATTATTGCATTTAAAGCAGCCATTCTAATGTAGATGAGTTACTAGAATAATATGCAAAAATAGCAACAAGAAAGAAGAGTAAATAAATAAATGATGATTAAAAAAAGCAAAAAAAGAGAGTAATAATTCTTTATTTGTTCTTATAATTATTCAGAAAAGAAAATACGTTTAAAAAGCACCGTTGTTTGTAAAAGTGAATGTGCACTGAAGCCAGACACTATTTTGAAACAAGCTGGTCACAGATAAAGTCATTTCCAGTCACAGCCCAGGACGCAGAGCTCTCATGGGAGTTTCAAGGGAAGTCTGAAAAGGAGGAACTGGGCATTTCACAAAGACTTCCCAATAGCAGACACTAAATGTGAAACAGGTTTACCTGACTCTTATTTTAAAACGAAAACAATTAAAAGGAGAGCATTTTACCGAATTGAAAGACAAAATAATCATGCTGATTTAGTTAAGATTATTCAAGAAATATCAAGAGTTCTTGACCTTACAATTATACACCAACCAGGCCACTCTATAGAAAACACAGCAATAGCTCATAGTAATAATAAAGAGGTTGACAAACCAGCTCGAATTAGACACCCAAGTGTGAGTTTAATAATTGAATTTGACAGATAACAAGAGATACATGTTCCTAAATGGGGACCGGAATATGGAGAAATAGGCTTACAATGTGATTACTGTATACATAAGAGATATAACTGAAACAAAAGTGATATGCAACAAAAACAGTTATGTTGAAATACAGAGAACAAGAGATTTGAATGATTAATTAAGCCTGTTAAATATTAGCAACAGAAAGGCTATTCATTGTAAAACCTGTTCCAAATAGATATGCAGATGATCCGCTGTGGCGGCCTAATGGGAACAGTCAAAAGTGAGACAGAGAATGGATTTTTGGGATAAATTTAGACACAGTAAAATGTTACACATGAATATTCAAAGGTAGTTAATACCTGTGTAACTATAGAAATGAAAATGACAATTCTGAATTAAGAAAAGATATACCGGTTTTTGGACCAATTGAGAATCCAATTCCCAGTATTTTTACCTCCACCCCACCCAAACCAATATATGCACCCGTGTCGACTCGAGTCCCAATTTCACATCAAGTGGACCAGCACTAGCTGATACACTGCCAACTTCAGCCTGAGCCATTGCTCCAGCCCCGAGTCTAGCCACAGTGGCTTCAGCAACTACTGAGACATTGGGGCCTCTGGCTTCTGCCTCAAATATACTGAATTCAGCACGAGCTTGTCCAACTCCTGCTTCTGCATAGACTCCAATCTTGGGAACTCTCTTTCCTGGTTTGTTCTCATAAAGTTCCGCATATGTTTCCTTTCGAGCATAGATGCCTTTTGCAGAGGCATTTGCTGGTCTGTCAATTGTGTCAGCAATGGCTATGATGCCGCTTCCTGAAGCATTAACTGATCCAACATGCACAGTTGCCTTTTTTGTGATTTCCTTCTTGGGTTTCCATGTTTCCACTTTGAGTAATTTCTTATTAATTTCACTTGAAACAGTGAAATCGATTTGGAGCTTTCCTTTTTATGCAGACGTTTGGTGTATAATATATCAAATTCTTCATCTGAAAATAAAACACATTCGTTTTAATGCAGTGCAAATATAGACAGACATTTAGAAAAAATAACAAGTGTTGTATAAATTGACCTCTTCACAGCTGCCATTTTACACTGAACGTTACAGCATTGTGAAGGTGAAAAGATATTTTTACTCAACCTTGAAAGTTATTTCTTTATATGGTATGGCTTAATCTAGGTGGTGGATTACCTCCATGAAGTTGGTACCCCATAAAAATAAAAAATCCCCAAAACTATGCCATGTTTGTGCTACATTTGTGCTGATTTGTGCCGCAAAAAACCAATGTTTGTTCTGGTTTGGTGTTTGAGATATTGAGTCTAATTTTTGGGCAGGTGACGTCATGCTCCACTCCACAACGTTCAAATTACTCCAAACCGCTGCCATTCATTTGTGCTCGATTTGTGCTGGTTTGTGCCATTAAATGGGTCATGAATTGAGAAATCATTTTATCCTTGAGCTTTTGATATATGACATGTTCTTTGTCTGTGTGTCAGTAAATCAAACCAGTGACTAAACGCTCAACTTCACATTGTTTCTCTTAGAAGGATAAATATAATCTGTTAATTAAATTATATATAGAAAGCAATCAAAGAACGCTCCCTTTACAATTGCTGGAGCTGTCAATCAAACAGTTTATCAGTGACTGAGTTCTGGACTCGCGCTAAAACTCCGTTTTATTCAACGAATCTCTTAACTAACAGTGCAAATGCGATATAATTATGTTGAAAGCATTTATTAGTGTATTTCTAAATTATGACCTTTTTTTATGTAAAAGTATACTAACATTTTAAGTGCACCCCAGAAAACATTATAAAACATTATAAAACAATAAAACAACGCAGTTCATGACTGCAACAAAACAAACACTGTTTTCCTTCTGCATATATAACAAATATAATTTGGGAGCTATGACGTCACTCTTGATTTGAATGACATGGGGTGGAGAATATACGGAGCCCGCACGTCACCTATAGGAGAAAAAAAAACAATCCGTGCCGACGGTTTTGCAATCCGTTACCTCGGTTTAACAAATCGTGCCCACTGATTAATAAACTGTACCCACGAATTTCAAATCCATGCGCTCAGATTTTGCAAACCGTACCTCGGTTTTTAAATCCGTTCCCACAAATTCATAATCCGTGCGCGCGCTTTGCAATCCGTTCCCACGGGTTTGTAAAAACTGTACTCACGGATTCATTTTAGAAGACGAACAGCAAACTCCCCAGGTGAAAAATACTATGGTAAATACTATAGTGTTTTTGAACCATACTATAGTAAATTGTAGTATACTGTATATTATATATAGTATTTACAACACTTCGTTAATGAATGCTACAGCATACATACAGAATACAACGATTTAATAAGAATTATGTGCGTCAAAATCTTGTGTTTATTTGTGATAATCTTAGCACTTTATTATTATTGCCTAATAAACCTGGCATTGTGTATTATGACTGACTTTTAATTTCTTTGTTCCTCTTTTCTTCTTCTAAATGCATGTAGCCTAAATGCAACAATAGGCTAATAATAATAATAATAATAATAATAATTATTATTATTTATTGTATTTATTTTTTAAACGTATTTATTTATCAATTATTTTTAATTTATGACTATAAATGAGTGCACTTAAGACAGTATGTTTATCATAAAATAATTAATGAATGCTTTATTTAAAAAAAAAAAAAAAAAAAAAACTTTTTACAGTTTTAGAAATGTTTGTGTACTATTCATTCTTAACATGAAGACTTGTTTTGGTGATTTTATTATACTAAGCTTTTTGCCCAAAATGGACTTTAAAAGATAAAAATAATGGAAATTCTCAAATGAATTCTGAATGGAAGTTCAGGAAATTCTCCATTTTGTAAAATAAAGTTCATTTATTTACAATAGCCTATGCATCCTGCACCTAAATAGGTGGCCTGGTTCAATCTGTTGGCAAAGATTGGAGGCGGGGCCACAAATCCGTGAGTACAGTTTTTACAAACCCGTGGGAATGGATTGCGAAAGCATGCACATGGATTATAAATTTGTGGGAACGGATTTAAAAACCGAGGGTACAGTTTGCAAAATCTGAGCGCACGGATTTGAAATTGTGGGTACGGTTTATTAATCCATGGGCACGATTTGTTAAACTGAGGGAACAGTTTAAGAATTCGTGAGCATGGTTTATAAACTGAGGGAACGGATTGGAAAACGTTGGTTTTGCGGCACAAATCAGCGCAAACAAGTGGCATAGTTTGGAGATTATTTCGTTTTATGGGGTGCCAACTTCATGGAGGTTCGAGGATTTGTTTGCCTACACAATCCTCTACACAGGGTGATTTCATCTAGTTGTCATATTTGTGTTGTTCACAGTCAAAACTGACCAGAGACCAGAGAATTTTATTTTTATTAAATAAATTCTTTTTTTTTTTTCTTTTTTGAGGAGTATTTAATGATACTAATATATTCGCATCCAAATTATGGACCATTTATTTATATAAATATAGAAAAAGAATAAAAATAGTAGAAAAAATACACAAAATAATCTGTAATACAACAATGTAGCTACTACATGCCTGTAAAGCACATGTCTTTATATTAATAATAATTATTACAATGCTGCATATTCCTTAGTTACAAAGACTAGTTTTTGCCAAAACTTCGATTTTTAAAGTGTCAGATTTTGCATTATTACAGTCAAACCAGAAGACAGAGAAAGCATATTGTTACCCATAATCTTACACCTATTTCATAATCATAATTCATGTTTATTGTTGTAGAGTGAGAATCTATTTTGGGGTATCAGAAGATAGATTTTTATAAACATATCCCCAGGGTTCCTGCGGATCCTTAAAGTCTTAAATTAGATTTTTATATTTAAGGCCATAAAAAGTCTGAAAAAGTCTTATTTTTACTCATGAGAGGTCTTACATTTTAGATGACACTTTTACATATCCAATTTACCAAATTAAATCTAATTAGCATACATATATTATTTTTATTATTCTTTCTTTGTAGATTTGCTTGTTCATGTGACAATTCGCAGCATTTACGACAGCGTATTACATACTGTCTCCTGCATGCGAAAGGAAGAGAGAAGCAGAAGAAAATGGGTAAATGTCAGTTCAGTTGTTAAGTTCATTCTTTATGTGTGTAGGGGTGTGCGATATGTATTGTCGGTTTATGATGATATTGTAATTATTGTTTTAACTATGTGCGAGCTGACATTGAGTTTGTCATGCTTCACTGCGTGATGTAGGCTATGTATTTATATGCCCCAAAATTTAAGATACATGGGCATTCTTGCCCGATGAGTTTTTGTCTTATATTTATATCATATGATGTATGATGTCATTTTCCCCAAATAAAACCACGACTGAAAATGTGATATTTATTTTATACGACAGTTAAATAATACGTTTATATGAATATGAATTACATTTTTACAATGTTGTCAATATTGTTTTTTCTTTTTCCACCAACAAAAATTTCAAAATAAAACCACAGCAGAACAGTACATGCAACAGAGAGCATTTTTTTTTTTTTACTGACTGAATCCATGTTTTAAACGAATCAGTTTAAGACAGTCGTATGATGCATTCCTGAATGAATCAGAAATTTGAACAAATCGGTTGAATGAATGACTCACTCAGTGACTTGCTGTTTTAGTTTCATATTTAAAGTACATTTTTAAAGTTAAAATTAGAAACCATTTCATATTTAAATATTGAATTAAATTTATGTAGACTAATTGTAAATGCAGTGTAAATATATTAATGCTACTTCTGATGCCGCTTCTGTCACCTCTTCAAAGATGGATTTTGTTGATAATGATTTAATTTGATTGGTAACAGCTTTATACTGATATTATTCTATTTGAATTTAATTTGAATGTTAGAATTTGACATAAAAGGTGATGCATACATCTAACAAGTTTAGAAAAATGTAGGTAAAAATGCCCCTCAAAATTAATTTAACGTGGCAAATATTGCCTCTTCATACAAATGTTAATTTCTGTTGCTGCTGTGAACTAACCACCGGACAGAATATGAATAATATGAATGTTTTCATGATTCATCTGTCCACAACAGGCCTAAACCAGCCATGTTACCAGCACAAAAACATGTTCAGCAAACTATCAAATTATTGTTATATCTCGATATTTTCAAAGTTTGTTGATAAGTTTTTATTGTTGTCAATATTGCACACCCCTAATGTAGGGTATTAATTTTTATTTCTTCAGGTCTTAAAAGCCTTAAGTTTGAAGGCGCAGCATACTTTGTGTAAGGACGTAGTAAAATGATACAGCTTTTAGTGGGTTTCAAGTATTATTGTATTATTATTTATATATGTAGGCCTACTGCAATATATTTTAAATATTTATGTAATGAACATGTGCTTCAGCCTGCTTTTCAAAGTGAAGATATCTTGAAATTTTTTTATAAAATATATTAATTCACTCAAACATAAATACATTATAGCTATAAAATATGCAAATGCATTCTTACTGTACATTGTACTAACTTATTATAAATATAATTTTGTCAACTATGTCTTAGTAATAAGCCAACTTGATCTCATGAGAATGTGTGTATTTTTACGTAAAGTGTGGTTCTACCACACGTACATTTACTTATGTTTTCAGACACACAAAAACATACAATATTGACGTATTTTTAGTACTAAACGTAAAAATACTTACGCATTAACAGCAATAAAACATAAATCATTTACGTATCCAAGTGTGAATGTGCATGAATTCCCATGTATTAATATTAAAATTGTGGCATTAATGTTTTAAATCTATTGTATTCCATTCTCATATCAATACATGTTTTTAGTCGAATTTATTAAATGCAGTTCACTCATCTACTTAATCTGAAATAATATTTCTTTTCGTGACTTGTGCTGCAAACTCGTTTCGAGGATTACATAATGTTAAACAAGACTACACTTTAAAACCTTAAAATGAATAAAATTTCTGTAATTGTTTAATCATTTTGTAATATTTAGTTTGTTTGCTGTGCGACGCAGAAGGCGTTTTCTCCTATGCAGCGGCTGACAATACAACCATAAGATACACCAAAGCACAACATAAATTGACAAATCACATCAATTTTATTTGTTCACTGTACTCCAAATCTTTAGAATCCATATGTATGTAAGGAACGGATCCAAATTTAGCCCTTTATCTAGCAGTCTTCATCTTCTTTCTCAGCAGCGACCGTCATAGTCAAAGCCCGCTCGTGATGATTCAAATTTGAAAGTTGAGCCAGAGATTGTATATTATGGGGAGATGAGAGGGTCTGTATCTCTTACCATTAGAGAAAGCGTAACGGCTAACTTAATCATGTGCGGCCCTCTCAGCCTATCGTATAGTGGCAGAGACGTTAGCTCTTTCCCTGTGTTCCGCCAGCTGGCATTAGTCATTACGCTTTTTGGCTAAAGGTTGCAGCCTTGCCCTCAAGAAGCTTTAAGACATGGTTTAGGGCACTGATATCGAACGCTCGTTGGTTCTCACCTGCTTCGTCAGATTGTGACATGCCGTGTTTCAGTATGTTACTGGTGGCCTGGCATGTCTCAGGAAGTACATCGCTTTGTCCAAGTATGTTCGATCTGCACCATGTCTTAAGTACCACGCCATCTTCCTGAAGGGAAACTGCGTCCACTGCCCATTTCTCGTCGACCCTGTTCACACCTCGGAGTGGACTTCATCTCAGACCTAGCCACCTCTGACACATTCACTTGTATCCTTGTGGTCAGAGACATTTTTTTAAGGTCTGCCACCTTATTCCATTAAAAGGACTGCCATCTACTCTGAAGACAGCAGAAGTCCTCTTTGATCATGTGTTTCCAGTAACTATGGCTTACCCGAAGACATTGTATCAGACCGTGGCCCTAACTTTGTCTCCAGAGTTTGAAAGGCTTTCTTCCACCTCCTAGGTGTGTCAGTGAGTTTAACATCCGGCTAACATCCTCAATCGAATGGGCAGATGGAGAGGAAGATCCAAGATCCAGGGCGCTTCCTGAGATCATATTGCCATGGCCACCAACACAGCTAGAACCGATATCTTCCCTGGGCCAAGTACACACAAAACTCTTCGCCAGTCCACCACAGGCCTAACTCCTTTTCAGTGTGTACTCGGCTTCCAGCCGCCCCTGTTCCCTGGTCAGGAGAGCCTTCTGAAGTGCCTGCAGTCAACCACTGGTTTCAGGAGAAGGAGAGGGTCTGGGACTCAGCGCATGCCCATCTGCAGAGGGCACCGGAGGCACAAGAGCCAGGCTGATGCTCGCAGAACAGTAACACCCTCCTACCTCCCTGACCAGAAGGTCTGGCTCTCCACCAGGGACATACACCTCCAGCTGCCCTGCCGCAAGCTGAGTCCCCAGATACATTGGGCCATTCCCGGTTCTGAGGAGATTAATCCAGTCACCTACTGATTACCTTCACATTATAGAATTGCTCCTTCTTTCCATGTGTCTCTTCTAAAACCTCACTGGCCTTCTCTTCTCTCCTCTTCCACAGGGTCTGATGCAATGAGGCGGCCTCTTCATCATCATCTGTCCCGGTCCAATCTGCATTACAATAAGGCTGTTTCATTCAAGGTAAGTGCTTCGAGTGTCTGCCGTTACTTTGTGATACTAGAGGTCTGTATTCCCGTGGCTCTCCGCGGACCCGATACGATTTCTTGCTGTGTGGGATTAAATTTTGAACGAACGACGGATTGCGGTAAGTAACAGTACTTTAGGCGGGATCGGGCGGTCTGACAATAACCCGGTCGCTCCCGAGATGCTTTGACACAAGTGCATCTGTGCTTGAACTTGAAGTGAACAAAACTGTCTCCATTGGTGTCGCCACACAGTCCCCAGTTCCCTGTCCTGAGAAACCTGGCAAGATATGTTCTTTGCATTAGAGGTCTGCGCCAGTGCGCCTTCAGAGAACATTCAACTTTTGTGATCGGATTTTGGAGGAGAGACGTTCTGAAACAGTCGTCAGTCAGTGTCATTCTGTTCTTGCGTGGATGTTAAAAAAAGATTTCATTTTGCAGTAAAGCTAGTAAGCCAACAGTTTTCGTTTATATGTATTTTTGGCTTAGCTTATAGTTTTGAGGGATGTTGTAGGCTATTTAATTTAGCCTATTTTTCTCTGTGACATTTTTTCTCTGACATTTGTTAGGGTG
Source organism: Hypophthalmichthys nobilis (assembly GCA_037950665.1). NCBI lineage: Eukaryota > Metazoa > Chordata > Actinopteri > Cypriniformes > Xenocyprididae > Hypophthalmichthys > Hypophthalmichthys nobilis. Next base: position 456,314 of record CM075475.1, on the reverse strand, counting down.
TTGACAGCATCACAAGACGAATAACAAATAAAATTTTATATATGCTATACAACATATTATCAGGAAGGGAAGAAAATCACTATATGCGGATAGCGGGTGAACACAGAGTGAATTTTAGGCTGGAGTGGAGTGCGTATGGAATAGAACCTTCCGGGAGCAGGACGAAAAAACAGTCCTGCACAGACCTCTAATACTCACCTGTGTGGTTTCCTCCATTCCTTTTAATAAAACCTTGCAAACGATCATCTGTTGTCTGTGCTTCAACGTCTTGTGACAAGGGTGAGTACTTGATTACAGAATTTATTTATTTTTAATGTTTGGGTGAACGGTTAAATCAAATAGGACATTCATTGTTATATCTTTATTTTACCCAGTTTATTAAAGTGTCTCTGTGTGTAGATTTGGAACCTCATTGTTTTGTGACTAAGTGTATTTAATTTGTTTTTGTTTTTTTGTTTTTTTACAGCACAGTAGCTACATTCAATCTGACCAATCAGAGCCAACCCACTAGTGCTAGTGTTATACTGTACAATTTGCCTAGATTAAACTTACTTTTAAGAGAGAAGACAAGTTTTCGATTGTATTACCCACCAGATACATTGTACTCGGTGTACTGTCATTCTTAAAAGAGAACAAAACACTAATTATCATTTGCCTTTTTTTTTTCTTTTTTTTTGGTGGGGAGTATTTCATTGTGAAATATTAGTTAAAAATTGTTGTTTTCAGATCAGCTGCTGTTGCAATAGAAATCAGATAAGGGAGACAGAGAGTGGTATGTGTGTTTTAATCTATCAATGTATCATCAATAATCTATCAATATCAGTGAATCTCAAAGCTTTAATTCTTACTGAGATATTTCCTAATAAAGTGATCACTAGTGCTCTGAATGTCATGCTTTGCATTCAGCGCTTCTGTTGTAGAGATGTTGGGCCTCTTCTAACCTTATGTTTATTGTAACACCAGACAAGAGGATAAAACGGACACTCATGTCAAACTGGATGAGGATTTAGTCCAAGCTTTGAAGGGTAAACTGAGAACAGTCAAAGAAATACTAATGCATTCCTATGGAAATTATAATACACATGATATTCAAAAACACTCCTCAAAACCTCTGATTAATTATTTTTCCCACTTGAAGATGAAGATGGTGATGTTTAATTTATGAATGGGGCTCTTAATTATTTTGGTCAAGAGTTTATATATTCTGCTGTACTTTTAAATGTACTCAAGGAATTTATTGTTGTAGTCAACACAGGATATTGTACATTATCCCAGACAAGTTTCACAGACAAGGCTAGTCCTAGACCAAAAGGCATGTTTGAGCTGTATTAACTGAACGAAACATCTTAAAATATGCCAGTGCCATTGTTTTGTCTCAAGATGCACTCCAGTAATGTTTTTTTCTAAGGAACGTTTATAAAAGATACTTAAATATCCTAGTTAAACTAAAGCCTAATCCTGGCTTAATCTAACCCCTGTCTGTGAAACCGGGCAATAATGTTCTATGAGCAATTTAAAGCGAAGCTTAAAATATATTCTAACTGTTCAAGAAGCATAAAAGTGTATTTTTAATGAAATGTAAAGAAGTACAATTAAATTACACTACTTGAAGTGGTTCCATTTTAACACAACTAAATATAATTAAATATATTGTATTTGCTTAAAATTGATCTTAAGCATATCTTAAAGAGCACTTAATGTACTTAAAGTTGTTCTAAAATAACACATTTATTATGCGTTTATTATCTTGGTAGAGTATAATAAAAATAATACATGCATCGATATTAGTACAACTTAAGCGTATTTCTTTTTACCTGGGTACACTGTATTGCCGCAAAGTCAGTTTCACATTCCCATGAAGCAGCGATTTTTAAAATTCAAAGTGTAGTTTTTCAAACAACATAAGAACGTTAAAAGAAAAAGCAAAAGTGATCTTCTGCATCATCATAATACGTTATGCTTGTGTCTCTTGTCCATGGAGATGTCCAGAAGACATTGTGAAATGTGTTTCGTGTTTATTCTGAGACATTCAGCTCAGCTGATGCTCACAAATTTGTGTTTTTAAACCAGGAAAAAAAGTTACATTGTGCAATGTTTATCAAAATAAAACTGATAAAAAATATATAAAGCACTCTATTGGCATTTAAATGGTATAAACGTATTATTATTGTACATGCAGGTGCTGTATTAAGCAGTGCATAAAGTGTTGAATGAAAAAGTGTTTCTATTGCTTCATGAAAATGTCTGAAATGGCTGTTTAGCCTACTATATTTTCACAAATATTGAATCTAAACCACATCATCTGTGACAAAGTATGCAAACACTAGGTGAGTGTGACAGAAAGTGTCAGAAGCATAAATATTTTGTTTAATAAAGACACATTTTTCAGATTATTTTTAAAATGGCAACAATTACATATACATATACAGAACCACATAAACTACATTGAGAAAATGAAAAAGAAAAGAAAATACACAAATTAACAAATAACACTAAAATGCAGAGTTTATGCATGGTCAGTGTTAGTAAATGTAGACCAGCTATTGCAATACACTTACCATTTTCACCATGTACATGTTTAGTAGTAGGTATATCGCAGTCTTCATCTGCAAATCACACAAATGAGCTTTAATGCAGTGCAATCAGACATAGATGTTTAGGAAAACAATAAGCTCTATCTTGCAATACACTTACCATTTTCACCATGTACACAGTGGCTTACTTGTTGTTTTTCAGACATTTTAGTGTGTCACAAATTCTCAATGTCTGTGGTGCAGTGTCGCTGTGCCTTGGTCAGTAGCGCTGCTCTCTATACTGTATATACACAGAGTAGGGCAACAACTGGAAAGTAAAAGCCAAAAGCGAGACATGTGGTGTGTGTTTCAGAGGTGGAGCCAGAGGGGTGTCTAGACTGGCACTGGACCAGGCCTGGCGCTATGGAGTGAAGTTCAAAGCATAATAAATAATAGTTTAACATCAAAATACATCATGAATATAGAAACATTTCTGAGTGAATTTGTGCTGAATAAGAGAGGTAGGCTATGCGAGCCCAACGCCTGTTTCAGTTTCAGCAGTGAATTCATTTTGGCTTGATGTTTAGCTACTTATAACCTATACTATTTTTCATATATATATATATATATATGTATTTAAGAAAATAAAGTAATATAGTATAATATATTATCAACATTCAAAAAAAAAAACTCACAGGGGTTTTGTATCGAAGAGAGTTTAAGTCTTAAATCAATCTCTATGCACATTCTGTCTTTATAGGCTATTTGTTCTTAATGCAAGTAAGTGCTAAATCCCCACTTGCTAAGACAGCATTTGCACACTGCTTGTATGGATATAGTCAGTTTTGACCCCAAAAGTTTGGATGTCACGACATTTTGCCTGTTAGAAATATGTGCTTAGTTTTAATGTTATTTTAAGGTGGGGTAGAATTAAAGGAATAGCAAAACTCAGCATTTTGTTCACGTATCCCCTCTTGTCACCTCTCGTACCCCAGTTTGAGAACCAATTCAATAGACAAACATTTGAAGTTACATTATGGGAATTTAGATAATGTGGGATAATGTGAAGCAATCAGCTGATTTTTCATGCTTTTTTGATGCCAGGTTGGAGTTATACATTGATTTTCTGAATTAGCCTTGGCCACCCCATTTATAAAATTTCAGCTCCGCCACTGGTGTGTTTGCAGAAGTCACATGCTCTTCCTCACTTGAAAGAGGATTTCCTGCAAAATCTTGAAATGGCCACAGTTCATCACGAAACTTCAGCTTTTGCTTTGATTCCTGGACTGAAGTGGTGGGTGTTTAGACTGTCTGTGTCAGTAGGGGATTTCTGGAATTTTAGCAGTAAATGAGTTTTAAACAGTCCTTGCTATTTTTTGGGATGAGATGTTTTTTCCAGTAAATTACCATTTTGATGCTACGGTGTGTGAACATCCATCTATCCATTTATTCTCTACACTGAGAAAAATAATAATAATAATAATAAAAAAATAAAATAAAATTTACTTACTTTTCTAAGTTTTTGCTCACATAGTTTTTATATAAATTACACATATGGAACTTAAGTGAAATTAACAATGAAAAATAAGTAATTTTAACTTGGCCATTAAAAGGTTGAGTAATTTCTAGTTGAAGTTGAAGTTGAAGTTTCCTTTCCAATACTTTTTACTCAAACAATATAACACTGAAATTAACCCACTAAACAAAGACACGCCCAAAAGACGTCAATTTTAAGTCTTTGTCGAACTTTCAAAAGATGTCCACTGAGGAGCCAGAATGAAAGTTTTTATGACGTATTTTTATGACATCTGAACGTCAGATATAGATGTTCATGGAACCTCTGTACGAGGTTAAAAACTAGTTTAAATGTTGTGGACATATTTTCAACGTCTTATAAGGTCTCATTTGGACATTGTTTATATTGTTTCTGGACAAAATAAACACTCTCAAGGTGCATTATATTAAAACATGTTTATTTCAATGTAATTTCCATTAATTGTACTGTAATTGCACAGTACCTCACAGACACACAGTACCTCACAGTGTGTGTTTGTCAGGAAATCATGAATATATAAGAATCAACTCAAAATACAGAGGTTAATTAAGTAACGACAAACAGTTTGGTTTAGTTAGGTCAGTGTTAATAGAGTCTGGCAGGTGGAAATGGGAGTGACTTCTGTCCAGGTTGTCACAACATCTGTCATGATTCTCTGTCTTCACAAACTGCCCTGAAACACAATTCAAATATAAACAATTATAAATAAAATATATAATTTTACAATGCTCATTTCGGCCCCAGTGGTGAACATATGTACAGAAAATTACACCAGACTGAAATTTAGTATTTTGTGAATTATATTTTCAATGACCTTTCACAGGCTCGCTGCAGGGATGGGCAGTATTTATGATACATGTATTTCAAATACAAAATAGTATTTTGTAATTTGTATTTGATAGGGTTGATGAAAATGGCTTCGTATTTTGTATCAAAATACTTTAGTGTTTTGTATTTTTGTATTTTTAAAATACTGCAAAATACTTTGTAAGAAGTCTACATGATGACATAATAAAAGTCGTCCTCTGATTGGTGCTTACTCGGTAGTTTGCCCAGACTTGTTGAGTTCAGAACAGATGTTAAGGTTTGGTGTTCGCTTTTAGTAGCCTAGGCTAAATAGTTTACCAATTTACATAATGTTCTTGAAAACTATTATACGGAGCAGCACCCCTATATTTATGATTAACAATTAATTGATTAATTAGTTAGATACTAGTTGCTATTAATAAAGGTGCCATCAGTTGTCTTCTTATGAATGACTTGTTTGTCACTGAGTCAGTGTTGCTGATGCAAAGTAGGCCCTTCGTTACCAAACACCAAGTAACTAAATTAGGATACAATTATGAGTCATTCACAAACATTAAACTGTTGGTTACTTTAATACTAACCTTCATCTGGGAGATCACAGGGATATGTGAATATATGATCTGTTAAAGCCACAATATGTACATTTTCGCCGCTTATTCAGTTGCTTATCCTTGATTTTGTGGAATTATGGGATGTGTTGTCTTCACGTCTACAGCCGGTGGAAAAGAATCTAGATAGGACTCGAGCAGAAATCATGTTTATGGATGAGATTATTAAAGTTACTGTAATATGAAGCAGAGCAGGGCGAGTGATGCTAGAGCTGAACGAGACCGCTGGAGAGATTACTAATGAGAGACGAGTGCGACACACGTCTCTAAAATGATAGTCCTATTGTATATAATGTTATTTTGATTTTTGATGAAATGTAGTTATATATATATATATATATATATATATATATATATAACGTTCTAAGGTGTGCAATTATTTTCAGGGAAAGCATGGCTAAAGTAGTTCTAGCAGGTCTTGACCGCATTGCAGTTCCATATCACTTCGCCAAATGATTTCAGTTATTTCAATAGGTCCTTACAGCTGACAACCACAAAAGAACCAAAACCCACAATGACACCAAGCAAATAAATATAGTTAATTATTGTCATGGTTTTGCCACAAAATATGTTTTATTGTGTCCTGAAAGGGCATACTCTCTCTCTCGCGTGCGCACTCTCTCTCTCTCTCTTTCAAACGCACACACGTAAATGGTACGGACACACACTCGCACAGAAACTTTTGGTTAGCGTTGTACTGACGAATTAACCAGTAAAATAGTTTAGCAACTTAAGATACATGACTCACCAGAGAGGTAATAACTGTGCGGTTCTTGAGATAAACTTATAGCCGCTATTAGTAGAGACACTGCTGCCGTGAGAGAGGCACAGATCAGGTAAAGTTAGGCTAATTCTCTCTCTCTCTCTAACTGCATGAATAACTGTATCAACTGTATTATTCTGCTATCAAGGCTCAAGCCTCCATTACTAGTTCTGAAATGACGTTTTGGAATTAGCAACGGAGGCTTGGGATAAGATGTGTAAGAAATTAGTTCCACACACGAGTGTTTTAAGGACAAAAACCTGACTCTTCGTGTCATGGCCGCATTACCACCTCGGGTGTGCATTATTTTCTAAGAATTTAACAGCCCGTCGTCAATTATTCCTTACATATATATTGGCCAGCGGCAGGTGCTGCCGAATAAAGTCCCTGGCTGCTGGAGATGCCGATGCCACAGCTGTTGGAAATACCACTATAGCGAGTGCTGCCAAAGAAGTCCCTGGCTGCTGGAGATGCCACCAGAAGTGCTGCTGCTGCATTTTGCCCCAGCCCTGGCAGATGATTAGACATTTGAATTGTGGGTACATCATTTGATGTTCTTCATTTTTAAATAATAAGTTAACGTTAGTTATTACTGAGTATAGGTTGATTAATTCTCCAGCATGCAAACTATTTGCTGTAGTTAGCCGGCTAATAGTCAACATTAGGCAACTTCTGTATCTGAATTATAACTTGTTGGAAACAGCAGGCCAGTGAAGATGGCAATAAAGGTTGGTGGGTGTCACAGAGGGAAGGCTGGCAGGTGCGGGTGATTGTGAAGTGTGTTCAGGTGATGAGCAGAGATGATCTTGGGAATTGAAGTGCTGAGGGTGACTGAGCTGGTGACTAAGCTGGTGACTGTGACAGTACTTCCCGCTCCCGGAAAACCCTTCCATTCAGGGTGGGTTGGTGGTCGTCTGGAGCTGTGTCAGATTCCTCCAGGAAGGCACCGGCAACCCAGGGAGGCGCCGGCAGCTCAGGAAGCCAGGATGGTACAGGGGTGATGGAGACTCAAATTTTCTTGGGGATTTCTTGGGTTAGAGCAGGCTTCTGGTTGAGCTCTGAGGTGAGAGTGGCTTGTTGGCTGAGCTCTGGGGCGAGAGCAGGTTCCTGGCTGAGCTCTGGAGCTGAAGCGGACTCATTACTGACTTCTGGGCCTGGAGTGGACTCGTGACTGAACTCAGGGACTGGAGCCATCTCTGTACTGTGCTCAGGGGCTGGAGCCATCACTTGACTTAGGTCAGGGGCTGGAGCAAACACTGAGCTCTGTTCAGGAGCTGAAACAGTCACGATGAGCCACTTATCCACAGTACATAATCCAGATACTGCTTCAAAGAGAGGGTTGGACTGCCTACTGGTATGAAAGGCTCCAGATGACTGTCCAATCCACTCCAGAACACATCCATGCAGCTCTTGTCATCCCAGGATGTTAAGTGGCTATATTCTAAGAATTTCTCCACATATAATTCCAATTTATAGCCACTTTGGTAGGAGCACAGAATCACTTTTGCTAAATCCTTCGCCGAATCCATCCTTATTTGGTCTTGTCTTTTGTCACGGACAGAAGGAGACGACACAGGTAATACAGTTCACAAAGGTTTACTATTGCGGGTGCAGACATGCCAACCTAGGAATTTTTTTTTTTTTTTTTAGTTTTTTTGGGTGTGTGGGTGTGTGTGTGTGGGTTGGTGGGTGGGTCCATATATATTTTCAAAATTTTGAGAATGCAAGACACACACACACACACCTATCTTCATAAGTCTAATTTTGAATGTTAATGTTTTTTAAATTTGACCCAATTCAAAAATTTGACTTGATACATGGGTTGACAAAAATTTCAATACACCATTTTTCTATTCGTTATTATTATTGCATTGCATAATGTGTGCTTATACAAATTGACAACAACAAGTGAATCTCATTCAATTATTTAATATAAATGAAAATTTACATTAGGGAATGTTCGCTACGACTAACCTGACAGTCATTTAAACAGAAGTTTTGAACTAGTGAACTAGTCTAAAATTAAGAAACCCTTAGAAAACAGTATAAACACTGTGTGTACATGCGATTCATTTTAAAATACTTAATTTATTATTTCAATATACAAATATAATACTAAATCCCACAGAAAAAGACGTTTATATCGCGCAGCACTGAGACAGTGGTACTTTTAAATCCATAACGCGCTAGTTTTCATACAAAACAAATGTAACAATATTTAGGTACTTTAGTTATTATATAACGCATCACATGTAAGCTACGTTTCTCAACACTGAGAATGAATAAATAAACGCCTGTTTCTCCAGCCTTGTGGTTATCAGTCATCCACAAACCACAGCATTTTCATAATCAGTAAGCCATATAGCAATTTCAATTTTATTTAGATTTATTGTTAAGAATTAATTGAGCATTTTATACCTGTTTACGTTAAGGAGTTAGAAGTACTGTGACAACTATCCTCGCTTGAGAAATCAGTCAGACGGCGGGAGTGGAAGGGAGATCGAGCAGGCGGGATTTTGTGTTGCTGTCGATCTGCAGTCTCTTTTAATGATAGGCCTTACGAATTTCTCAATCATCCCCTCTTGCTATTTGGGGAATGAACCCAGAACTATGATTGGTCAAACTCGTCTTCTTTTGTTGTTGCTTGATATGAGAACTGCACGTGCACAGAGGAGTCACAAATCATACCAGCATACTTTGAGGTCAAAATGCATACCAGGTTGGCAGGTCCGCAGGTGGCAGAGAGCGAGAGAATAAACAGGTAAGTAGACTGAATGACATCAGGTTGAATTAACTTAGCTGGATAATAACAGTATCTTTGTATTTGTAGATGATGGTAACTGGGAGGCTGAAGAATAGTGTATGATCTGGACTGAAGATGAAGGACGATGAAGGTCAGGAATCTCAATCATGAGATGAAAAGGTAAGGAGCCAGGTAAGTGGAGAGGTACATATCAACGAGACCAGACAATTGTGAGGTGGAAGTTGACTGCTGTAATTTAGTGAAAATGTGAATGTGGTTAGGGAGCAAAAAAAGTTAACTTTAAACCCTGCACAACACGATAGTGAAAACAACATTTTACAGTTACTACTTGCTGTTCAGGTGTGGGATTACAAATTTAAGAATATGTTTAAGGGTGAAGAGTTTTGTGTTATATTGGGTGTACTGTTGGGCAGAGTGAAACAATGGTGGTAGAGGTCCAGATGTGTGTTCTCTCCTTACACCGAAACTTTCTACTCTTTGCAATTGACACTCTCTCCTCAAGGCTCTTCACAACCTGGCAGCAGGGAGATTGTGGTTTCCTGACAAGCCTCTTTAGTTTTTGCATGAAATTTTCAAATTTGAAGGCACTGAAGGAATCCAGGTTCCCATGCACCTTGACATCTTGTGCAAGGTGTACAATGTTGTGCAAATTGTAGGAAAGGTACATGTCACCATACAGCTTTCCGAAGTGCCGAACAAACAAAACTGCATCATTTGCATAGTCAGTGTACACCTCAAGCAGTGCCTTGTTTGACAGTATGACCACTCCAACAAACAAAAGTAAGTGCTGTTATACTGCCATATGCAGGAAGTCTATAAGGAGCACAGGACCAGTATAAAGCAGGAACTGGCGGAATTCAGAGACTTTCCATCAGTCTACCTCATTCAGAGATCTTGGCCTTCTTGCAAACTCCACTGGCACACTTTTTCTGATCTTCAAGAGTTTCTCAGAGAGAATTTTCACCTGTAAATCTGAGAGCCTGCAAGCCAGTGGACCCTTGAGCCACAGGTGCAAGAGTCACCTCATGACACCCAGACAAGATGCATGTAGTCTAATGGAAACCCACTGACCATGCCCAAAGATGTGGCAACCAGAGGTGAAGATCCGAGATGATGCCCTTCATCTGCCATTTCTTACAAGTCTTTGTCAGTGTGGAGGTGGGCATCAGTTTGAGGAAATATCACCCTATTGCTCACATATTCCCCCTCCTGCATACATTTCTCACACCCTGAGTAGCCTATGTGTCCTTTAACATTCTTCAAAAAAGCTCTGGCTAGAGCATCACAGACCATTGAGCACAGTTGAAGCCTCATGGTAATTCCTTGAAATGTAAATTCTTTCTCCAACGCAACAAAATCTTCCAGGTACTCAATGAGTGATGGCTTTCTGGTACCACAGAAAAGACAAATGGCTGATGCTGGGGGATGTTTTTGATTACTCCAATGGGCCAGAACTGGGTGGAAGAACTTATTTTCCTCTAAAGTGGTCTTGATTGATCAGGATTCCAAAGTAATGGTATGTCCCACCAGCCTTTTCCTGGACAACCACTGACTCCTAAGTAAGAAGTCCTAAGTAGAGTTCTTGCATCAGCTGGCAATGATGGATGATGGTGCTTTAGAATTTTCAATAATTTATTCAATGCACTGTGTGTGTTGTGTTTTCTTCTATTGCCAAGGTTGCCAATCTACTTTCCAGATGAGCTTCCTCTTCTTCAACAGAGCTACTGTTATCAGACTGTACAGAATCTAACTCCTCTGGGAAAGATGATTCACAGTCCATAAAGTCCTCTTCTGTGTTAACTGGTCAGCTGGTAAAGTTTCAGTCCTACAGCCAAAACCAAAACCAGACTGAATTGACTCCAATTTTTGGTTCACTATTTCTCTAGATTTCTGTTTCAAGGTTCAGTAGAAGGGTGTATTTACCATACTTCAGAGACATACAGAAAACAAAGTTAACACAAGAGAAAGAAAGCAAAAAGGGCACATCGAGAAATGGCAAACAGTACTCAGCATCAAGTTATTTAATATACATAACATTTACATGGCAAAGCAATAGTTTGCTCACATCGAGATAGTTAGCTATCTACAACATAGGATTCATTTCTCAAATTGCATACTGTACTTGTGTTCTTGTCAGTGTTAGGTAAGTTACTTCAAAAAAAGTAATTAATTACTAATTACATCATCAATGTTGTATTAAAAATACTTTTCTAATTACTCTGTCTGAAAAGAAATTTAATTACTCAATAAGTAACTTACTAATCACTTTGTTAAAATCCCTATAAACCTTAGTCAAACATGGAATAGTTTATTAAAACATATACTATAATACTTTTATTTACTTTATAATACTTAACATTTTTTTATACCACCAAAAGTGCACAATACTCAATACCACGGTAAAGATGTATAAAAATACAAATAAAACAATGCTATATTTTTTTCCAGGTAGGTCTAATAGTAGTAAGTAAAAATGCCACAGAAATTGAATAATCAAATAAAATAACTCCGCATAGTCATAACTGTATAAATTAAATATAGGTTAATCCTTTTTAAAGATTTTTTTTGTTGTTGTTGTTTGATTATCATTTATAATACAGACAGCCAATAGTAGACAGTAGCATGTTTTAAAGGCTGCTGTCACTAAGACCTAATGGACAAAGACATGCTGTGTCACATAACCAACGCAAATATACGGCAAGACGGGCATTTTGACATAACGGTGTGTGTATTTGAACGTTTATGTGTAATAAACCGCGAAAATCTGACACTTGCGAGAGGCGGCTATGTGTGTGTGCTTTGGTTGAGAGCGCAAACTAGTAATGATCACTAGCGGCATGTAATCTTGGTTAACGTCAATATTTAATAACCCATTATGTTTATATTTTATATAGTAACAAGTTCCATATGTTTTTGTATGCATAGAAAAAGTTATTAGCAGAAAAAAAATTGACAATATTCAGATATTTTACTTATTATAGGTACCACTGATACCATATGAAAGCTGGTTTCAAGCCCTTATATATATTTATATATTATGAGTTATATGGCATATTTGAAATACAAAAGAAACATTTAAAACCATAGACATGGCAGTCTTCTCAAGTAATTATAAAAACTTGTTTTTTTATAGCTTTTTCTGTCACTTAAAGGTTGATTTGAATACAGATTGTTACAGATACAGGCTGCGCTGCACACCCCTAATATAAATGCTGTTAATTCATGATACCTAAAATAATTACCAAAGGTGATTAATAGAACCTTATTGTTAAGTGTTATTATTGTTCTTTTTTCTGATCTACAAAAGATTTACAGCAGACATGAAGATTATAGTATCAAATGAGGTTGAACCAATCGTGTGATATAAAAAACTTAGGATCAGTTATCTACTGCTTATTTTTTCTGTATTTTTTGCCTTTTACAACTGAAGATATGCAGCAGTGTTAATGAAAACACAGAAAGCTGGGGTCTGAGTTCTAATGAAGTTGTGGTGTGAACAAGAAAGGTTTACATATTTACTTACACATACCTCTGCAATTATACTTGACAAGTCCATGGTTGTTTTGTCCACATTGTGCCTTTTCAAGGCTTCGGGAATGCTTTTAACTCTCCTGAAGGTTTTCAGGATTTGCAGGTACCAGTGTGTAACCTGCTCACTGGAAAGAGAGACATTTTTGGTCATTATTATAACTGTTATCAGCTCTTCTGCACTTATGCTGTTGTTTGATAACTATATAACATTATCGAGTCCATACACATTGATTTCATAATTGTTAGTATCATTTGCTGCTACGCATTCTTCTGAACTGCTGCTTTAACGTGGACCTTTACAGTCCTTTAGTAATCGGACTAAGACCTCAGCTGGATTAAAAACCTTCATGTAAGCACCTCTAACAATCCGACTGACCTTGATTGTAGGGGGTGGTATAAACCTTTTGTAATCCAATCATTAAGAAAATATTAGCCATGTAAACACTTGTAAAAACATTCATTAATGGCACAGTAATGGCGTCATGACGTTTCACGCACTGAAGAAGTTCTTGTTAAAGTGTCATGACGAGCGGGACGCAGAAATGAACAACAATAAACAACAAAACGTGGGAAAAAGGGAAAATTTACATATCTTTCTAATTTAAAATGGAATAACTCATGAAGGAAATACGGTAGCTGGTGATATTCCTCTATATGTGAGCTGTATCTGGATAACATTTTTTGGTGATTGCATGAATAAAGAAGAAAGTTACAGCATTTGAAATAAAGGTAGGCATTTTCCATTTTTTGTTTTCTGAGTGACATTGTGACGAGGCAGCAGACTCGGTGGGATCCATGTGCAGCTTTATTAGAGATAATCGTAGTCGTACATACAAGGGTCAAACACCACCAATAACAATGTCCAAGGTAAAACGTGAACAGAAACCGGGAAGGGCAAATGGTCAGGGCAGGCGGCAGGCGAGGCAGAGTAATCCAGGAAACAGTCAGGTTAATCACAAGGCAGGTGGCAAGCAAACACGAGGGTACAGGGCAGTCCAAGGTCATACACAGAATAGCAATAAACAGGGATAAACGCTCAGTAGTGTCAGCCGGGGCAAAACAAGACTTCGCAATGGGTGAATGTGTGCGTCTGCTTAAATAGTCCGGGTTATGGGAATCAGGTGTGTGTGTGATCAGCCCAGGCACAGGGTCATGGGAAATGTAGTCCATAGGGGTTAATACTCGGGTGAGGGAGCCCTCTGGTGGTGATCGGAGGGAGCCACAGAGGCCAGGTTTGTGACAGAGCCCCCTCCCTGCGAGCAGCTCCTGAAGCGAGGAGGCGGTCAACGCCGGGGTCTTCCACGTGGGCGAGGGGCAGGTCGCTCCGGATGGGTCCTATGGAAGTCGTTGATAAGAGATGGGTCCAGAATGTCATCTGCGTTTACCCAGGACCATTCCTCCGGGCCATACCCCTCCCAGTCGACAAGGTATTGAAGTAGTCTGCCCCGGCGTCTGGAATCCAAGAGATTGTGTACTTGATATTCCTCCTCGCCTTCCACAGTTAGGGTAGGAGGCCTCTGGTCACTGGCCTCGTCTAGGTTCTCCACTCCTCTTGGACCACCTGCAATCTTGAGCAAAGAGACATGAAAAGTGGGTGAGATACGGTATTCAGGAGGTAATGCCAAACGGAAGGAAACTGGAGTTATCTGTCTAGTGATCTTGAAAGGACCCACGTACCTGGGGCTGAGCTTTTTGCAGGGTAACCGGAGACGAAGATCCCTGGTTGACAACCAGACCCACTGTCCAGGGTGGTATCCTGGATGAGGGCGACGGTGTAGGTCAGCATGTTCCTTCTGGCGCCGGACGGCCCTTTGGAGGTGAACGTGAGCCTCATTCCAGACGGCCTCACTCCGCTGGAGCCAGTGGTTGACGGCTGGAAGATCGGATGGTTCACCTGACCATGGGAACAGTGGAGGCTGGTCTCCGAGGATGCACTTGAATGGTGTAAGTCCAGTTGACGGTTTTTGAAGTGAATTTTGCGCATATTCGGCCCAGAACAGATACCGACTCCAGTCGGACTGGTTGTCGTGACAATAAGAGCGCAAATAGTGGGTTAGTTCTTGATTAAGGCGTTCAACTTGCCCATTGGCCTGAGGGTGATAGCCTGACGTTAAACTGACCTTGACATTAAGTTTTTCATCAACTACAGTGAGTATGGTGGTCAGACCTTGGGAGCTGGGGAGATCTGTAACAAAGTCTATGGCGATATGCGACCAGGGGTGCTGTAGAATGGGCAGAGGTTGTAACAGACCAGCGGGAACCTGATGAGAAGATTTGGTAGTTTGACATATGGTACAGTTGCCAATGAAGGTGATGACATCAGATTGCAAGGAGGACCACCAGAAGCGATTACTAATGAGTTGAGTGGTGGCTGTGATACCTGGGTGTCCTGAACTGGGAGAAGTGTGGACATGTTGAATGACCTTCGTGCGGAGAGCTGTGGGAACATAAGTGCGGTCTGTGGGGCAGTTAGGAGGAGGTGGTTCGGTGTAATGAGCGTCTGCGATTTCGGTCATGATGTCCCATTGAACGGGTGCAAGGATGATCGCGGGTGGCAGAATAGGTTCATTTGAGGGTACTAAGGAGGATTCGTATTGGCGTGAGAATGCATCAGCCTTAGTGTTCTTTGATCCTGGTCTGTAAGTCACAGTGAACTGGAATCGGCTGAAAAAGAGGGCCCATCTGGCCTGTCTGGGGTTTAGACGTTTCGCTGAGCGTAAGTATTCTAGGTTTCTGTGGTCAGTTAGCACAATGAACGGGTGATTACTTCCCTCTAACCAATGCCGCCATTGTTCTAAGGCTGCTTTTATGGCCAGTAGTTCACGATCTCCCACGTCATAATTTTGTTCGGCAGGAGTGAGTTTGCGGGAGTAATACGCACACGGGAACAGTTTGGAAGGGTTGCCCTGGCGTTGAGACAAGATTGCCCCGATCCCCGTGCTGGAGGCGTCCACCTCGACCAGGAACTCACGTTCGGGATCTGGATGATGTAATATGGGAGCCATTGTAAACAGTTCCTTTAGCTTGTGGAAAGCATCCCGAGACGTCGGTGACTAGACCAGCCTGCCATTTCCCTTCTTGAGCATGGAGGTGAGTGGTGACGCAATCATGCAGAAATTTCTAATAAATCGCCGGTAGAAGTTGGCGAACCCCAAGAAGCGTTGTAGTTCTTTGATGGTGGTGGGTAATGGCCAGTTTAGAACAGATTGAACCTTGCTGTCATCCATAGCAACCCCTTCGGAACTGATGATGTAACCCAGGAAAGACGTGGCAGTCTGGTGGAATTCACATTTCTCTATTTTGGCATAGAGTTTGTTGTCGATAAGTCGTTGAAGAACAGAGCGGACATGGCGGGTGTGATCGGTGTAGATGTCTGAATAAATGAGAATGTCATCGATGTAGACAATAACCCACTTGTTGAGCATATCCCGGAAGACGTCGTTGATAAAGGCTTGGAACATGGACGGACTATTGACCAGTCTGAACGGCATAACCCGGTATTCGTAGTGCCCAGTGGTGGTGGAGAAAGCCGTCTTCCATTCATCCCCCTCTCTGATGCAGATCAGGTTATAGGCGCTTCGTAGGTCTAGCTTGGTAAAATATTTGGCTGTACGAAACTGTTCTAGGGCAGCAGGAACTAACGGCAGGGGAGAACGGAACTTTACCGTGATATCGTTGAGGTCTTAATCCTCCATCTTTCTTTTTAACTAAGAAGAAACCAGCCGCGGCAGGAGAGGTGGATGGTTGAATGAATCCTTTGGCCAGTTCTTCCTCGATATAATTCCTCATAGCTTCAGATTCAGGTTGAGAAAGTGGGAAGATGCGACCCTTGGGAGGCAATGTACCCGGCAGCAGATCAATGGCACAGTCGCTGGGGCGATGTGGTGGTAACTGGGCCGCCATGGTTTTACTGAAAGCTTCAGCGAGATCTTGGTATTCAACTGGCAATGCATTCATGGGTGGAGATTGTTTGGAAGATTTCTGTGGGGACTGGACACATTTACGGTGACACAGGTCTGACCACTGGATGATCTGATTGTCAGCCCAAGAGATTTGTGGATCATGGAGGCGTAGCCAAGTTAACCCGAGGATGATAGGGTTCTGAGGTGACTTGATGATGTAGAAGCGGATTATTTCGGTGTACAGAATCGCAAGGGATTAGAGCAATGTTGTGTGCTTTAGCGAAATCACAATCCATGAAATTACAGGCTGCTCCTGAGTCTGTCATGGCTAGGGCATTCACAGAACTGTCTCTGATCATGAGTTTGACTGGGACTTCAATATTAAGAGAGGTTGAAGGGGAACTCACCACAGTGGCATTGCGACTGGTGGGTCGAGTGGGAAACGATGCTCTCAGATGACCGGGTAGACCACAATAGAGGCACAGGTGTTGCTGAACACGCCTCTCTTTCTTCTCCGGGGACAGGTGAGTGACACCGATCTGCATGGGTTCAGCCGCTGGCATTGATGGAGTGGCGGCCGCGGACGATGAGATGTTTCTCGGAGGTCGTCGGGCGCGAATTAAGTTGTCGAGGCGGATGGCCAGGTCAATGAAGCCATTTAAAGTGTTTCCCTCGTCACGGCATGCCAACTCAGATTGAAGATCCATGTTCAAACCCTTGCGGAACAGTAACTTTAATGTATCATCCACCCAAGTTGTCTGAGCAGGTAGTGTGCGGAAAGTGAGAGCGTATTCTGCCGCCATCTGCTTCCCTTGGCGCAGTGCCAGCAGTAACTCACCAGCCTCCTTTCCCCCCTCAGCGTGTTCAAAGATCTCCCGGAAACGTTGCAGGAATTCATCGAGGGAGATGAAGGTAGGATGAGCGTTAATCCACACCGTAGTAGCCCATTCTAATGCCTTGCCCGTCAGCAGGGAGCACACGAAGGCGATGCGACTCTCGTCATTGGTATACAGAGCGGGTTGCTGAGATATAAACAGTGAGCATTGTAACAGAAACCCCTTGCATCTTGCCGGCGATCCGTCATATTTCTCGGGGAAGGCTAGACGCAGGTTCGCTGTGGTGAAAGATGATAATAGTGACGCTGCTGCCACGGGCGGCGTGGTTAATGGCGGACTTACATCAGCAGGGGAGAGTCACATGCTCTGCAGTGTCTTCACCAGCTCCTCAGTTACAGCGGTGAGCCGGGTAAGTTGCTGTTGGTGGACGGCTAGAACGCTGGCTTGGGTGGAGACCTCTGTTGACAGACGATAGATAGCCGCTGGATCTTGGTCTGGCGAAGTCTTCTGTGACGAGGCAGCAGACTCAGTGGGATCCATGTGCAGCTTTATTAGAGATAATCGTAGTCGTACAGGCAAGGGTCAAACACCAGCAATAACAATGTCCAAGGCAAAACGTAAACAGAAAACGGGAAGGGCAAATGGTCAGGGCAGGCGGCAGGCGAGGCAGAGTAATCCAGTAAACAGTCAGGTAAATCACAAGGCAGGCGGCAAGCAAACACAAGGGTACAGGGCAGTCCAAGGTCATACACAGAATAGCAATAAACAGGGATAAACGCTCAGTAGTGTCAGCCAGGGCAAAACAAGACTTCGCAATGGGTGAATGTGTGCGTCTGCTTAAATAGTCCGGGTTATGGGAATCAGGTGTGTGTGTGATCAGCCCAGGCACAGGGTCATGGGAAATGTAGTCCATAGGGGTTAATACTCGGGTGAGGGAGCCCTCTGGTGGTGATCGGAGGGAGCCAGGTTCGTGACAGACATGCACAAAAATAATGACTCATAACTTCAAATCTCTGGCAAGAAGAGTCAAACGGTTGGTATTGTTTGAAAGAAAACTTTTTACCTTTTTAAATCAAAATAAATAAAATTTGGACATTCTCATACTGACAAACTGCATGAGAAATTTACTCCCACGGCAAGTAATGATGTGCCATTTTCTACAATCTATGCATGTTTCTTGAAGTTATAAGTGGAATTTAGTTTTAGTCAGCGGCTGCTGTTGTGCGGCTGTGGGGTTTTATGTTTTGTAATTGCGTGATCAATATCTAGCGATCGGCTTATTAGATGGATGTTGGACTCATTTTAATCATCTGTAAATAATGATGTCCAGTTTTCCACAATCAGAGCATGTTTCATGAAGTTACGAGCCGAAATGTTACATATGTGCTGCATCGGTTTATTATTTACATATGGGTCTTGCGGGACTTTATGTATAAAAACTCACTCAAGTTTAGTCAAAGCCCAAAACAATGCCCAATGACATAACACATGATTATCTGAGCTGTATTATGCTTTTGACACATTGGAGTACAAAAAAATATTTCCTAAATTATGTTTTTAATATATATATATATATATATATATATTTTCAGCAAATAAGTCAGCAGTACTTAGGAGTTAATCAAATTGGTTATATTCATTGTAAAGTTCAGCTTCCAAATGACACCTATTTTGTGAATGATCTAAACAGGAGTTTTGAAAAATATGATTATTACGTTTTTTTTGTAGCTAGATGGCGCCTCGGGCAGTCACTCCGTTTTAGAGTGATAACTCAGCACTCGTTGAGAGTTGAACAAAATAGTTAAAAAGCTGAGTTTCTAAGCTGTATACAGCATAAACCTGCGTATCACGTAGACTACACCACTGTGGGGTCCGCCCCAAGCCCACGGAGCCCTACGCAATTGCGTGCTTTGTGAGGTGGGTAAACTCGCTTCTGCATCCAGAGACATACTGCTGGTATGTCTGCTGGTAATTGTAAGCAGTACAGCACAAAGCATCATGCGTTTAAAAACTATGCATCTGTAGGGATTATTTGTGTATGAGTGTCCCACACAATCTGAAATCTCAACACAGTTTGGCCGTACTGTCTCTATATTGTTATCACTGTGATGTTTCCAGAGGTCATAGATCCTCTTCTTAATATAGTTAATTCGTCTTTATCACTAGGATACGTACCAAAAACTTTTAAGCTGGCTATTATTAAACCTCTTATTAAAAAACCACAACTTGATCCTAGAGAATTAGTCAATTACAGGCTGATCTCAAATCTCACTTTTCTGTCAAAAATACTAGAAAAGGCAGTATCATCACAACTATGTTCCTTTTTAGACAGAAATAGTATCTGTGAGGATTTCCAGTCAGGATTTAGACCATACCATAGTACTGAGACTGCTCTCATTAGAGTTACTAATGATTTGCTCTTATCATCAGATCGTGGTTGTATCTCTCTATTAGTGTTACTGGATCTTAGTGCTGCATTTGACACTATCGATCACAACATTCTTTTAAATAGACTCGAAAATTATGTTGGCATTAGTGGAATTGCATTGTCATAGTTCAAATCATACTTATCTGACCGTTATCAGTTTGTAGTAGTAAACGAAGAGAGGTCATATCGATCACAAGTTCAATATGGAGGACCGCAAGACTCAGTACTAGGACCGTTGCTTTTCACTCTGTACATGCTACCCTTGGGAGATATCATTAGGAAGCATGGCGTTAGTTTTCACTGTTACGCTGATGATACTCAGCTCTATATTTCTTCGCGCCCTGACGAAACTTACCAATTCACAAAATTAACAGAATGCATAGCTGATATAAAAAATTGGATGACCAGTAATTTCCTACTAGTAAATTCAGAAAAAACTGATCCTTCTCCTATCTGGCACCTAAACTCTGGAACAATCTTCCTAGCATTTTTCGGGAAGCAGACGCACTCTGTCAGTTGAAGTCTAGGCTAAAAACACATCTGTTTAAACTTGCATACATGTAACACATGATCTACTTCTATAATTCAAATCATGTAAATTGTTAGGCTGCATAGATTAGGTCAGCCGGAACCGGGAACACTTCCCATAACACCTGATGTACTCGTTACATCATAAGAAGAATGGTGTCTACTCTAATATTAGTCTCTCTCTGTTTATCCTGAGGTTTGCCACAGCCTGCCAGATCCAGATGAGATGAAGGACCTGCATCTAGACATGACGATAACGCAGCCCTGATGTTTCAACTAATCTATCCCCTGCGAAGGCCTCCTTCCCTTTCCTTTCCCTATGTATAGATAAAACGTTATCAAAATTATTCCAGTTCGCATAGATCCGCGGACACAACTAATTTTTCTGTATTATGCGGACCAGACAAGTAATTTGGCAAATATCACTTTTTTACAAAGTCCAAGCTTCTGCTCACATACACACTCAAACACACAAACCTATAGACTAAACACGTAAACGGTGGGAAAGGGGTCATTTAAGCGGCCCCTAAAGTAATAATTAACAATTTTTACAATGGAAGTGATTCAATCAAAAACCAACTTTAGCTCGATAATAATTTTCCTGTTGTCACTGTGAAGCTGCTTTGAAACAATATGTATTGTGAAAAGCGCTATATAAATGAAGATGACTTGACTTGACATGACTTGATTGAGGGCCCGAAGACCACGGGCATCCAATAAAGGTCTTCAGCCTTGTCCCTTATGCACAGAGATTTCTCCAGTTTCTCTGAATCTTTTGATGATGTTATGCACTGTAGATGAGATTTGCAAAGCCTTTGCAATTTCACATTGAGGAACATTGTTTTTAATCTTTTTACGCACTCTTTCACAGCTCTGCCCATCTTTACTTCTGAGAGACTCTGCCTCTCTAAGACATCCCTTTTATAGCTAATCATGTTAAAGACATGATATCAATTAACTTAATTAGTTGCTAGATGTTCTCCCAGCTGAATTTCAGCCATTTTTTGCCCCCGAGACCTGTAGCAGGCATCAAATTTGAAATTAGCTCATTTAGTGGATAAAAGTGTAAAATTTCTCAGTTTAAACATTTGTTATGTTATCTATGTTCTATTGTGAATAACATATTGGGTCATGTGATTTGAAAGTCTTTTAGTTTTCATTTTATTCAAATTGAGAAAATGTCCCAACTTTTCCGGAATTCGGGTTGTAGTTAGGAGTAACAAGATAGCAGCAGAGATGAGACACACTTTTCAATGAAAATAAAATGTATTGGAGTTAAATGATGACAGGGAGTTGATAATCCTGGCCAAAAATTATGTCACACAATTTGTTTTACTAGTTATCCCAACTACGCAATATGCTTACAAAATCTTTAATAAAGGCTGAATATGTAAATTTTCCTAAGCCAAACATCACTTTTGGCCACTACTGTTTGGCAGTTTGACTTGTAACTTGTAATGGAGTATCTGGAGGTATCTGTACTTTTACTCAAGTATGGTTTCAGGTTCTCTTTACACCTCTGCTCTTTCTACAGTGACGACTTCGAAAACAGCTCTCTTTCGAGTGAATCCTCATGTGGACCTTAAGGTTACTTTGAAATCTGAAACTCTTTCCACACTGATCACATGTGAATGGCTTCTCTCCAGTGTGAATATTCATGTGCTCCCTAAGGCTTTGTTCTCGTTTGAAGCCATTCCCACACAGAGTGCAGGTGTAAGGCTTTTCTCCAGTGTGAGTTCTTATGTGGGCTATAAGGTTTCCTTTTTGACTGAAACTCTGTCCACACTGTTGACAGGTGAAAAGGCTCTGTCCAGTGTGAATTCTCATGTGGACTTTAAGGTTTCCTTTATGTGTGAAACTCTTTCCACACTGTTGGCAGGTGTAAGCCTTCTCTCGAGTGTGAACTCTCATGTGGACTTTAAGGTTTCCTTTATATGTGAAACTCTTTCCACATTGTTGGCAGGTGTAAGGCTTTTCTCCCGTATGAATTCTCATATGGACTTGAAGGTTTCCATGTTGATCAAAACTCTTTCCACACTGTTGGCAGGCAAAATATCTTTTAGTTCCTCTCTTTTGAGCTCTTTTTCGTGAGGAAGTCTTTTTAGCCCATGTCGATCTTTCCCCAGTCAAGAAATCATGTTCTTTCTCTTCTTCCCTTTCATTAAGTTCATGAATCGCCTCTTTCAGTGCCATTACATCTAGGACAAAAATAGACATAAAACAATTTAGACATTTAATGCATCAAAACCAACAACATGTATGATCTATACCCTATCCTATGGATCAGGGATGGCAGCTTTGGTCCTGGAGGGCCACTGTCTTGCAGAGTAAAGTTTCATCCCTAATAAAATACACCTGCCTGTAATTTTCAAGCAGTCCTGAAGACTTAGGGTTACATTTTGGGATTGGGTTAAATTTTGCAGGTGTGTTTGATCAAGGATGGAGCTAAACTCTGCAGAATAGTGTTGTTCCAGGACCAGAGTTGCCCATCCCGTCTATAGATCTTATACTCAATACACCAGTGGTTTTCAAACCTAGTCCAAAGGGACCCACCACTGCACATTTTGTATGTCTGCCTTCTTATAATTAAACTTGGATTATCTTGGATGGATTTGTCTGTCTTCTTCTTCCTGCCTGAGCACAACGTTACAGAAGAACTGACCAATAAAGAAAAATTGTCCTGGCTGAGGACCTCCTGTGGGACCTGTGGCAGAATGGTCGGCCTTTGGAGAGGTGATTTGGGTGGTCAATTTGCATTTGAAAGTTTGAAAGGGTTTGAGAGCTTTCCCATCAGGTGAGCTGGTCTAGTCGAGTTGATAAATATTGTTCTTTATTTAAATGGTTCACATTTTGAAGCAGATAAAGTTAAAGTAAAGAAGAATCTTCCTCATCTAGTCCCCTCTGAAACACACATGGCCTTGCCAGCTCACCCCACGCCGGAGCTCCAGTGGATCCATCCATTTCTGCCCTCCGGCTACCCGTCCACAGCAAAAAAGTGTGCCCCTGAACAGCCAGCTCTACCCTGGCCACCTGAAGGGTCGGATCGGCCCTGGTCACCTGCATGGCCGGTACCACCCTAGAGGTCTCTTATCCCCCGTTTCACAGACAAGGCTTAAGCTAGTCCTAGACTGAAATGCATGTTTGAGCTGTTTTAACTGAAAGCAACTTGTACTGACATATCTTAAAATATGTCAGTGTCATTGTTTAGTCTCAAGATGCACACCATTAATGTTAGTTTCTAGTGTACACTTATAAAAGCTACTTAAATATCCTAATTGAACTAAGGCCTAATCCTGTCTGTGAAACTGGGCCTTAACCTGCCAGCACCTGCCCACAACCTCCAGGGTTTATCCTTCATTCTGAATTATTTTGCCTCACATAACTAATGGTAAAAATAAGTTTCCATTTAATACAATACTACTTAATCATGAATAACATGTATTTTTATAAGTGAGTAACATTCAGAAACTGTATTTGAAACTAAATTAATTAGGATCAATAGACTAAATAAATACTGATGAAGAAATGATGTATTTATTATTATTTGACATGCAAAATCCAGTTTAATGGTGCAACGCAAAAATATTTAATAGCGCACAAGTTGTAACTTACGCACAGAGAAGATGGTGCCGAGCATGGCAGCCATGTTTCTAGCTCCAATCAAACTTTGTAGTTCTTCATCTGTTTTGCTTGTTATTTTGTTGTTTTTCGTGCTGGATGTTGTCACTAAAACAGTCTACGACAGACACATGCTTTTAAAGATTGGCTCCTTTGTCACGCACCACAAACCAGATTTCTCGTTCTTGAACGCCAGCGCTTTGTTTACAGACAATGCATCAGAGCCCTTTGTCTGGGCCGCATGGTTGCGACCGAAGAAACACCATGGGGAAAGAGGAAAGAGATTCCCCTCCGACCTCCTCTCCCAATCATTCTTCTGGCTAACGTTCAGTCACTGAACAACAAAATTTGTGAACTGTGGGCACGCATCTCCTATCAATGAAAAACAAGGGACTGCTGCATTGTTTGCCTCACAGAAACCTGGATGTCTGCGGAGGTTCCAGATTCAGGGCTAATGGAGTTCTCTGCGCACTGACACAACGAAAGAGCTCACGGGGAAAAGCAGAGGAGGGGCGTATCATATCACATGCCTCTGTGGTGACCATTTTGGCTACCGAGGGAATTTACAGCGGCCATAATAACAGCTGTTTACAAGCCAACATAGAAGAGACACTCAAGGAACTTTACGGGAATCTAAAGCTGCGTTTCCACCTCAGGAACTAGGAACTTTGGGGTTTTATTTCATTTTATTTCAACTGTCGTTTTTTAAAAGCTCCCGCAGATGTCGCTGACTCGCTGTCTACAAAGCTAACGGTTGCCCGTCATATACATATGACCAGTGTCTCAGAAGTAAGCAGGAGCGAGCACAAGAGCGCATTCGCGCGACTGCCTCTTTCTCGCATTGTGGAAGCGTCTTGTGCGGTCAAGGCAGTGCTCGTGTCACGGTCTCGGAGCAGATGATGCCATAACATCACTCGAGCCACAGCAGGGAACAGTCAGACTCACAGAACCATTTTCACAGTTCGTGTTTTATTCCAACCTCAAGATGAACTCGTATAACTGTCTTCCACAAACGTTCCACTGTCAACAGCGTTACTTATTGAACTAAAACAACTTAAATGAGCAAAAGAAAATGAAATATACCCGTATACATGCGGTACTCATAGTGCATATGATGTAGACAGTTCAGTAGTAGAGAACAGTTATTCTTAAAGGGGCCACACATCTATTGCACTCATTACAATACAATTTCAGTTTTATGAATGTTTGCAGTAAAATATCCAAAAATCACTAGGCCAGGGTTATATATTTTGTTCACTTGAGTACTTACAATATCCCAAATGTTTGCAACTATTTGTAAATCGTGAGAAAATTGCAGTTTTAACCAAGGCTCCGGGACGTGTGAGGAGTCGCCTGTCAATTGCGTCATACCCGCGTTACCCTCGGTTTCCGGTTTTATTTTGTAGAAACCATGGAAACACCAAAGAAGCTTTAATATTTACATTTTAATAGACAAGGGAACAACTGTTTTGATATATTGATAGACAGAAAACTAATTGTTGTTATATAGCTCAACACCTTCTTGATTTTTTGCGAGTACCATGCTTTACCATGCCTCAGAGAAAAACACTATTTTGTCAAGTAGCTAACATAGCATAATCAGATGCAGCTTTATTTTTAGTGGCAGTAATACAGAATTTTCTCCATCATACAATACGTTTTAAAATTAGTTGCATGCCATTTATCAACACAAGCCATCCAGCATTTAATATGATATTCTAAAATCTTACTGCAGTGTGTCTCAAACAAGTGTCTCACAGCAGCCGCCGAGCGAACGCACAGAGTAACGTTATAACATCATTTTCAACACTCTCAAATAGGGATGCACCGATGTATCGGCTGCCGATATTTATTGGACAATTTTTGCTCAATTTAAAACCATCAGCATATCGGCTGTAGCAGGAAAAAGGCCGATATAACAAACCGATGGTTTATTAATTAACTGTGTGAAGACGCTGAGCTGTATAATGACTGTTGCGTAATCCTAGCGCTGCTGTCTGTGCTTTAATGCTAATCAAATAACAAAAGATCACACACTATTCTTGACTAAATAACTTCTGCAACTTCCATAAGTGTAGTGGACCCCATCGAATGATGACTAATACTTTACTGATGTTTTGTAAAGTTTATTGCGTCCATTTTCACTCCAAACAAATCACCACAAAAGCTAAACATTACAGAGCACAAGAAGTGCGCATTAAACTCTCTCTCTCTCTCTCTCCATTGCTTTATCATCAACATACAGCGAATTACACAAAACACTTATTACAACTAACAGTTAACAAATACATACAGATCTCATGCCTTTTCGGGGATGCTAAATAAATAATGTAAGATTTTGTTTTGTTTTTTCTGCTAAATTATCAATATGTATTAACATACCAGAATACCCCAGGTGGTACACAACAAATTGTAATTCTAGTTCTATATATATATATATATATATATATATATATATATGTGTGTGTGTGTGTGTGTGTGTATATACATATATAATTAAACTAATATATTGCAAACTAATATTTTTATTTAATGATCAAATGACTGAGTTCAGCTTTGAGAATAAAACCAACCTGTTTGTTCCTCAGTATCTTCATGTTTCACTCTGAATGTTTCTTCAATCTTTATGTCTTCAATCTCTTTAATAAACTCAACCTTCATGTCTTCAGTCTCCTCTTTAATAAATGCCAACTTTATGTCTTCACTCTCTTCTTTAATAAACGCCATCTTTATGTCTTCACTCTCTTCTTTAATAAACTCCATCTTTAAGAAGAGAATAATTAAATAAGTTCTTGGTCTTCAATGAACTGGTTAGACAAAAAACAATCAAAACTAACACTGCTTAATAATAAACACTTCATATTTAGACATGTATTTAATGAATTACAGATAATATTTAAATGATTACTCTTTGATGAAAACATGAGCAGTTGTTAGCGTTTGTTTTTCTCGTTCATGTTCACTGTTTGAGCAGCACGTGTTGTGATTCACTGAATCATTTCTCAAAGTATTTGACTCAATTGACTCGGAGTTGAAAGGTTCAGTTTCTCCATCATTCTTCGCCAGAGACTGAACTCGTGTTCATGATAAACTGATTTATGATATATAGAGAGAGAAATGAGACGCAGGTTTACTGTTTCTCATCAGTGGATGAGCTTTACTCACACAAATATCATCCGTTATAGTTAGATAAAGCATTACAATGTCACATTAAATAGTAAATAAACTCATTTCACATCGTTTGTGGAAAAAACAAAAAAACCACAGAACTATAAATCACCGAACTGTTTCTATCGATTTAAACAGCTTAAATTCTTCAAACAAACCTTTCTTCAGCAGAATCACAACAGATGCAGGAGCGCGGCGCAGTGTTATGACGTCATGTCGCGACTCCAAAATAAAAGTCCTGTTCACACGCTGCATTGTCTACAATCACAGAAGTGAATAGAAATCTTTTTACCAGATAATCTTTGTATTAAAATCAAAACAAAAATAAAAAATGTGGACAAGTTAATTTGAGTCTAAACATGGGTATATTTTACCTCATGTATCTTTAAAGAATCAGTATAAAAGAAGCAATACCAATACCAAAAATGATTCAGTCAAATTAAAAATGTAATCAATAGCAAGTCACCTTTATTTATATAGCGCTTTTTACAATGCAGATTGTGTCAAAGCAGCTTTACAGTGATAACTGGTATATAATTTTGGCTGCACAGCAGCTCTTAAAGAAAATGGTGTCATTGTCCAGCTTAAATAAATTCAGTATTGATTCATTCCTTTGTAAACATCAATAATTAGTTAATTTATCTATATATCATCTAGTTGAAGATCATATTCATCACACCGGTAAATGTCAAGGGTCATTTGTGCGAGTTGCTGCCTATGTAGTGATCTAATTCTGCGATGTGGACACTCTTAAAAGACACTTTCGGTTCTCTTATATGCTTTTATGTGGTTGTCAGGCCTGTTGTTTTGAGCAAATCAAAAAGGTAGGAAAATAAATAATCACCAAATATCTATATTCATAGGTGTGTACATTTACTGAGAATTTAGAAAGTGTCAATGGACTTGGACTTTACTCTCTCACCAGGACTTTCATGCTGACACCGCAGGGAACAGCCAAGCCACCTAAATAATCACAAAATGTTTAACATTTTAATGATTTCAGCACTTTGTTTTTAAATTAAATGATTATTTATAATTATAAATTATTAGATATATCAGTGCATACAAACCTGATGCACCCCAAACCTTCTGAAAAATGTTGTCGTACGATGACCTATTTATCATCCTCCTCAGTGTCATTATGAGGCCCATCTTTGATCCCACGTTATTTAACCCACAAGATCCACATAACTGTCAGACAGCAGCCACCTATGAATTTTTTATAAAACAATAAAGTTTAAATAGAATTCATTAGAAATAAATACTGACAATAGTACCGATACAAAAAAGTAAACAAGACAACACTTCACTTTTAGTGTCATCAGCTCATCAACAGCCTTTCCTCAGTTACTGGAAGTTCAGAAGCAGGATTAGGATTTGATCAATGTACTTTTTCCCATTCTGTATTTAAGACAGAGCCAGATTTTGGAGTAAAAAATCGCAACTTTTCATTTTCCGTCGGTCTTAGATCACGATGTAACTACAGAAGAGTCAAGTTTTAAATAGGAAAAATATCGAAACTCTTTGGTCATTTTTTGAGCGAGATGCTAACGGTCTAATCAGATTCAATGATTTATGCTAAGCTGCTGTTAAAGTGGTACCGCCAGACCCGGAGATCGGCTGAATGGATTCGAAAACGGTAACATGGAAAATGAGCCTATTTTCAAAAAAAGTGTTGTGTTCCTTTAAAGCTCTTGAGGTGAGCCCAGACTTCACCCATCGTCATGACATGTCGTGTAATTTTACACAACATGTGCTTTGCAACCGGTGACATAATTGATGCAGAAGTGATGACGATGATTTCAACGAGGACAACGGCGAAGCCAGAGAAGTAGTGTCTTGAGGAACCGTCTGGCAGCAGCAGTTTCAGCACCAGATATCCACGTACCTGCACTAATAGAACATGATTATGTTTAGAATCATGTATCTCAACTCTACATTGTTACATAGTTCTATAAATGTTCTGCTCTAAATAAATCACACCCCCAGTTAAACATAAATTAACAATAAATTAACTAATGGTCATAGTAATAATAGATATAGAAGTTTATTATTATAAACAACGTTTTTTTTTATCGGTGTGGTAATTGTGTAGCAATATGTTCAAAACAGCTGTTTTCAGTCATCCAAGAACAGGTCAAAAATATAAAATAAACTCAGTCAATAATTAAAATTTACACAATTCAAATTCAGATTGTTTAGTCATATTTCTATCTCCATAGTTGAGCTGCTAACATTAACTCACTGTCCCAATGTTTGGGAACATTTCAGCCAGTTTAGTGTCTCTGTGTCTGTCCCATGAAAGAGAGGAGCTGGTTTGTTTTTCTCCCCACTGTAGTTTAATATTTATACAGGCGAGACTGTTGTTTTACTGTTATTGTGGGTCATTATCAGCACATGATCATTAAAACTGTGCAACTAATTCATGAGAACCATTGAGACATCGCCACGACATTGCTGTAAATTACCACATGGGAGGATTTGCTGTTTTATTTCTTGTTTTAGATGTGTGAATGTGAAAAGGAACCATGTTTTAGCTATTTATTTGTTTTTTTCATCATTTTTATTGATTTGTTTGAACTCTTGTTCTTAATCATCATTTAATTTATGTACACTATATTGCCAAAAGTTTTGGGACACCTGCCTTTACGTGTACATAAACTTTAATGACATCCCATTCTTAATCCGTAGGGTTTAATATGGAGTTGGCCCACCCTTTGCAGCTATTACAGCTTCAACTCTTCTGGGAAGGCTTTCCACAAGGTTTAGGAGTGTGTTTATGGGAATTTTTGACCATTCTTCTAGAAGCTCATTTGTGAGGTCAGGCAGTGATGAAGGCCTGGCTCACAGTCTCCGCTCTAATTCATCCCAAAGGTGTTCTATATGCATACCTGCGTACCACTTAGGTGCACCCCTGCACACTGGCATAATGTCCGCCTATGTTCTACATTGTCTGCCGACAAATGACTTGACCAGTCCACAAGCACTATGGCATTTCTATGTGGTTAACATCATGTCGAGAAGACGCTGTGTCCTACAATGTGAAAGTAAATGTTTTATTTTCACTTCCAAGTGATGAGGCTGCAAAGAGTCAATGGTTACAATTAATGTTTTCAACAATACCACAGCAGCACAATCTTTTGTTGTGTTCCCGTCATTTTACTGACGACTGCTTCTCAAACCTCAGGGAGTTTAACGCAGGATTCACAAAACACTTGGTCTTAAAATATGGATCAATGCCCAGTTTATTTGGACCAGCTTGCTCCTCTGAATCTCAACCTGTAAGTATGATTAATAATTGATGTTTATATTTTCTAGCGATCGTTCAAAATTCGTAGTTTTGTATGTTATGTTGTGTAACGTACACCGTAGTCTGTCTCCTGCTAACCGGCTAACTCATGTTTCTGTAGTTCTGATATTCAGATGTGGGTCCAATATTGTCTAAACATGTGTGGAT
Source organism: Hypophthalmichthys nobilis (assembly GCA_037950665.1). Taxonomy (NCBI): domain Eukaryota; kingdom Metazoa; phylum Chordata; class Actinopteri; order Cypriniformes; family Xenocyprididae; genus Hypophthalmichthys; species Hypophthalmichthys nobilis. The sequence goes on along the minus strand of CM075475.1, from coordinate 425,836 downwards.
TAATGCAGCTTGTCTGTCTTATTACTTGAGTAATGATCAAGGATGGAGCACGACTTTTGTTAACAGAGTGTAATAATGCATTATCAGCTTGTTTGTGCTCGGCTAGCGTGGGACTTTACAACATCGCTGTGGGCTCGGTTCGCTTACATAACTGTAAAACAAACTGTTTATTTCCTCTGCGGTTTTATTATTACAGTAGAGTGGAGCTCTGTCTGTATTGTAATAGGATGTTAATATGCTAGTCCGCGCTAACTAGTTGAAGTATTCTCTCAGTAAACAGTAAACACTCATTGTAATATTTGAGATCAACCCAAACAAACCAAAACTCACAGTCCAATCCTAAACACACTAAACAATGGAAACAGTGGAATGTGCTTTACACTAAAAACCTAAGTGTAATTTAATACATATTTAGTTCATTAATTACATGTATTGTTTTACACAGCAGAGTCACAAATCATTACAACACATGACTAACCTGGCAGCGATAGAAAGGATACTTAATTTCTTATTGTCATTAAACAACATACAATATAACACAATAATTCAATGATTACTTGGTACTTTTTATTTTCTTTATACAATATAGAACATCACTCAATATTACTATTAAATACTATGTGTACTTGAGTACCACAGTTGGGAAAATGTACTTATAACTAGTACATTATTAATATATTTTTATAAAATCAATTTAATTTAAACTTATGATTACTATATAAAAGAGTCTAAGATTGAACTATTTTTTAAAGCATTCAAGCACACTTTTAAGAAATACATTAATAAAACTGTATATTTTTGAGGTAGTATACTTTATTTCAGTGCACTAAAACTCAATTTAATTATTGGTGGTATTTAATATACTATTTAAGTGTATAAGTGCACTGAAGTACTACTGAAGTAGAAATATACTTTTAATTACTGTATTTATAGTGTTTAACTTTTATTTATAGTGTTTAGCACAAAAAATAAGAATGTACTACAAATGTACTTGCTTGTATTTTTAAGTATTTTTTTTAGTGCATCCAAGTATACTTTACCTAACTGCACCTGACAGAGAGAAGAGACATTTAAATTATTATTATTATTATTAATAATAATATTTGATAAAAGCCTGTTTCTGCCCCCAGAAAAAAAAAAGTTAATTTCAAAATTGATAACTTTTGGTCTCAAACTTTTCTCACAAATGCAAGATTATATATCACAATTCTGACTTTATGACTTATATCTAAGGGAGGAAAGTCAGAATGGTAGGAGAAAAAGTCACAATAAACCTGTAGTTTTTATACTGTGGCAGAAACAAGCTTCCAAAATATTTTGTCAAATAAATGTTCATTAATGTTAAAACTTGCAACTACAAATTTCTCGCAATTCTGCAAAAAGTCAGAATTTCAAGATATAAAACTTACAATTGCAAGAAAAAAAACGTCAGAATTGTGCTTTGTGTAGCTTTAGATAGTGGCCAGAGGATGCTTTTTTGCTCTAAAGCAGATACAAATCACAACGCTTAACTAATTATTCAGCTGAGAAGGAAATCCATGTGAATTGTGTCGGACGCTGGGAGCCAGCTTGTGTCACATGGGTTTCTGAACAATACAGGAATACGACACATCGAGCCGTGAGAGAACGGCGCAAGGCCAGTGGAATGAGTGTTAAAGAGCGTCAGCTGCACGTTTGCACCGGTCTCACATCTCACAGAGGAGCTCCGGAAGCATAAAAGGAGGAGCAACGACAGTGAAGGACAAGAGAGGTCCAGGCCTGGACTTTATGTTGTGTTTTTATTGTTGTGTGTTCATGTTTGTGTGGCTGGCAGTCATCCGTGAGGAACTGCCACCATTTTCCTTTCGTTTTGTTGTTTGTTTATTTTATATTGTTATTCCAGTTTCCGCCTCCTTCTTCCCCGATCTACTAACCTTACTACAAGGACTTTTCGCGCTCTTCGAAATATAGCATTTTGTGACAAAATTCAAACTGTCCTTCGCTTCGCAGTGCATCGCTTGCAACTATTGTATGCATTGTGCCCCCTTATACCCTTTATAAAAGCTGTCGCTGGAGCATCACAGATGAAAGCATTGACCTTAACGTTTAAGGTTTCACCTTTGAAAGAAATTCCATCATGCTGAAGCCTAGTGAGCTCTTCAAGAAATTCTGACATGAAACCCCTCACAGAATTTGGTTTTTCGTTGCCACAAAATACAGCTACAACAAATGGCTGAAACCTCTCCACACTACACAGAATTGGCCAAATCTGGACATTCGATGATTTGAACAATGGCAAACCATCAATGTTAAAATTGAGAAGAACATGATTTTCTCTGGGTACTGTGAACATAATTTCAGAAGGCCAGACTCAAGACTAAAATATAGATTTTGACCACCAGACAAGTCCTGTGCATCTAAATGGCGATGTCCGTGTTTCCTTAACACAAAGGAGCTCATCTACAGATGTCCGTGTTGTTTTGTTCCAAACCGCCCATTTAGCCAAATCACTCCTCAAATCACTGATTTCATCAGAGGAGGAGCCTGTTTCAGTGTCATCACTTTCACTGTAACTGTCATACTGCTGGTCATCCAGATCACGATTCTCAAGATTACTGTCCGCAGTACTTCCTGCACAATCTTCTCTCAGAAAGTTCTCAGAATTGATGGTTGCACAAACACCAGCCCGAGCATGATCCTCTGAGTCACTGCTAGACAGTGCCATTGTATGCAATTCAGCATTTTGTCTCCTCCATTTTTTATGGTACGCCATCCATATAAAAAGGTATGAATTTCAACTGTCATAACTAGAAAGTAAAGGACATGGGTAAAAGTATTTCGATAACCATCTTTTGGCCTGATTAATCTTCCCCACGGGTGAGATCATCAGCAATGTTACAGTGGGAATGGGATGGTAAAAGCAGTCGATTAAATTTGAATTAAGTTTTGTTAAACGAGTTTAAATGTAGGCACGTATAGTAACGATATATAATGTGCTATTTAAAATATTTCAAAACATTAAGGCCGTTTCATGTATACCATTGTTGTGGAGTATTTTGTAAACATATAGATGATTTAAGTAATCTGCAAGTATTAATTCATATATGAAGTAAAAAAAAATTAGGATATGTAGAAACATATTGTAGCCATTCAGTATGGGCAACAGAGAGTAGGTCTCTATACTCATTAACGTGAAGTAAACCGCACTAGTGTGGGAAATCTCCCAAAAGTTTACTGCCCAGTTCCTGTCCCATTGTCCTGTGGTGAATTTGAAGAGAATCTGAGGGAAAACCTAAAACTGTCAGGAAGCAGAAGCCACATGTTTAAATTATTAACAGCCATTAAGCAACAAAAAAAACTTGCCACCACAGAGTTCGGCAACTTACCTTTAGGGTCTGTTTTATCCACCAGTTCCCCCAGCACCCTACACTGCCTCTTCCTCCACAACCATGCTCCTACGCAACTGTGTTAAAGCAGAAAGAACATGATCTCTATGGAGGTCTGATAATTACACCAGAGGATTCACTACACCTGGAAAGTGGAACAAGGGACCAAGCAGCATCACTTGGCATCTGCTACGTGCAGAGAGGATCACACCAACATCTTTCAAGTGAGATGGTTCTAGAGATAAAGACTTTGAAAAGTTAGCTCCTGACATGACTGCAAAACAAACCGTTCGAACAAAACAAAGCTATGAAAGAGGCATACAACTAGAACCTGTTGCTGCTGCAGAATATGAAAAACTCACTGGAAACAAATTGTTCCCCTGTGGCTTAATGATTAATCATCAGCCTCACCTGACAGGAAAGTAGTGACCTTACAGTGGATCCAGTCTACGGTCTTCTTGAGATCAAATGCCCAAACAAAGACAGTTTCAAAGACTGCTCATATTTGACAAGTGCAGCAGGGAACTACACTCTAAAAAAGATCCCCGAGTACTACTATCAAATTTTTGGACAAATGGGGATTAGTGGGTTTACATGGTGTGATTTTTATTTTTTGTAAAATGTGAAAATGATTACTACATTGAACGCATCTATTTTAACAGAGATGAATGGGTGGAGCTGAAGTGTAAGCTAGTGTTGTAGTCAAGACCACCTAAACCTAGACTAAGTCGAGACCAAGACCAGTGTGTGTCGAGACCAAAACAAGACCAAGACCTGACTAGCACTCTTCAAATTCATCTGAAAGATCCACATTTACTGCCTGAGAAATGTCATCCGGTTTGCATTTAGTTGGACCATCATTTATTTTTCAACAGGACAATGACCCCAAACACACCTCCAGGCTGTGTAAGGGCTATTTGACCAAGAAGGAGAGTGATGGAGTGCTGCGCCAGATGACCTGGCCTCCACAGTCACCTGACCTAAACCCAATCGAGATGGTTTGGGATGAGATGGACCGCAGAGTGAAGGCAAAGGGGCCAACAAGTGCTCAGCATCTCTGGGAACTCCTTCAAGACTGTTGGAATGACAAGAGTGTGCAAAGCAGTAATCAAAGCAAAGGGTGGCTATTTTGAAGAATCTAAAATATAAAACATGTTTTCAGTTATTTCACTTTTTTGTTTACTACATAATTCCATTTGTGTTCATTCATAGTTTTGATGTCTTCAGTGAGAATCTACAATGTAAATGAAAAAACATGAAAAAACATTAAATGAGAGAGTGTGTCCAAACTATAATGTTGAGATTAATGTTTTGAAAATAAATTTTTGTTTATTGAACACTGGTAAAAAAAAAAAAAAATATCACGTTTGCATGTGCTATATTTGTGAAAACGGCCCTCTTTCTTGTGATATTGCCTAAAGCTACAAAATGTAAAATTTTTGCAGTAAAATATCCAAAAACCACTAGGCCAGTGTTATATATTTTGTTCACTCGAGTACTTACAATATCCCAAATGTTTCCAACTACTTGTAAATCGTGAGAAAATTGCAGTTTTAACCAAGGCTCCGGGACGTGTGAGGAGTCACCTGTCAATTGCGTCATACCCACGTTACCCTCGGTTTCCGGTTTTATTTTGTAGAAACCATGGAAACACCAAAGACGCTTTAATATATTACATGTTTTAATAGACAAGAGAACAACTGTTTGGTTACATTTATAGACAGAAAACTAATTATTGTTATAGCTAAACATGTTTAGTCTTATTGTTTAAATCTAGTTTTCTTGATTTTTTTGCCATGCTTTACCATGCCTCAGAGAAAAACACTATTTTGTCAAGTAGCTAACATAGCATAATCAGACGCAGCTTTATTTTTAGTAACAGTAATACAGAATTTTCTCCATCATACAATATGTTAATTAATTGCATACCATTTATCAACACAAGCCTCAAACAAGTGTTTCACAGCAGATGCCGAGTAACATTATAACATCATTTTCAACACTCTCAGATGTCTCTAATATGATAAACAGAGCTGCGTTTCCTCATACTCATGACCGAAAAAGCGGAAACGGCGCCGGTGGCATAATAAAAGTTATGCTGCTCGTGAGGCGTGTGTCACGCTCGTCTCTCGTTAACAATCTCTCCAGTGGCCTCGTTCAGCTCCACAACACTCGGTCCTGCTCTGCTTCATACTACAGTAGCATTAATAATCTCATCCATGAACATGATTTCTGCGCGAGTCCTGTCCTGATTCTTTTCCACCGGCTGTGAGGTGAAGACCACAAGATTCCTCGCTCAAACTTTACGTCATCAAGCTACGCCTGTTTTGAGTAGGCGACCTCTAGCGGACGAAAACTACATATTGCATCTTTAATATGAGTTTGTCTTTGTTTTATTGTTGTTGTTTTCATATAATAGTGAACCACAAACTGAGCATTCGTTTTAAAGGGTAATTTTCAAATATAATTTATTTATTTGTTATAATGCGGGTATTTCATGTCATCAGTCTTATTAGTTTGGTAATAGTTTAGTATATGTGATACACACAAAGTATGTATACAATTGTGTTTTTTTTTCCTCTGAAATCTGTATATTGTTATAAGTTCAATGATTACATTATTTTCTTATGCAGTGTGCAAATGAACAAATGTATATTGATTTATATGGACAGAAACTCTTATATGGATTATATGGACAGAAAGGACTCTTATTTTGATATTGTGGCTCGGGAGTCGCGAACGGACTGATGAACTGCGCATGCTCTCTCATATCAGAGGAGCTGCGAAAGAGCAGACTCTCCCGATCTTTTCAGTTTACCCTGTTTTTACAGGTAAAGACACCGAAATTAAAAGAGACACTGTTAACTATAGAACACTGATTGCACTATTGCGATGTATGATGAATGTAAAGTGGTGAATGTGATTTAACTGATGACGTTTTGTTTTTCTTAATATGTTCTCTCTAACATGAGGAAAATGATCTAAATATGCTGCAGTGATCATTAAATCTAACTATAGAGTTTTATTAATTGTTGTTGGGTTATAAAATGTTTAATAGTTCAGGTTAATGTGTTAATATATAGTGTTAAATGTCTCTGGGAAGCTCATCTATGATCACGTTTGGCGCGCTTGGTGGTCACGTGACCAGGCACTGCGGGAAGAGTAGAAAGTCACTCAATCGGTGTTCTTCCATTATAAATACTCTCCTATGAGGTGAAAAAAATAGTAAATTGTGTTATACAATATTTTTGAGAAGGAAGTGGTTTAAAATATACACTTTTACATTTAATATATTGAGCAAATCCAATTCTAAGTTATATTGTCTTTATAAATATTAGTATTGGAGTATTCAGGTGTCAACAAAAGAGTAAATTGAAGACATGAGGCAAGAAAAATGGTAAAAAGTGATTTATTGTGATAACAGTGACACTAAAGTGATGGGGGGAAAAAGAGACACAACAGAAAGCAGTTGTACCTGAAATTGATTGTGCACTAAATAAACATATCAACAGAGGAGCTGTGAAAGAGCAGACGCGACTCTGTTTTACAGGTACAGTAATCTGTGACAGGGCCTGCAACATATACACAACTTTTTTTATTGTAGGGCCTATTATTTTATTATTTTAACTGTTTTCATTAAAAAAAAAAAAAAATGAACCAAAACTAAGCATTTGTTTGAAAGTAATTAAGGGGAAAATCCGTAGGTCTCTCATTTATTGTGTTACAACACGGGTATAATCATGTCATCCCGTCTTATTTGTTTTGTTAATGACGCATCATGTTAGTAATTTTCGTTCAAAGAGTGGAGGAAAGATGTTGTCAAACATTGCAAATCAAAATCTACAGAAGATATTAACAAATAACACTGGTGTTGTCATAAGTTAATTTATCAGTGGGAAAATGTCCTCACTGGCACATCCCAATTCTTAATGTTGGCTACATACATATTACAGGTTTACAGTTGAGTACATAATAATGTTAAAGGCTTCTTAACACAACATTACACTGGACTGAAGAGTCAAGAAGGATGTGTTCATTTACTGTAGATTTCAGTCTGTCCTAAATTGTTGACCCAGTGTAATTATAATACAGCAAAACACAAACACACGTAATATGTATGCTTATAGGCAAAACACAACAGTTTTTTGTGTAAACTTTTATCACCACCCATATGTTTTTCCTGGGCTCCACACCAGGGGTCACCCTTTAGCTTAACAGAATCGACATCAAGACTTTCTTCATTTAAACCCTTATTATTAAATTGGACTCTAATATTGTACATTTTAGCAATATTGGTACTAACGGTGCGATATCGACATGTTAAAGAAAACAACGATGGAGCTTTCCCCTTGGTTTTGAGGAGTTAACACGCACTCTTCTAAGATCCTAAACAATGGAAATGTAAAGTCGGCTTAAACCTCAGTGACTTGCGAAAAGGTATTGTCATCCAACAATGACTCAAGCCGGAGATATATTCAGTTCGCATTAATATTACTCTTGGCTGGTGATTTGTAATCGATGCATCGAACAAAACGAGTGAATCGTTGCACCCCTAGATTTGATGTATTTTCATATGGATAAATAATGTTTACAGTATACATGTTAAGCAGATGTAGCAATTAGCTGCACATAAAATGCTAAATATAACATGTCAACATCATTACATGACTAAAATTCCCATTAGATTGGATTCGGAAGTAAATGCAAACACTCGCTGGCTGTTTAAATTGAGTTTTGAGTGAAAGAGTAATATTAATCTTTTATATTGTGTTATGTAGCTTGATGCTAATGGGTAGCTTGAATCCACCTGTCACGCCAGGAGCTATATTCTGTTTCACAATCTAGTTCACATAAGGTCCCAAGAATATGCTTTTTTGTTTGTTTCCTAGAAAGACTTTTGTTTTAATGTAAATGTGGGATGAATGATGTGTTGATGGGCAAAATCCATAATGGCTGAATACAAACAAAAGAATAACTATAAAAGAAAAATAAAGATTAAGTCTCTTTCATGACAGACGTGTGAAAGGTTCATTAAGTGAAAACAATAGAGCAATAGAAGACTGCAAGTATGTGTTCACAGGGCAATAACATGATTAGCATAATCAACCTTCTCTAAAAACTCACCTGACATGGTCTTACAATATACTTCATATATAGTGCATAGTTTTAGAGATATCATCCTCAGATTTGAAATGAAGCATGACCACACTTGTGGCTTCACTTTAGTTGTGGTTACAAGTTGTTATACTACATTCACATAATATTTTTATTAGGGCTGTCAATAGATTAATTGTTTTAATCGCGCACCATTAATCGCGATTAATCACACACTTATCATGAAATTGAGCATACACCATTTATCTTGTTCAACACATCCATTTTGTCATCATTGCCTACATCCATCAGAGTAAACCATCAGATTGAAGTGTGATTTTCACAAAACTGTATTTTACAGCTTTTTTTAAGGTAATTTTAGATGTCTTTCCAAAAAAGGACACCAAATAACCAAATGATATGAGTCCATACATTTATGTAGGCTACACCAAAGCACCACAGCAAAAAAAGTTTGAGAATTCACAGTGTATAGTATGTGCAACAAGTTGTAATAATGAACAGAACCACAAACACCTAAACCAACCTCCTTGACCTGCATATTTACTAAAGTACACAGCAACATACACAGGACAAATCCAAACGTTATCCTGAATGTGTGTGAAAACAACGTGAATGTACTGAAATGTGTCTGCGCATAAATACAGTGTGCGATCAGTGTGTCGAGAGAGAGCGCTCATACGTGATTTGTTTGCGCATCAATATATAACGGACTCGTGTGCTTCTGTACGTCACCGCAATCATCTTTACATTGATTGCAATCCTCATCCATCAAAACTTTCATAGCAAGAAGCTGGTTTGCTGATAAACAGTTTTCATATGATCTGTCCATACAGCGGTGGGATGTTTCGATGCTCTTCAGATACAATGACACAATATGACAGAGAGTTCGTGTTTTAAAGAGAAACAGACACTGGAATGAATAATTCTCTCGGCCATCTCTGATATAATCAGCATGGACTTTTAATAGACCCATTTGATTGTTTACAAGAAAATACTTAAAATAGTGTATGCTTACCTTCATTGCTAGTTTTTATAGGAACACCACCTGGAGGGTAAAACAAGGCCAAAATCAATGTACACCTTATCGATGATGCATACTATATATACAGGCAGTTTGTCATTAAGCGTTGCATTTATGTTCTAGACTCATCTGCATCAGTTAGTGTGTGGCGTTCATATTCTGGGCTCATCTGTGAATACTCGACTGTTCAGTGATTGAAATACTGCAGCAGGTGCTGTATATGGATCACAATTGCCCAAAACGTGCATTTTACTCACATATTTTGTTTACCTTTTTGAGACGCTGATGTAATATGGAATATTGTCAGGCCTGTCCTGCAGTTCTGTCTCTGCTCCAGTCACCTGACTGAAAACTATGAGAAAATAGCCTGTTGAGTAAAGAAATAAAAGAAAATCAATGTAAGAATAATTGCTTTATTCCAACCCTAGCAAAAATTAACATGATTATAATATTGAGTGCATAACATACACTACCGTTCGTAAGTTTGGGTCTGTAAGATTTGTTTAATGTTTTTGAAAGAATTCACTTGTACTTACCAAGGGTACATTCATTGTATTTGATCAAAAATACAAAATAAACAGTAATGTTTAAATTATTACAATTCAAAATAACTAGTATTACAATTTGTAATTTATTCTTGTGATCAAAGCTGAATTTTCAGCATCATTACTCCAGTCTTCAGTGTCACATGATCCTTCAGAAATCATTCTAATATGATTTGATGCTTAAGAAACATTTATGATTATTATCAATGTTGAAAACAGTTGTGCTGCTTCATAATTACGTGGATTACATATCTTTACCGTCATATTTGATCAATTTGATGTGTCCTTGGATTAATATGCGTATAAATTAATTTATTAATTCCATAAAAAATAATCTTACTGACCCCGGTAATGTGACATGCTCACCGCTGGCCTGATGAACAGCTTCTGTAGTAACTTTAACTTAATGGCTTAAATATTCATTTGTACCTCACATTAAGATATCGAATGGCTTCAGAAGTTTTGGAGGATAATGCACGAAAACTTATGATGCTTTACAATGTTTTTCATGCCTTTAGTGGGGCTTAACAATAACACAATAGTACGCACAATATCGGACGTCACTGAGAAGCTGCAGCCGTGGTGGGGAGGATTTTTGGAAGATGAATCTCCCGAGCGCTGTCACTGCCTTCACCATGTCTTCTCGTACAAAAAACAACGCTGCTTGCTGTGGTTGCGGCTGTGTCAGACTGATGCTGACTGGACAGGATTTACCGCAAGTTTTCAAAATCAGGATAATCAAACACGGTTTTAATGATAATTAAAGTTTAAATGATAATACTAACCATCATTTTATCGTGGTTTATCGTGAAACCGGTAATCGTTCCATTCCTACTATGAACCTACATACACACACACACACACACACACATATGAATGTTTTCAATTTTAAGTTAAATAAAAATGCAATTACAATTCTCAACCGCTAGATGGCAACTGTGGCTCTACTGAGACATGACTACTGGCATCGCCAGACTTGAAAGTTAGTAGAGATCACTGTAGTTAAAGCAAATTCTTTCCTGCTTTTGATCTTGTAAGTATCTGTGTTTTTCGTTTTGATATGTTCATTATTTATGTACATCATGTGTAGGAACCGTGATATTTTAGCAGGTAACAGTGCAGACTCAGAGCCATGTTGTGGTTAGATTAACATGCTGCACATGTACTGTAGTGTTTACTTGTGCCCTGAAACTCTCTAATTGTCTAAATACAAGGGGTAAACATGAAACCTGTGCAGCCTATTATTATGTGTTATAAAAGCCACATATATATTTTATCTTTTGATCATTATGATATGAAAATACGAGTTTTTGATTTGTCAAGTTTTTGTATAGCACATTTCAACAATTCAAAGTGCTTTACATAAAATGTTCAGCAACATAGATCAATATAAAAAGACAATATAAGAAGACATTTGGAAAAAACACTTTAAAAGAGCTAAATAGAAAATTAAAACAAGATAAAACAGGAGAGTAAAAGTTACAGTGCAGTGTAATAAATTAATCATTCCAATTAATAAAAGGCAAATTAAATCTGTTCATCATAAAAAGCGATCTATTCTCTTCAGAAAATTTGGACTAAACCGCTTGATTCATATGGATTATTTTTTACAATCTCTTTATGAAGTTTTTGAAGTGTCAAAGCGGTAGTTACCAAAGCAGTCTATGGAAGGAATTCTGACAGCTTCTGTCATCAAAAATATCTTCTTTTGTCTTCTGAAGATGAACGAAAGTCTTAATGTTTTGGAACAACATGTAGGTGAGTAATTAATGACAGAATTGAAGGGTGAACTAACCCTTCAAGTATCTTTATACATTAATCAGAAATATATGGGGCAAAATTGTGGAAAAAGCCATTTATTAGAATGGTAATTGGACATTTCAATTTTTAATCATATTATGATAGTACTAGTCAGAAATGTTTAATGGGATAACAGTAATACATAATAAAAATAACATGGTATTTGATTATCATATTCAACAGTTATGGATCCCAAATACTTAAGAGAATGGTGTCGACTGAGAGACCAAGTTAATGTTCTTGCAACATCAAGTAGCAGCTTGGATGAATCTCTAGAATTGAATGTACAGTTACAAGGAGATGCATCTGGGAAGGGTCCATCCACACAAGGACATTTGTCTGAGGAGGGTCCATCTTTGGAAGGAGATGCTGAAAAGGGTGCATCAGCTGGAGATGTTTGAGACTATGGATTCAAGGAAACTGCCGATTCCAGTGACTCTAATACCGAGCTTGATACTGATGATTCTGATGATACGCCATCATTACACAAAGATTTGGCTGAATGAGCAACAACAACAAGTCAAACACATGCTGCGCTAAATAAGCTGCTGGGAATCTTAAGAAAACATGGACATACACTTCCAAAAGACGGCACAACACTGCTTATATTTTTATTATCTTAAGTTGTTAAATGTTCCATATTTTGTTTATATTTAATTGTATTTGTAAAATTTAATTTTCATTTTTTTTTATCATTTTGTATTATCTTAAGTTCTTTTTCTAAATAAAACCTTTATATTTAATTTGTTTGTATGGATTGTCATTTATGAGAACCTGTTATATTTAAGTGAAAAGAATCCTTTAGCCATTATTTTGTTGTCTATTACATGTATAGATGTAGTCATTCATTAGCTGTATATTTAATGACTAGTCTATTCTTGGGTTATGGTTAGACGTCTATTAGAATTTCACTGACAGCCCAAATTCAGCCTTGTTTTAGCCTAGACGTCAGGGCTGTGATTTGACGGCTATTAGACGTCTTTTAGACATAAAATTGCTTGCTGGGAATGCAATTTTAATTGTATGTAGTGTGACAGTTAATAATTAATATGCCATTAGCCAAATAGCATAATTGTGACAGCTTTATTTTCCCCAACAGACAAAATTATTGATGACAGAAAATATTTTTCATTATAGAAAAATACAGTTTTTTGGACACAAAAAAACTGCAATATTGCTGTATAGCTGCAATACAACTCCAGTTTTACTGCTGTTGAACTTCAATGTACTGCAGTTGTACTGTGATTATACTGCAAATCTATGGTTGTGCTTAATTATACTGCAGTTATACTACTTTGTACTGCAGTTGTACCTCAATATACTGCAGTTTGTTTTTGTAAGGGCATGCATGAATTAATGCATGTAATCCAAAACTCACAATGCTCTATATGATTAGAAACATGATGAGACGGTGAAAGTAGCTTCCCTGCAGCCCTGCAAAGTTTTAGTTCAATTCTACAAGCTTTCTACAACAATTAAAATGTTGAAGGGCATTATGCAGGTTAGAGACTCATGTATAGAAAAATAATGTAGGAACTAGAATTTCCTCAAAATAAACTTATAAATACGCTATTGTGGCTTCTGGAGTCATTTTTTTGTGAGAAAATTTTACTTTCGCATCTGAAAAATGCACAAACCGGAAGTGATGTAATGGGAGGGAGTCAGGGAGAGCGGTCGATTAAAACAATAGGAAAACAATGGATCGCAATGACAGTTTGGACGCTGCAAATGTTTATGGATACTCGTATGAAGGACCACAGCCATAATTAGCCTTCTACACGGCCAAGAGAGCAGGACAGGCCAGGAAAGATTGAAGAAACATTCAGAGTGAAACATGAAGATATTGAGGAACAAACAGGTTGGTTTTATTCTCACAGCTGAACTCAGTCATTTGATCCTTATTCAAATGTCCAGCAGAAAATATATACAGAAGTATAATAATAATAACAAAATAATTATTTTCTGCAACATTAAACCCATTTTCTTCTGAACAGAGAACGATTGAAAAGTATTTTTTATTTCTATTCATGCTCAAAAGTGCTGTACTAACATTTTAACATAACTGAACATAAATAGCTGTAATTGAACATTAAATCAAGCAATAAATCAGTCCTAATTGAAATATTTTACATCAATAACTATTTCATGTGTGTGTGTCATATGTAGTAAAGTCATCAGGGGAAGTGTGTAAAACATTTTGAAGTAGAACTGAGTGAACTGATGATATTTGATGAAAGAATATTAAATATTTATCATGTCATTTCTGGTACATGTGTAGGTTAGAAATCAATAAGCACCGGCAGATTGAGGCTAGAAGTGAAATGGTGTGAAAATGACATGTAAATGACAACCATGATAATTTTGTCACAATGTTTTTTTTAATGTTCTGTAAATATTCAAAAATTACTGATACAAACTGAAATAAGGTCAAAAAGTCTTTATTAAACTAACAAATTAAATTAGCAGCACTATGGATTTTTTGTGTGAATAAACATTTAAGGGATAGTTCTCCAAAAATGAAAATTCTGTTGTCGTCCCAAACCTGTATGAGTTTCTTATTTCTGCTGGACACAAAAGAAGATATTTTGAAGAATCTTGACCAAACAGTTGACGGCACTCATTGACTTCCTCAGTAGAAGAAAAGTACTATGGAGGTCAATGGAAACCGTCGGCTGTCTGGTTACCAACATTCTCCAAAATTTGTGTTCAACAGAAGAAAGAAACTCATACAGGTTTGGAAAAACATAATGGTGAGTAGATGACAGAATTTTCATTACTAACTCATTAATATTGCAAGCCAAATGTCAAAATTTTGATTGTAAGTGCCAAAAAAACAACAAAAAAAACAAAGTAATGTTTCATGTGCTCATAAATATAATTATCTGTAACTCCTAAATGCAATGAGATATTTTTACCAAGCTTGACACACTGTATGTATGGGCTCACTGTGAGGACACATAAAAAAGCGGTGGGACTGCGCCACTTGGTGGTGCTATAATTGAACAAAACATGAAATTTGCTTTTTCTACAGTACCGTTGTACCAAAAATATAGCTGCCATTTTAACTTCAAGATGACCAAAAATGATCTGAAGCAGTAACTCTGCAATGATTTAGCATATTGACACCAAACTCTCTGTCATTGTCATGCCACACAGATTTATGAGATTTTTGAATAGGATTTCAAACCACATATGAATGTAGTTCAAAACGGATTTGTAAAAATCACACATTGAGTGTGCCTGAACCCACATCCGAAGATACACGAATGGGAGGCGAATCATTCCGAGCATGTACGTTTCACCACACCGGCACCCAGTTTTTGAGTCTAAATTAGTTGCTTACATTTACAAAATGTGCCAACAATACCAGAAATAATCCCTTTTAATGAAAATATAGGTCCAGTATAAACTTCTCGTCCAGTGAGATGCGCGCAGTAATTCACTGCTTCAGGTGTGCTTGATCAGGGTTGGAGCTGAACTCTGCAGGAAAGATAGACCACCAGGACATCTATCACAGCAAGTTTCCCAGTGTTAAATAAACACTGCTCAGGGTTTATATGAGTCCACACTGTTATAAGTAATACTAGAGCAGTTTGAAGTTTATTAGGTAATTAAGTGATGATTGAGCATTAGTGATGAACATCTGCTGTTAACAAGCAGAATCACTGAAGAAAAGAGACACACAAGAACTACAGCTGACTTCAGCCACAGTATTAGATGAAATCAACTGAAGATAAAACAAGACATTAAGTCTCTCAAGATCTAATTAAACATCTCCACAAACAGCATTACCAGCTTCACTTATTACTAACCAGACTGTCAGACATCTACAGAAAATCTTATTAATAATACTTTGGTTTGTACTCACCGTTGTAATGATGAGTGTTTGCTTTAGTTAGGCTCTTGACACTGGGCATTTATATGTTTGTGGTCTTTTTAACCGTGTTTTTGTCAAAACATATAATTGGTTGGAAAAGAAGCCATAAACAAAGTTGATCAGGTGGTATAATTTTTATCATAAAGTAGTTTCAAAAAATATATTATTGTTCATAAGGGGTTACTTAATATTCTTTTATTTTTCACTGACAATACTGGTTTGCTTGAGATCAGTCATTCTGAAATTTGATTTTTAAATATATTTAGGATAAAAATGCTCAAACACACACAGACATCAAGAATCAGCATATGAATCTCAACAATGGTGACGTGTTTCATGCCGCAATGTATGCTGGGAGACACCATAGCATAAAAGTATGACTCCCATCATGCATTGTGGCATGATGTCACCATTGTTGAGATTCATATGCTGATCCTTGATATCTGTGTGTATTCAGATGGTGTCCATTAAAAAAAAAAACAATTATGTGAACAGTTATTAATATTTTAAGTTATGATTATCAGTGATGAATATCAAGATGTGCAGTCACAGGGCTACTGTAATCTATGATGAGCATCATCTGATCACATTTTCTCTTACTGTTCTTGCCATAACAAACACAGTTAAAACAGCCAGAGAAAAAGTAATGTTAAAAAGTCAAGAGTCAAACTGCCTAACTAAAGCAAGCACTAACCATCATAATGGTGACTTCAACCAGAACATATTTTCAATAAGACATACACATCTAAACCTCTGTTAATTCTCAAAAAGAACTGCTGTAGACATATGTCAGAAATAAAGTCAATCTGGTTAGTAATAAGTGAAGCTGGTAATGCTGTTTGTGGAGTTGTTTAATCAGATCTTGAGAGATTTACTGTCTCTTATCTTCAGTTGATTTCATCCAAGCCTGTGACTGAAGTCACTTCTTGTGTTGCTCTGTCCTTCAGTGATTCTGCTTGTTAACAGCAGATGTTCATCACTAATGCTCAATTATCACTTAATTAATCACTTAATTATCTACTTCAACACTGATTCAGTGTTACCTTGTACTCGTATAAACCCCATCAATGTTAGTTTAACACTGAGGATTTTGTTGTGTAGAGTGTTTATTTCATTCCTATTCAACTCCGCTCCATCTGTTTGACGCACATGTGCACATTGGTGTTTGTTCATTGAAGTCTGAAGTTTAACGGAGCCTGTTGTCAGAAAATGGACACTCGCAGGATTTTCTAACATTTACAGGTAAGAGTATAACTGCAAAATGTAAGTTTTGTGCTGAGGAAAGCACATCTTATAAGAATTGTTTGCCTGTCAGTGTTTTTTTTTTTTTTTGTTGCCAGCCACCACCAGCATTTTTGATGATTTTCACAAAACTTCAATGACCCCAGAATATTTTTGTATGAATAGCTGAACATACAATATGTCAAAATAAAGATCACAGCATTTGCTTTTAATAATAAAAAACATTTTATTCTACCTTCATGCATTTTTTTTTTCATTAACACTTTAATGTGGTTGAGTTTCATTTAGATATAGCAGCATTTTGAACAATAAGCTGAGAAAATCAAGCTTTTTTTTAAAAGACCATGTCTGGATCGGATTCATAGATCACGTCCATCAACCCCCCCAAATCTCACGTTATACTTTTGATACCTGAGATATTATCTTACACCTCTTCACGGGTTCAACATTTCATTCAGTAACATTAAAAAGCTTCCTAAAAGACTTTTATGTTGATTAATGTTTGATGATTGCATTAGTTTGCATGTACTTGATCAAAGCTTTTATCATTTGTTTCTGCTTCTCCTTTGTCTGATCTTGATTCGGAGGTTTCGTACTGATTCAGATGAGTAATAGCACCCCTACCGTATATGATGATAAAGTTATATAACAAAGTTCAGGAGGAACAGGTTCAGATAATTAAACTAATTGGCTCAGGTGGAGAGCATTCAATTAATCAATGCAAACCAATGACAAGAGGTATAAATACAGCAAATCATCTGACAGTTCATCAGCATCCCTCCTCCAGCCCATCTCCTCACTTCAGTTCTATCTACTTTTACCACAACTGGGGGAGTACTCTGGGTTGGGGCCAATAGTTCCGAGCTCAGAGCCCTCCCCCCGGACAGCATGCTGAATATGCATAAACATGGACTGCCGGAAAATTCTGTCAATGGCGGAAAAGCGTGGTATCTTAAATTATAGAAAATCTCATCAATGGCTGGGAAAGAGGTAATTACTTTTCCTGGATGATACAGTCATGGCCAAAAATATCAGCACCCTTGCAATTCTATCAGAAAATGCAACACTTCTCTCAGAAAATTGTTGCAATTGCAAATGTTTTGGCACTCACATGTGCTTATTGTTTTTGTTTGCACTGGAACAACACAAAAACAAAAGAAAAGTCAAACTTGAGAAAATTTCACACAGAACTCAAAAATGGACTGGACAAAATTATTGGCACCTTGACAAAATTGTAAGAAATAATTTGAGCATGTGATGCTCCTGTAATTTGTATTTATACACCTGTGGCATGTAACAAGTGTGGACAATATAGTAATTACACTTGCAACCAGTTAAAATGGAGAAAAGTTGACTAAACCTTTGCGTTGTGTCTCTAACTGACGAAGAAGTAAAGAGAGGAAAGAAGTGTAAAGAGTTGTTTGTGGATTTGACAGAAAAAATTGTGAAAAAACATGGACAATCTCAAGGCTACAAGTCCATCTCCAGAGATCTTAATGTTCCTGTGTCCTCTGTGTGCAATATCATCAAGAGGTTTACAGCCCATGGCACTGTAGCTAACCTCCTTGGGCATAGACGGAAGAGCAAAATTAATGGAAAATTACAACAAAGGATTGTTGACCACTGCTGACACAAAGGCATAAAAAAGCAAGACTGGAGTTCGTCTCCACCAGAGGTCATGGGTCTTCCAGCAGGACAATGACCTGAAACACACTTCAAAAAGCACTCAGAAATGGTTACAAACAAAGCGTTGGAAAGTTCTGAAATGGCCAGCAATGAGTCCAGATCTGAATCCCATAGAACACCTGTAGAGAGATCTCAAAACAATAGTTGGGAGAAAGCATCCTTCAAATCTGAAAGACCTGTAGCAGTTTGCAAAAGAAGAGGGGTCCAAAATTCCAGTAGAGAGGTGTAAGAAACTAAGAAACTCATTCATGGTTACAGGAAGCAATTGATTTCAGTTATTTTTTCCAAAGGGGGTACTACTAAATATTAAGTTAAGAGCGCCAATCATTTTGTCCAGTGCATTTTTTGGGTTCTGTATGGAATTGTATCAGATTTGACTTTTCTTCTGTTTTTTTGTGTTGTTACAATGCAAAAAATAAACGTGAGTACCAAAACATTTGCAACTGCAACAGTTTTCTGAGAAAAGGGTTGCATTTTCTGACAGAATGGGTGCTGATATTTTTGGCCATGACTGTATAGATTTTTGATATATATGATTTTTGATAGATGAATTAAAATGTGTCTTGAAACAGAAATTAAAGGTGTATTTGCCTCGCAATCTGAACCGTGAGAGGCAATCTATGAGTCCAGCTATGACACCGGAGGATACTCAAAATCCTGCTGCGCCACTCGCTGTCACAGTTTCCGTGTTCCCGGACTCCATTTCCCATCATCCTCTTGTTTCCTCACCTGCACTCACTTCCTCGTCATCACTTCCTCGTCATCTCCCCATCAGCACTCATCACCTGCCGCTTTCCTCCGCATGCCTCCAGTGAGCTTTTCCCGTTGTCCTGCCGGACCTAAAACCCCTGAGGGCCGATGATAGATCCTCCGCTGGGCTTAAAAGGCAGAGAAAGAGGAAGAAGAAAAAGCCCCAATCTCCTGAGTTCTCTGCCTCCGTGCAGCCCCAGTCTCCTGAGTTTTCTGCCTCCGAGCAGCCCCAGTCTCCTGAGTTTTCTGCCTCCGAGCAGCCCCAGTCTCCTGAGATTTCTGCCTCTGTGCAGCCTGCACCTGTATCAGTGGGCCTATTGGTGGAGTATGAGGGGATGGACTGGGCCCTTTCTCCGCACCATCTCCAGCCTGTCACGAGCCTTCTCCTGCTCCTGCCGCCGAGCCCGCCTTACCATCCACGGGAAACCCCTAAGAAAATTTTGGGGGCCTGGTACCCGTGGGTGGGGAACTCCTGGGTGGTTCGTCAGAGCCTGTTAAGGCTCCAGACCCGCCATGGCCACCTGCCAAGTCTCCAGACCCGCCATGGCAACCTGCCATGTCTCCAGACCCGCCATGGCAACCTGCCATGTCTCCAGACCCGCCATGGCAACCTGCCAAGTCTCTAGACCCGCCATGGCAACCTGCCAAGTCCCCTGACCCGCCATGGCGCCCACGGCCTCTGACCCGCCATGGCCGCCACGGCCTCTGACCCGCCATGGCCGCCCACGGCCTCTGACCCGCCATGGCGCCCACGGCCTCTGACTCCGCCATGGCCGCCACGGCCTCTGACCCTCCATGGCCGCCACGGCCTCTGACCCGCCATGGCCGCCACGGCCTCTGACCCTCCATGGCCGCCCACGGCCTCTGACCCTCCATGGCCGCCTCGGCCTCTGACTCCGCCATGGCCGCCCACGGCCTCTGACCCTCCATGGCCGCCACGGCCTCTGACCCTCCATGGCCGCCCACGGCCTCTGACCCGCCATGGCCGCCTCGGCCTCTGACCCGCCATGGCCGCCCACGGCCTCTGACCCGCCATGGCCGCCCACGGCCTCTGACCCGCCATGGCCGCCCTCGGCCTCTGACCCACCATGGCCGCCTGATCTCCTAGATCCGCCCTGGAGACCTCCGGTCCCGTCTGCTCCTCTCCCTGCACCTGCGTGAGGTCTTCAGGGTGCCCACCCCCTCCCGGTTGCTCCTTCCACGGCGCGAGGCCGCGCCTACCGGGAGGTGGGAGGTACTGTCACAGTTCCGTGTTCCCGGACTCCATTTCCCATCATCCTCTTGTTTCCTCACCTGCACTCACTTCCTCATCATCTCCCCATCAGCACTCATCACCTGCACCTGGAGTTCATCATCTGCACTCCCTTTATATTGGACACTTTCCCTGCACTCCTTGTCTGTTCTTATGTTTGTCTAAATGTGTTGAGCTGTTCATTTGTTCCTTTGGATTTAATAAAGCCCATATATTTGTGGATTTCCGTATTCGCCTCGTCTCTACAGCTACAACCGCGCCACTCGCATAGTTTCCATTAAATGACATTATATTAGTCCAACTCATTGTTATTGTATTGTACTCACGCATCAACGCCACTTTGCCTGTTTGGTGATTATTCACTGAATGATGCGTTCGGCACGGCTCATCGCCTAGTCCTGTGTGCTAAAAAAGAAATCTAAACCAAACTGGACCAAGGACAAAAAAGCTACTCTTTTTATTTTAAAAAAGGGGGAAACACCCAAGCCTGCTGCTATAATCATTCACTCTTGCGCACAATACAAAAGCCGGGCATGAGATTTAAGTGCATAGTGGAAGTGATAAAAATATGAAAATGCTGTGTTCATTCAATTTTTTTTACAATACACTGTTTCACGTCATACTTTCAACAGGCTTATTTCGATCGCTAAAAATACACATCGGTACTTCCTCATCATCAGTTAACATGAAATCATCCATCGTGTTTGAGTTCAGCAGATGACTTAAAGGACCTGATGTGATGAATAAAGGGGCCATACAAAATGTGCAGTGGTGGGTCCATTTAGACCAGGTTTGAAAACCGCTGGTGTATTGAGTATAAGATCTATAGACGGGATGGGCAACTCTGGTCCTGGATCGACACTATTCGGTGAAGTTTAGCTCCATCCTTGATCAAACACACCTGTAAAATTTAACCCAACCCCAAAATTTAACACTAATTCTTAAGGGGCCCATTTCAGAAAGGAGGTTAAGTGAAAACTCTTAGTATGTTAACCCTGAAATTAGGGAAACTCTGTGTTTTCCATTTTAGAATGGAAGGTATGTCAAGCCCGTTTCTGAAAGAGAGGTAACTTATACTCAGAGAACCTAACCTGGTCAGGAGCAAGTTTTCTTTGGTAAACCCAGAGTTTCTTTCGGTCTCCTCTTATTTAAAGCACAAGCAATGTTTAAATAGTTCATTAATTAATTCACGCTGCAAAAATGCTTTTCTTACTGAGTATTTTTGTCTTATTTCAAGTACAAATATCCAAAGATTCTTAAATCAAGATGGATTTTCTACATAAGAAAAAGATGTAAGATATTTAGTCTTGTTTCCTGGGGGGATCTAAATTAAGTGCATTTTACTTAAGTAAAATTATCAATATCTGCCAGTGTGATAATAAAAATAATCTTAATGCAAATGGAAAATGAGATTATTTGGAGTGTCTATTACTAAGTGCAAATTTACAGTTGCCCAGCCCACCAATGTCAAAATGTTCAATAACTTTCCGTTTGGACAGTTTTCAACAGTGATAAGAATTAAACTTGGACTCGGAATTGACTCGGAAGTACAGAATTGACTCGGAAGTATGTGGATGTCATTTTGTTGGGTTCTGTTGCCATGGTGAATCGTAATATCTGAGCTCTATTGATAATGGCTTTTCATAGGCCACGTTCACACAGCAGCAGAATACGGTTGTCAGTCCTGTATTTGAGTCCTTAATACGGTTACGTTCGCACACAGTGCGGTTATTTATGGGAGTGACAACCGCATTCTATAACCAAACTCACACCCGTAAATTTTCAGGACTCACAACTGCATTCTCGGAATATTCGCGCTGTGTGAACGGAACAGGACTGGACAACTAGTTGTCTGTCACGTCATTCAGCGCGAGAGAGCCGCTCTGCTAAGGTGTTTAGTGTGTGGTTTCGCTTTCGGTAATTTACTGAGACAGATGTGAGCTGTGCGTCATCAAGGTGTTAGATCCAGTCACTGTTCTCCACAGGAGCGGCTCATGTCAGTTTTGTTTCTTTTCAAATGCCGTGTCATGCGCGAGACGTCGCAAAGGACGTGACACGTGTGCTGCGGTTAAACACTCAGGCTAGCGCGTGTTTACATGCTGCTCTTGGTTACTCAAGTTTTGATGGGTGAACTTGCGGTTCAGTTAGTCTCTTGTCATGTGAAAAGTGATAATACTTTTCAGTTTTATGGACGTCGCCGTTTTTAATATTACGTTGGTCACTGTCGTTATGGTTACTAGTAAGAGAATACGGGCTTGACTCTCGTTGCACGTTCATACAGACAGTGTTCCAAACGCTACTGTAAGTTGCTGTGTAAACGAGACATTTCGAGACTCACACCTGTTAAGTAAATGCAGTTGTCAACCCCAAAAACTGACTGTGTGAACGTGGCCATAGTCGTGGTGCACGCGCTTAACTCCGAGTCAACCTACTCAGAGTCGATTGAACTAACTCAATTCAGCTGTTCTGAAACAGAAAATTCAGAGTTTCCCATTTCAGGGTAAGTCAACTCAGAGTTCAAGTTTTAACTCAGAGTTGGTTGAACCTCCTTGTTGAAACAGGCCCCAGGACTGCTTGAAAATTACAGGTATACAGGTTGTAATGAGGTTCTTTGTTCAGGGAAGGAAGAGGACAGGGTCGGCGTGACTGCTGACAGTATTTTATTAAAGGTTTAAACTCAAAACAAAAAGGGCTGTGCAAACAGCACCACAGAAAGCACACAGTCACAACGTAACTTCTTCTCCGGAAATGACCAGATCGCAGCTGTCAGCAGTCCTTCTCTCTCTCGCACACTCCTGTTTCTCCTGGCGTTTTATACTCTCTCCACACCAATTACTGAAACAAGAGACAGGTGTTTGTTATTTGCGTTTAACCCACTCACTCACCGTGCGTCTCCCGACTGTCTCTCCCGCTGCAGACCTCGCTGAACCACGCCCCCCTCGCCACAATTATTTTTAAACACTTTAGTATGGGGAACACATTCACTATGACTATTAACTATGACTTTTGCCTCAATAAACTCTTCATGCTTATTAATAGCTTGTAAGGTAGTTGTTGTAGTTGTTAAGTTTAGGTATTAGGTAGTGTAACGGTGGCGATACCCGGCTGTACACTTTTAACCTCAAAATTATTTTTTGTTCGGGCGCCAGACAGTAAAGACTGTCAAATTTAAATATTTCCCAGATAGCTCTAAAGCCACCAGTTACAAAACTAAAGTTCATTTCACTTAATTATTAAAGGAGAGAGGAAAAAAAAAATTCACATAAACAGAATAACAAATTTGCATAAAAATGGAGCAACAATAATCATATGAGTCCAGTAGAGAGGAAACAGCTTGAATGCAATGTCAACTCAGTTTCAAGAAATTGGTGACTGTCCTGCTAAAGGGTTCAAGCAAGTAGAGTTTTTTTTCAGTCACTCACAGTTCATACAATGATATGACAGTACAATAGAAGTTCCAAAATTTGTCACCGGATAACAGTGGGTTTCTTTCCACATCAGCATGCTCAAAACTGAAAAAAATGAAAAAAATTTTCCCACATGTAAAAAAAAAAAGAAAAATTAAATTATTAAACAAAACATAACAATGAGCATATAACAAAAACAGAAATATATCTTCAAAATAAACTGATGCAAAAAGAAGAGGGGAAAAAACGCTTTAAATGTTAAAAATGGGTGCGTGAATTAATATATGCGTGCGTTTAAATGCCCCCGTTGGTTTGAAAGAAGGTGTGTGTGTGTGTGTGTGTACAGAGCAGACGGGGAGTTACTGAGCAGGTTTGAGCAGATCGCAGGTTCAATGACGAGGCGTCCTAATTGACGTGGAATCCATCGGATATCTCATCAGCTGTGCCAACACGCTTAAACTGGAGTGGGATTGCATGAAACTTGAATGTGCAAGTACAATCAATCATTTCTTCTCTCTTTCTTCTCTGCGCTCATTATTAACACGCCTCCATTATGACGTTCATTAAAAATGAAAATAAACTGATTTACCGGCTGCTCTGCTACACTTTCTCCCCCTGGAAAAAACAACCCCATGGTTGTTTACAATGGAAGTTCTAAAATCCCTGGAACTCTTCCTCTTCATCTGTGGACTCTTGGAAGATTTCAAGGAGTCTCTGTTTTCCCAACTCTTCAGCAGTAGGAAAACATGGTTTTAGGTTGCACACATGAACGGTCTGGGCGTCCTCTCCTGTAGCTTCCAGCGATACACGGTAATTCAGGGGCCCAGCTGCATAATCACACAGTAGGGTCCCTTCCATTTTGGAGCTTGTTTTGCACTGAAACTGTTCACTGCACTAGACTGTGGGAAATTCCTCAGCCATACACGGTTCTTTTCTTTGAAGGTAAGGTATTGTCTATTTTTGTTGTAACTCCTGAGTTGTCGCAACTGGGCTTTCTTACAGCACTCTTTCGCTCTTGATTTTAGTTGATTCAGATGTTTCACCAGATTGTACGAAGGTTCGGTGGGACAGAGATTGGAGCCTTGAAGCAGCTTATCCATTGGTCTATACAATTTCCTACCTAGGTGGAGTTCGGAGGGTGACATTCCAATAGATTCTTAGACAGCTGAGTTAATTGCAAACCTCAGTTCTGGTAAGTGTTGGTCCCATTTTTATGGTTGTCATCAACGGATGCTGAAATCATTTGCTTGAGGGTTCGATTCACACGTTCTATCATGTTTGTTTGAGGATGATAAGCAGTAGTCATTCTTTGAGTCACACTCCATTTTGCACACATTTCTTTGAACACAGCTGACACAAACTGAGGTCCTCGATCTGACAAGAGGAAATCAGGAACCCCATCGGGTTAGAACTTCTTTCGGAGGAGATCCGCG
The DNA here is from genome assembly GCA_037950665.1 of Hypophthalmichthys nobilis. Classification (NCBI taxonomy): domain Eukaryota; kingdom Metazoa; phylum Chordata; class Actinopteri; order Cypriniformes; family Xenocyprididae; genus Hypophthalmichthys; species Hypophthalmichthys nobilis. The sequence continues at coordinate 400,343 of CM075475.1, read as the reverse complement.
ATAGTTTGTGCTGTAGCATTCCGCATGGGAAACATCTCAACCCACCGTGAGTAGTAATCTACAAAGACAAGATATTCGTGCTGGTGAGTACTACGAGGTAAGGGTCCCATAATGTCGACACCAATCATGTGATTTGGTTGTGTGGTGGTAACTTGCTGAATTTTCCCAGCAGGTTTTCTGTTCTCACTTTTATGGTCTGACACTTTACACATTTCTTGATATACCGTTTACGTCTGTCCACATTCCAGGCTAATAAGCAACATTGTGTAACCTCTTATGCGTTTTGTAGATTCCCATCTGACCACTTAATGGATGCGAGTGATAGTACTGAAGAGCAATAGGAACCAAGCTACAAGGGACGTATACTCGTTAATGAGTTTGGCTGTCGGACAGATGAGTGATGTAGTATAATTTGTCCTCTACCACTTCATATTTATCCTTCAAAGCATAGTCAGTTTCTGCCATTGACTGAAAAAATTTGGTGATCTCAGGATCCTGGTGCTGTTCTTCCCAGAGGACATTGAGAGAAACGGGGAGTTCCAAATCATCTTTGTGGGTAGAGAACAGGCAGCATTCTGGCTTGACATGCATCCGAGACAAGGCATCTGGTGCAACGTTTAGTTTGCCTTTCCGATACTCTACCACGAAGTCAAATTTTTGCAGGCGAAGAGCCCAGCGGATCAGACAGCTAGTTGTCCTGGTGGAATTCATCACCCACTGCAGTGCTGAATGGTCAGTAACAATGGTGAACAGTTTTGGTTCTAAATAATGTTACCACCTCTCTAAAGCCCAGACCATGGCAAGGCATTCTTTTTCAGTGGTTGAATAATGAGTTTCGGCTTTGTTTAAGGCCTGACTAGCATAAGCAATTACCTCTTCCTGACTTGGTTCCTTCTGCTGGGTTAGCACTGCTCCTAGTCCAGTGTCACTGGTGTCTGTGTATACCACAAATGGGTATTTGAGATCAGGATGACCCAGGATAGGTGGAGAAGTCAGACAGGCTTTTAACTGTTCAAAGGCTTGCTGGCACTGAAGTGTCCACTCAAATTTACGTCCTTTTTCTTTAGGGCATTGATAGGTTCAGCAATTTGGGAAAAATGGGGTAGGAAGCTTCAACTTTGCTGGGATCTGCTGAGATACCTTTGATGCTAACCACATGTCCAAGAAAGGTTAATTCTTGGAGACAGAAACTGTTTTTTCAGATTAATTGTCAAGCCTGCAGACTGTAGTTGGGACAGGACAGTTTGGAGGTCATGGAAATGCTGTGTCAAGGAGGGTGAGTATATAATGATGTCATCAATGTAAACAAAGCATATCTTCCTCTTAATTCTCCTAAGACAGTCTCCATTAGCCTTTGGAACGTTGCTGGAGCATTTTTAATCCGAAGGGCATAACGTTAAACTCAAATAGCCCAGAGGAAGTGATGAAGGCAGTTTTCGACTTGCTGGGTCCATCGTTATTTGCCAGTAGCCGCTATTTAAATCTATAGTGGAGAATATGGCTGCACCTGAGAGGGACTCAAGGATTTCACTGATGTTTGGTAACGGATATGCATCTCTCTCTGTGATGGGATTCACTTTTCGATAGTCTACACAAAATCTCATGCTTCCATCTTTTTGGGGACCAGCACAACAGGTGAGGCCCAGGCAGAATGTGAAGGTTTTACAATTCCCTTTTCTAACATTTCCTTTAACTGTTCTCTCACAATGGCCTGTTTTTCAGGTGTTACGCGATATGCCCGTTGTTTAATGGGCACAGGATGAGTAGTATACAGACAATGCTGAAGAACAGTAGTCCTTCCAAGTTGGTGGGTACAAACGTCCGAATTGGATGATAGAAGGTGCAATAGTTGCTCTTTCCCTTCTGGTGGCAAGTGCGCCTTTGGTACCGCAGCAGATATCAGAGTTTGATCATCCATGACATCAGGTGGTACAGAGATGAGTTGTGTTGGAGGAATAGAGCTAAGTAATGCAAGTGTCTGATTTGAACTTTTGTTATGCTGTCTCCTTTTCAGATGCTGGAGTTTTCCAACAGGAACACTGGCTTGTCCAGGTTGGAAAGGATACACTTCTTTGGGGCCGACTTGAATGAGTATTTCTGATCAGCTACATCTATCTGTAGTCCGCTGGAGAAGATGAAGTCCAGGCCTAAAACTATAGAGTAGGCCAAGGCTTTAGAGGTGAGAATGACGACACGCATAGGGAAAACTTTGTTGTGAAGGGTGATCTGTACATTTGTCCAGCCTACAGGTACTAATGCTTCACCATTTGCCAAGTAGATTGGGCCAAGGGTCCACGGATAAAGACTGTCATGAGGTTTAAGCTCCTTCCATAAGCTCTTGTGGAGAAGAATGTAACTTGCTTCCGTATCTATGATGGCCTTTCCTGTCCAGGAGTCAGTGTTAATGGGAATGACTAACTGCTGTGGCATGAAGACACACTGGTTAGAGGCAGTGGGAGTGAAAGTTTCAAACTTGGTTGGTGTCTTTGAAGGGATAGTAATAGACATGGCATTATTAGAAGGTGGATCCTGACTTTTGAGGTTGAGTGAAACGCTTGTTTCCAGTGGATGGATGCGTAGACTGAAGGGTGGAATAGAGCGGACAGTTTCCAGGCGGGTGTAGTCCCTTACATTTTCAACACTGGACACAGGTTTTTCAGCAGGTCGATTAGAGGTAGGTCTTTGTGAGGTAAAGGGAATTAAACGTCCTTCATAATATAACTGTTGTGCATGATCTTTTCCAGCTGAAGGCCCAGTTTCACCAACTCATCCACTGTGCTTACCCGACTACAAAGTTGACTTGCGAGGTAAGGTTTGATGTTCTTGAGAATCATTTTTACAAGCTCACTCTCTGCTAGAATGAGTTTCCAACGTTTACATAAGGCTCTATAAGTGAAAGCAAAATCTATGATTGATTCCTTTTCTCCCTGTGTTTTGGTTCGGACTCGCTCTGCCAGCTCATCTTCATAGTCTTCAGAGAGTAAAGCTGAAAGGAAAGCAGCTTCAAATTCACTCCAGGATGTAATAGAATTTCGGGCAACCTCCCACCAATAACGAGCAGTGCCATAAAGAACAGTGCGGAAGGTGACCAAAATATTGGTGTCATCTAAAGGGTGCAAGGCCAAAAATCCTGACAGCGTGTTAAGTATAACAGTGGATCAGAGTCATCAGATGGACTCTAAATGTTGGAAAAGTTAGCTTTAAATGATCACTATTAACAACAGGTGACTGGTGCACTATGGATGGAGTCGCCGATGGTGGAAATGAAGATGGAGCTGTTGGTGGGCGTAATGATACACCAATTAGCTGATCGGCCACTGCTTTTTGGATGATTTGAAATAATTACCCATTTCCAGTTGCAGCTTCTTGAAGTGGTTGCTCAAAGCATTCAGTTGAGTGCTACGGTCTTTAATCTCTTTGGATAACTGTTGACAGTCTTTTTGAGAGCTGTCCTGTGTCCCTCGAATGTCCTTCTGCAACTCAAGTTGAGCTTGTTCAATCATGAAACGAACTTCTGAAATTACAGTACTTTCAGTTTTCTGGAGTTCTCCGTCACCATTGTCTTCATGGCTTTAATCAGTTGATCTGTGCTTTCTTCTTCATCACGTTTGTGTGAAGTTACCCTGTTCAGCAAATACTGATGGTTAGACTCCATTTTTTCAGACAGGGTTATCAACTGAGGATCATGCAAGGAAGTGGTTTTGTAACTTCCTGGGTAAGTTCTTTCACAGCTTTATCCTGCCGTTTCAAGCAATCAAACAAATAATCCCAGTTCCCTTGTACATGAGTAGTGAGCTGATAAATTTCCCTTCCAGGTGTGGGAAGATATCCAGGCAGTCCATGCTGTGACACTAAGGAAGTCGATGTTTTTTAAAGATGACAGAAGGTTTACAACAACAGTTAAGTTGGCTAAGTTGATGTTAGCATCAATCAATTTGCCTAATTAGCTAAAGTTAATGACATGCATTGGTGAGAAAATGAGTAACGTTAAGTTAAAGTTACATTTATTTCTATAGGCAGAGTAATACCATGTAAACATCCTATTTTATTCAAGTATGGGTCGTCTTTAATATCTATGTAGATTTTTGCTAATTGAGGAGCACATGATCGAAGAGCATGTCAAAAAGGAGAACCAGACTTAGCCCTGAGGCTGAGGCTATTCACTTTATTTTATTTGGAGGTGAAAAACCTTGTTTTAAGGTCAAGTGGATCAGTGATTTTAAAGGTATGTCATATGTGGTTGAAACTTAAATATTTATATTATAACCTAGGGTTGCCACCTGTCCCTTAACATACGGAAGATTGCGTCCCGTATTTTCATAAACGTCCCATTCACCAGAGGTTTTCAGTTTGTGTAAGAGACCACTGCAAAAATTAAGTTTGTCTGGTTTGAGATTTGATAGTATGTCTTTGGGTAAAGTTAATATTTTTGTTTCATTTCATATACTACTGATAACATTTCTCTCAAATTCTAAATAAAAATATTGTTTTACAGACAATTTATTTGCAGAAAATGACTACTGGTCAAAATACCTCAAATAATGCAAAGAAAATAAGTTAATATTAATTTATAAACACAATAATAATCTGTTAACTTAAGAGTTCAGAAATCAATATTTAATAATAATAATTGTCTTCCATGCATCTTGGCATGCTCTTCACCAGTCTTTAGCATTGATGTTGGGTGTCTTAAGCCAGTGGTTTTCAAAGTGGGGGCCGCCAGGGGGGCATCAGCAAATTGAAGTGAAGATAAAGTGAAAAAAAAAAGAAAATAGCTGTGGACAAACATTTTTAAAAGGAAAAGGCCTGACGAGCAGATAAAAATTTGCAGGGCTTAAAGTATTCCAGCACCATGCTGGATCTCCGGCGTGCGGTCGTGAGGAAAAATATATATATTTGGGAACTTGCATGGGAACTTCGGGAACTTGCATGCGGTTTAATATTTTCGAGTCAATTGATTTCACCTACCAATCATATGAGAGGAATGCAGCTCTAACTAATGTTACAAGCCAATCTAAAGCAGAGCAGGGCTCTAAAAAAGTTCAGGCTCAGGATTTTTTTTTTTTTAACTTTAACAACTGAAATACCCACTTTAACCTCTTTTCAGCTTCTGCTGAAGCTGTTACCCACAGCATTAGCCGACTTAACCTGCCACTGTGCAACACTAACACACATATATATTATTTATTTTGTTAAAAAGTCTGATGTTTGTTTAATTTGTAATTTGTCAATATCTCGTTAATAGCGATTCTTAACTAATTTTGGTTGCATAACTTGACACTATTTTAATAATTTTTCTTCAGGACGTGGTGTATTTACCTGCACACCAATTGAAAAAGGATCGTTTGTCGCCGAGTACCGTGGGGAGTTAATATCACAATATGAACTCGTTAAGGACAAGAGGCAGAAGAAGTACACAGAAAAACAAAATGCTTTCTTGTTTGATTTTGAATGGAACAATGTCACATGGTGGTAAGTCATGGCCTATACAAGAACAGTTACTCTCTAAAGCCTTGTGTTGTTTTGTGGAAAAACCTTTTGTTTCCTCCTACTTTAGCATAGATGCGTCCCGCGAAGATGGCTCACTGGGAAGGCTGGTGAATGATTGCCACAAGTCACCAAATTGTAAAATGAAAAAGCTTTACGAAGCAGTGTTTCAAAATCGACCATCACTAGATATTGTGGAATAAAGTTGTTATTTTGTTTTTTTTGGCGCACAAAAAGTATTCTCGTTGCTTTATAATATTAAGGTAGAACCACTGTACTCACATGAACTGATTCAAATATGTTTTTAGTACATTAATGGACCTTGAGAGAGGAAATGTCATTGCTGGCTCTGCAGGCCTCACTGAGCCATCGGATTTCAACAAAAATATCTTAATTTGTGTTCTGAAGATGAACAAAGGTCTTACAGGTGTGGAACGACATGAGGGTGAGTAATTAATAACAGAAATTTCATTTTTGGGTGAACTAACCCTTTAAATTGACTGAACAAACACTTGACAATGCTCAAATTAATGTTGATAACTAACTGGGCAGTGGATCCGTAGTTCCCAGAGAGAGTAAATTTAGGGATTGAAGTGTTATGTGTTTTTCAGTAAAAGGAATGATGTTGTTAGTTTGTTAGTGTTTAATGTTCAGTTATGTTGGACATTTACATGAGTTTCTGTAATGTTTTTGAATTTTGTGGTTACCATTATGCATAAAAGTGCCGCCGTGTTTATTCTGTGTGCCCTCATATACGCTTATAGGAACAAACACTTATTATGCTTATAGGATTGAATTCCTGCTCTCAATTCAATTGAGTTTGTTCAATGAGTTGTTTTGAGTGCATTTTGCAGAGCAAATAGTTAATTTAATAATTTAATAAGTAAATTAAGTCAATAAATGTGTTCACCTTACGTAATAAACTTTTATAAATTTAACATAACATTATAAAATAAACTGCACATATAAATATTATGTAACAGTGACAAATTCAAATGATTTGTATTTACTCAAAGAAATTTTGTCAGCTTTATTTGAATTTATTTTTTTCATACAACTAAATTGTTATTTGTACAAATTACTCAATATAGTTGCATGGGACCCACCTGACCCACTGTGAATCCAACAGTTCATTTTTTTTTGAAAATAGACTTCTAGCAGACAGAATTATTACATACTGCACCTTTAAGCCATAGTATTACAGATGATTTTCTGTATTTCTTTCCAACAATCTGGATTTTCAATCAACAATTGTGTTGTTTTGTAACTTTAACTATTTTGAACTACTGTAAGTTAACAGGGTTAAACAAATCATACGTCTGTAAATTGTGTAAATGTCCTTAAAAACAGACAAACTTTAATCTACATTAGTGTAAACAAACTCTCTGTGTAACTGCTCTTAGTTTTGATGAAAGAAAATAAAGATAGTTAGGAGTATAAAATGAGCAGTACCTCTCTGTTGAAGACATAGATGATTCCTCCATTATCCAGAAGAGCTCATTTCAGCTTCTTCTTCTCTTTAAAAGGGACATTCTTTACATCTAACACTACAGTACAGTTTTCAAACACTGTCATGATGCCACCGTGTCTGAACAAAGAAAATATATAAATACCAATCATACGAACACTATAAAATATTAATGTCTTTCTATTTATGCATCAACATGTTCGAGTGAGCACATCGAATATTCATTAACAAATACGTCTTTATGCATACTACAAATACATAAAACAAGTTAAATCATCTTTAATTTTAATTATGCATTAGCAGCTGGAAGAGCATCTTACCGTGAAGAATTTTATATCTTAAGAAAATACAGTTAAAGGAGACTTGTGAAGTTCATTAGATTACTTCCTGACTCAGTAAGGGCTCCATCCAGTGGTCGAAACTTTTTATGTATGGTTTAGCATTAGCAGCCTTCAGTGTGTGTGTGTGTGTGTATGTGTGTGTGTGTGCGTCAGTGACTCTAGGTGTATCGGTGCATAATGCATTCAGCAGATTCATGTGTGACTACTTCATATGTGTATTCAAGTGTTACACGGCGCCTCATGTAGCTCATCATTTGTGTTTTCCTGCTTTAGAAATGATAAAATGAACCTAATAAAAAGCTAATGTCGTAAAAAATATTTTCTCATTTTTTTTTTTACAGTATTAAAATGACAATTACTCTTGAATTGAATAGTGTTACTGTCTTACTGCATATGGATTACTGTCTCAGCTTCTCTTGAATTCAGTGTTTCATACAGTCTGCACACCTCACATGAAAACATGTTATTGCTGTGTTTCAGAAATAAATCACACTTTAACAACCTCTTAAGGCCTATAAACACCTCATTTCAAATAAGCAGAAAAAAACAATGGTCTGTTTCTATAAGGGACGTCCCATACAGTATGCGTACCTCATGTCTAACCATTTTACTGCAGCATTTTGGAGATATACCACATTATTCAACTTCAGAGGCTTATAAACATCTCATTTCAAATAAGTAGAAAAAAACAATGGTTTGTGACTTTGTTTTCATTTAAGTATTTGTTTCTGAGTGTGGTGTTATTGTTGCTGTGTCTTCTGTGGTTCTTTTGCGTTGCAGTCAAATTGAAAAGTAAACTAGTCTTTAAGGTTTTCTGACAGATGATGCTGCGTCCTCTTTGGTTGTCGCTGCTGGATGATCAACTCCTGTGCACACCTGCGAGTTTAGTCTATCCTCTAAATGAGCAAAGCGTCGTGATTGGCCGAATCACTGTGTGATCAGTGCATGATAATGAAATGGCTGCTCTTCCAAAATAATACTACAAATAAAAATTATCATAGTAATAGTAATGAAAACATTAAAGTTTCTGAATTTTTAAACAGTAATTTAAAAAGTTTAATCGAAGAAAAAAATATTTTGTGAAAAATATAGTGAAATTAGGTCGTGGTGTGTGAGTGGTCGCGTTGCATTGGAGCCCCACTTTTCATTCTTTAAAACAACAACATGAGACGAAAGAAAGCATGGTAGGTTAACCTTTTTATAGAATTAATTATAGTCAAGTCAAGTCACCTTTATTTATATAGCGCTTTTTACAATGCAGATTGTGTCAAAGCAGCTTAACATTGATAACTGGTATATAATTTTAGCTGCACAGCAGCTCTTAAAGAATAGTGTCAATGTCGGCAGATCAAAGCACTGTTGAATATCAAATGTCAAGTGTCCCCAACTAAGCAAGCCAAAGGCGACAGCGGCAAGGAACCCAAACTCCAACAGGTGACATCAGATGGCAGACAGGTGGCAAATAGACTTCTGTGTTAAAATGGAGAAAAAAACCTTGGGAGAAACCAGGCTTAGTCGGGGGGCCAGTTCTCCTCTGGCGAACAGTGCTTTGTTACGATTCAGGTTGCTATCTTATGTCTGATAGGATCGCAACATTCAAAGTATTTATTCCAGTTCAGTCCAGTTGAGGATCGTATTCATCACACCGGTATGGACGGTTTGTTGAGGAGCTGTGCCACTGGCTGTTGTGTCGATGAGGCCTTCACAATGGATGATCTAGTTGACTCAATCTCTGCTGATACTTCAGGGCTACGTTGTGGTCGCGTCACAAGGCGCCGGTCCTCGGTCTCACCTGGATACGGCACGGATCTGGTTGACTACGGTAAACCTCGGGATAAACAGAAAGACTAATATTAGCGTAGATGCCATTCTTCTTCTGATGTAACGAGTACATCTGGTGTTATAGGAAGTGTTCCCGGTTCCGGCTGACCTAATTTATGCAGCCTAATAATCCTTTAACGGATTTGAAAATATAAATTGATAATGTGTTATGTGTATGCCAGGTTAAAGAGATGCGTTTTTAGTCTAGATTTAAACTGACAGAGTGTGTCTGCCTCCCGAACAATGCTTGGAAGATTGTTCCAGAGTTTAGGTGCCAGATAGGAGAAGGATCTACCACCTGCGGTTGATTTTGATATTCTAGGTATTATCAGCTGGCCTGAATCCTGAGATCGCAATAGAGCGTGAAGGACTATAATGCTTTAAGAGCTCGCTCAGGTACTGGGGAGCTAAACCATTTAGTGCTTTGTAAGTAATTAGCAAGATTTTAAAATCTATACGATGTTTAACAGGAAGCCAATGCAGTGTTGACAGAACTGGGCTAATATGGTCATACTTCCTAGTTCTAGTAAGAACTCTAGCTGCTGCATTTTGTACGAGCTGTAGTTTATTTATCAGGTGAGCGGAACAACCACCCAGTAGAGCGTTACAGTAATCTAGCCTTGAGGTCATGAACGCATGAACTAACTGTTCTGCATTTTTCATTGAGAGCATATGTCGTAGTTTAGATATATTTTTAAGATGGAAGAATGCGGTTTTACAGATGCTAGTAACATGGCCTTCAAATGAAAGATTGGTATCAAAGAGCACACCCAGGTTCCTAACGGACGACGAAGACTTAACAGAGCAGCCATCAAGTGTTAGACAGTATTCTAGGTTATTACGTGAAGAGGTTTTTGGTCCAAAAATTAGAATCTCTGTTTTTCTGAATTTAGAAGTAGGAAATTACTGGTCATCCAATTTTTATATCAGCTATGCATTCTGTTAATTTTGTGAGTTGGTAAGTTTCGTCAGGGCGCGAGAAGAAATATAGAGCTGAGTATCATCAGCGTAACAGTGAAAACTAACGCCATGCTTCCTAATGATATCTCCCAAGGGTAGCATGTACAGAGTGAAAAGCAACGGTCCTAGTACTGAGCCTTGCGGTACTCCATATTGAACCTGTGATCGATATGACCTCTCTTCGCTTTACTACTACAAACTGATAACGGTCAGATAAGTATGATTTGAACCATGACAATGCAGTTCCACTAATGCCAACATAATTTTCGAGTCTATTTAAAAGAATGTTGTGATCGATAGTGTCAAATGCAGCACTAAGATCCAGTAACACTAATAGAGAGATACAACCACGATCTGATGATAAGAGCAAATCATTAGTAACTCTAATGAGAGCAGTCTCTGTACTATGGTACGGTCTAAATCCTGACTGGAAATCCTCACAGATACTATTTCTGTCTAAAAAGGAACATAGTTGTGATGATACTGCCTTTTCTAGTATTTTTGACAGAAAAGTGAGATTTGAGATCGGCCTGTAATTGACTAATTCTCTAGGATCAAGTTGTGTTTTTTTAATAAGAGGTTTAATAATAGCCAGCTTAAAACTTTTTGGTACGTATCCTAGTGATAAAGATGAATTGATGATATTAAGAAGAGGATCTATGATCTCTGGAAGCATCTCTTTCAATAGTTTAGTCGGTATAGGGTCTAACATACATGTTGTTGATTTTGATGATTTAATAAGTTTAGACAATTCTTCCTTTCCTAAAGCAGTAAATGAATTTAATTTTTCCTCAGGGACACTACAATGCACTGTCTGACGCAATACTGTAGTAGACGGTTGCATGGTTATAATTTTTTCTCTAATATTATCAATTTTACAAGTAAAGAAGTTCATAAAGTCATTACTGCTGTGCTCTTTGGAAACATCAGAAGTTGAAGCTTTATTTCTTGTTAATTTAGCCACTGTATCAAATAAATACCTAGGGTTGTGCTTATTTTCTTCTAAAAGTTTTGAAAAATAGGCAGATCTAGCAGTTTTTAAGGCCTTTCTGTACTCAATCATTCTCTCTCTCCACGAGATGCGAAAAACTTCTAGTTTTGTTTTCTTCCAGCTGCGCTCCATTTTTCTGGCTGCTACCTTTAGGGCCCGGGTGTGCTCATCGTACCACGGCGTTGGATTAATTTCCTTAATCTTTTTTAAACGCAAAGGAGCAACCGAGTCTAATGTGCTGGAAAAGACAGAGGCAATAGTTTCTGTTTCAACATCGAGGTCTTCTAAGCTATCTGGTATGCTAAGGCGATGAAACTGATCAGGAAGATTATTTAGAAAGCGATCTTTAGTGGTAGAAGTGATGGTTCTACCATATTTATGGCAGGGAGGCAGTTTAGCTGCCTTGACTAAATGTAGTATACACGAGACTAAATAATGATCTGAGATGTCGCCACTCTGCTGCAGAATTTCAACGGCATCAATATCGATTCCATGTGACAATATTAGATCTAAAGTATGATTACGACAATGAGTGGGTCCTGACACGTGTTGTCTAACACCAATAGAGTTTAGAATGTCTGTAAATGCCAATCCCAATGAGTCTTTTTATTATCTACATGGATATTAAAATCACCAACAACAAGGACTTTATCTGCAGTTAGTACTAAATTATATTTGAACTTTGATATATATTTTGTTTCAAAAACTGTTCTTAATTGGTTTAAATAATGTTTACATGTTGTTTATATTTCATTATTGTTCATTTCAGAAGATACAGTTTTTAAATTTTTGGAAAGGTATGTAACATTTGCATCAGCCTACTGTATATTTGGTAGTTTTCTTGCAATTTGACAGTGGAATTTCCAATAAATAGTTGGTGCTTATTCTAAAAATTCAGGGATTTACATTTTTATTTTCTTCTTCTCTACACAGAGTCATAACATTTTCTCTCACTTTAGAAGACACACAGAATGCTCTACGCGGCCATTCTACAGATGAAAGTGCATATCGTTCTGATGGCACCTGGGGAACAGTTTGTCTGTCTTTGCAGGTTCCAAATTCATTCTCAAACAGGATATGACTACGGAACATTTTTTTCGGCACACTTAAAGGTAAAAATGAACAAAATATAAAGTAATTTATAGGGATGCACCGATATGATTTTTTGGGGGCTGATACCGATTTTAACAAACAATTATTGGCCGATACCGATATTTGTCACTTGCAAATAAGCAAAGTTCAACAACACCTGCGTTAAAATATACTAGCAGGTTTATTGCTGCATCATCAAATATTTTTTAATGAACATGGATTAGATCCATTTAACATTCAGCAGGCCTACATAAATACAACACAACAAAGATACATATGAAATAAACAGTGCTTTTTAGGTAGGTTTAATAGTTTTCAGGTACAGAAATAAAGTCAACAAATGTAAAATAGCACTGCATATTCTTCACTGTATAAATTAAATACATATTAATCCTTCTTTATTGTAACAGACTTTATTGTAATTAATCTTCTAATTTATTTTTGTATACATTTTAATATTTTTTGTAAGTTTAAATATGTATGAGATCTGCACTATCTCCTTTACTATTTTGACGGGTGTTCTCGTCTACAGTCTGAGGAGAGCACGCAGTTCTTCAGAGTTATTTTGCAGATTTAAAGTTTGTCCGTTTATTAAACATCCCCCAAAAAGGCATGAGATCTGTATGCATTTATTAAAGGGTTAGTTCACCCAAAAATGAAAATAATGTAAATTATTACTCACCCTCATGCCGTTCCACATCCATAAGACCTTCGTTAATCTTCAGAATACAAATTGAGATATTTTTGTTGAAATCCAATGGGTCAGTGAGGCCTCCATAGCCAGCAATGACATTTCCTCTCTCAAGATCCATTAATTTACTAATTAAATACATATTTAAATCAGTTCATGTGAGTACATTGGTTCAATATTAATATTATAAAGCGACAAGAATATTTTTAGTGTGCCAAAAAAAAAAAAAAAAAAACGACTTATTTAGTGATGGCCAATTTCAAAGCGTTATGAATCTTTTGTGTCAAATCATCATTCGGATCGCGTGTCAAACCGCCAAACTGTTGAAATCATGTGACTTTAGTGCTCCGAACCGCTGATTCGACATGCTGATTCATAATTTTCCGATTTTCCGTTGCCTCTACAAACACTCTAAAGGCATAACTTAACTGAAGATATACCATTTCTAGGCGTGTTCCCCGAACTATACATTAGGAGGTTGTTTAAGGTACACCTTCTTAAGTGCGAAGTTACCAGGTGATTGATATCAATGGCTCGAGAATCGATTATTCACTCTATGCAGGGGCTGCTTCACTGCGTTATGTGAAAAAGCGTGTTCTTTATAAAAGTAGCACTTAAGAAATAGTTGAAATTGCATTTATCAGGACTCAAAAATAATCCAAATTGCAAACTAAATCCAAACCTTGATATTTTATATATTTTAGAAATGAGTGTGAGAACCCGCAACCTCATGGCCAAACATATTGTGCCTCAACCCGCTACACTAACTGGCAGTATGCCTTCACTGTTCATTGAAATGGTCATTCATTATCATAATATATTTGCCATAGTGTCTTCTACTCCTGATTGACCAGCAGCTGCAGCACATTATTGGTGTAAATCACTAATTTCTGTTATTGCATGAGCTACTCAATAAAAGCGCAACACGCAAACATATATTCAACAGCTACTATGGCAGAGAAAAAACAGAGAAAGAGGAGAGCCCCATCTTTACTCCAACCGAAATGGCCATTCTATTAGATGAGGTGGCACACCACAAAGATACACTTTTTTCAAATTTTCGGACAATATTTACTAACAAAACAAAAAAAGATATATGGGAAAGCATAGCCATGAAAATGGCAGCATCAAGTTCCCACCCACAGCGAGACTGGGAAATTGTGCGTACAAAGTGGCACGATTTTGCCAGTGCCGACCAAATCGTGAGGTGCTGCAGTCCGGAGAGACCGGGCCAGAACAGGTGGTGGGCCCAGCTCTGCCCCGATGAGGAAAAGGCCCTGGTAATACTCGGAGAAGCAGCCTCTCAGGGTATGTTGATACCACTCCACGCTCTCAGAGCAGGCCATCCTTGCCCTCTTCCACCCCCACGCACTTTTGCCCTGCCAGCAGCGGCAGGGCTTCTCCGGCACCAGCGTCACCACACCTGTCTGCACCTTCATCAGCCTCCACTGAGTTCGCCCAGCACCAGCAATCCGGCAGTGGCTCCAGAAAGCGTCCTTCTATCCGATGCGACTGCAGTCAAGAGCTGGTAAAGCTTGAAAAGGAGAAGCTGGAAGTGCTGAGAGGGATCGAGCAGAGTTTACAAGAGGCCAACAACATCACCCAGGCCACGCTGGAGGTGAAGAAGGTGAAGCTTCAGATTCTGGAGAAACAGTATGCTTTGTCGGAAGAAAAATTTCAAAGACCAACCATTTCCGTGCCAATCATAATGCCAGGTCAAGGTAAGCGTGATTATGATGCTCAGTAGAGTCGAGTGTTGTGTGTATTTAAAAAAATGTGATTACATTACAGATGAACTATCACCAACTATCTCCAGGAAAGCCGACTCTTTCTTTTCAATGATGTTTTTTCAATGATGTGCATTATCAGCGTTTATGTTCTAATAAACGTCAATTTCATTAAACACAAACTTGCTGTCATCGATGTTAGGTCTGCAAAGCATCTTTATTGTAAAGAATTTATAGCGCAACGATCAATGGCATATAATAGTGAAGGATGCTTTACCTTATTGAGCATGTCCAATGTGCTACATTGTTTAATGAGTACTTCAGGGGTTGGGGGAATACGTTAATGAAACAAGTGTTAAGTCCTATTACTCATGAACTAAATTTCTGACAAACAATACATTAACTGACAAAAAATACATTAACCAAAAACAGTGAGAATGATTTGCTGCCTCGTTTGTACACCAGCAGTATGTAGGGCATCTCTTAGTTGAGGATGGTTGTGGACACCTTCTTCTTCCTCCTCTTCTGGCAAAGCTGCACCTCCACTGACTGTAATGTTGTGTAGCATGGCTGTAACAACTGCTACTGCACAACATCTTTCTGGCTTCATACGCAACCCTCCAGCTGTTTTGTGAGACACCGGAAACGCATCTTCCAGCGCCCAATCGAGCGCTCCACCAAGTTGCGGGTACGAATGTGTGCAATGTTGTAATTGTGTTCGGCCTGCGTGGTTGGGTTGGTGACTGGATTTAGAAGATAGGTTCGGAGGGGGTAGCCGCTGTCACCTAAAAAATGCTCTGCCCAAAAAAACTCTTTCAGAGTCTTGACCCACCGCTGAGTTGGCCCACACAAAGCCGTCATGTGTGCTAACAGGCCACTTTGCCACCACGTCTTCAAACATTATTATATCATATATTATATTATACCCAGGGGTTAAATTGGGCCGGGCACATTAACGCGAAAGACTATAAAATACCACAAGACGCGTCACTCGTATTATTATGAATGGGAGAAAGTGCAACGCACAATATGGTGGTATAAGTCCAGCCTTTTAAATAAGAGCCAATCACTGATTGGTAAAGTCATCGCGTCACTGCAGCGGCCGTTAGAAGCTCCAGACGTGCGCCTTTGAAATGAGGCACAAGAGACGCACATTTAGGACTGTTCATGCGCATTAGGTTGATCCAGCCTGAAAAATACAGTTTTTTTTTTCATGATTCGAGCGTTTAGAAACAAAATTTATGAGACAGTTGTTGTCAGATTTCATTGGTGATTACAAATATGAAATTTAATCGAAAGCTTGGCAAACAGCTTTAGAGAATTTGATGTTTCCCCATTCAAAGAGATAGGAGCTGCACTTGCATGCCCGAGAGGCATTTCAAAGATGGCCGCCGAGTGAAATGACTTGTCTTAAAGGGACTTTGTTAACGGTTAATTTTTTGAAGGAGCAAGAGAAAGAGAGTTTTACTTGTCCTGATTAAAACATCAATAACAAAAATAGCTAGGGAATCACCAAAACGCAAGCATGATTCTATTACATTTAGTGTAAGTGGCGATTGATAATGGATAATAATAATAATATATAATGTATAATGTGCTGACAGTAACAAGGTTGCGCTGTTGAGGCTCGCACAGCCTCTCGAGGACAAATCAAAGCAAATGAGTGCAGCACAAAGAAAACATGCTGCTGTAAAAATTCAAAATGTGGAGGTCTTTTATATTTATAACATATGATACAGTTACGTAACATCACACGACCAGGAGTGCTGTTCTCAGCGTTATTGGAATCACGATTGAAAATGTGACACTACTTTTATACATTCAATAGTAAGTTAATTAAGTAAATTCAATACAAGTTAATAAAGTCACTTACATTTTAGACCCATTACTGACTGTTTTTGTTCTATTTCAGCAGTGAAAATAGTTCTAAACAAAGATCACAGCAGAACCACAGCGCATCTCTCACAGCGACACTCAGCTGCGTTTCATTACTGAATGATTCAGCGTTTTGAACAAATCATTTGAATGAATGACTAGGACAGTCACTTGCCGCCACCTACTGGCGGTTCATTTTCATGTTTAAATTTTCCCAACATTTCTCATTTGTATATTCAAAAATATTTAAAGAATATCATAACATTATTTAATGCAGTTGTAATTTTTCAGTGTAAATTATTTAATTTGATTCGTAACAGTCCTGGTTTATTTTTCTTATTGAATTTATTGATCAAATGTAAAAAAAAATTTAAATAAAAAATGAAGCATATAATAAGATTAGGGGGTAAATATCACAAATATGCAGATATAAATATGCAAAAGCTGATGGAACACTGTTGAGAATATAGCTTCAGAATAAATTATATTTACACCAAAAAAAAAAATTCCAGACAAGCACATTTTTTGCTCGGACAAGCGACCAATTTACTTGTCCAAAGGGCAAGCACATGACAAGGCTTAACATTGAACCCTGTATTTTGTATTGATATGCTCTCCTTTAGGCCTACAGAAAGATTTTATTGTTATCAGATGTAGCTTTGCACACCACCAGCATCTAGAATGATTTTGATCTGCATTTTAGTGTTCATAGCAGAGGGCTCTGTCGACTTATTTTTTACAGCTTGTCAAGATTTTGTAGGCTTTGCATACACATGTGCACTCCTCGAAAGCCTGAAACCACAGAGCCCCCCACATAACAAATGCCAGTTTAACCCCTGATTATACCACTTGATTTAAACTTAAAAGTTTTCTTTGCCTGTTGCATTTTGCACCCGGATAACTTCTCTTGCATTTGTGTTTCCTCTGTACGTACAAGCCTTCTCATCAGTCTGGAAAGCAACAGAGAGTCTGAGAGCAGAGATGTGTTGGAGGCAGAATCTCCGTCCTCCAAGGTTGTTGTTGTTTTAATGCAGTGTTTCATTATATTATATTATACTATATTACAGTATATTATATTATATTACAGTACAGTAAATTATATTATATCAAATTAGACATCTTTCTTACTTAATCAATCTTTCTCTGTATTTTACCCTCTGTTGTAAAGTAGTGGAAATGCATATTTTTTCATACCAATATCCTGAGAGTTGTCTTGACAGAAATGTAATTAACCATTTTCTCCATTTAGCTGACTGACAGACAGGATGCTCAAGCATCAGAAACACCATCTGAAAATAGTGGTCCCTCTTTTTTCGGCATAAGCTGACGACAGGCCCATGTTTTTATTTCATGGACAAATATAATCTCAAAGGGAATACAATCTGCTTTTAAAAGGCACACAGTCAAAAATAAAATGTCCAAAAGAAGGGCCTTTATTTAATTGCTTGGGTTACTGCACATTTTCTGATTGCCCAGTTTGTGTAGAGGTCACTGTGAAGGATGAAAGTACCCTCAAGGCCACGTTTCAGGGTGAGGAGGTCTGTCACAGTATGGACGAATTAAAAAGAAGAGCTGTACGGGCCGATAACAGAGACATTTTTGGCAAACAACTTGAATCAGTGCTTCCAAGGGCCGTACATTTGCAGTGTCTGGACCAAATCCCACCTAAAGTTTTTGAATCTGGATGTAGAGACCAGGCAGTTACAGCTGCAGTCCTCAAAAACATACAATACACGGAAGAAATGCAGAAGGCATGAAAATGAAATATTTAGTCTTGAGAAAATGGTGGAGAAAAAAAACATATGATGACAAAGAAGGTGCTCTTGCACCCCAGAGGAGTAATGTTGTGGTCCAAAAACACATCAGACTGTTCCATCAACGATGCAGGGAAGATGTAGTGTATATTGATGCCACAGGAAGCATTGTTCAAAAAGCACAAGGGAAATCGGCTCCTTTTTATGTGCATGAGTTGGTGGTGAGGCATCCTATTAAAGGAGCCTCGCGTATGTCACCTGCCAACACAACTGCGTCAGTCCTAATGGACGACATTGTTACTAGCATATGATAAAGTTTATCTAAATTTTTACTGTCAGTATAAGTACTGACATGTACTTATTTCAGTTAGCACTTCCAATGAATCTGCATCTGCCTTATTTAAGACACGCAGGGTAAATGTTGAAAGAAAGGAAGCCCTCCAAGAAAGGCATTTATGTGTCGCCAATCAAGAAGGGATTTCTCAACCAAAGAGGTATTGTAGTATCATAAATTATTGTTACACTTCATTGTTCCGTACGATTGTAAATTAAATCAATTGTTTAGGCGCTGTCGTCAAAGGAGGCCAGACAGCTCTGGAAGAACCCAAGACTGTCACAGACACCAGCTCGACAGAACCCAACTCAGATAAGGTATGACTTGAGTGCGTCTTTCAACGGTCATACAGAAAATCCTGGTGTTTAAGAGTTTTCCCAATGCATCCAGTGAGATTTGATCTATCTATCTATCTATAGTCTGTGAAGAAGAGCTGTGGACCATGCTGGCAGGGAGAAGACCCCTCAAAAAAATTACCAGCAAGAAGGCTACAAAGAGCTCCACAGGTCTCAAAAAAAAAAAAAAAAGTAATGGAAGAATGTTCTTTGTGCAAGCGGTGGTTTCATCCCAACTGCGTGCAAATACCCCAAAATGCTATTACTGGGGATGATGACTGGAACTGTCCCAAATGTACGGGTAATGTCTAAGACAGTTTGATTTTTTTTCCCCTAAATAACTCTCTGGGAAATATGTTTCATAATTCTAAATTGGACCCATGCAACAAATGAGTGAAATTTCTCGTATTTTCAGTTCACTTTTTCATCGATTTGATTCTTTAAAACAATTGTTTCACGAGTATTTAAACTGGTCTATTCTTTAAAATAGCCATGTAAAGGAAAGATTTTTGTTTGCTTTTATCTTTTTAAGCAGGGTCTCAGGAAAACATGTCTTTGTATATTTCTGTATTCGTTTGTCACAGGTTAGTAAAAGTTGTAAATAAAGTCAAATGCCTTGAAAAAAACATCCTGTAAGAAAAAAAAATGAGAAAACCAAAAGAGGCATTTACAAAGAGTGTACACAATTTTATCTGCAAATAAATATGCTGCAAACCTCTACATCAAACAATGTCTTGAAATGTGACCTATAAAGAAGAAAAAACATTAGTTAAAGATATACACAACTATCAAAGTCAATGTGAATGTAAAAAAAGCCAACAAACAACAAAAAAAAAAACCCATGGCATCTTATTATGTCAGCTCTAACAACTGTGGGCAAGACAGAGAGAAAGAGATATTAGAAATGAAGAAAAAAGACAAAAAGAAATATTAGAAAAAAGAAAGAATTATTAGAAGATCTATTAGAAAAAAGAAATATTAGAAGAAAGAAAGAAAGATAAAGATATATTAGAAGAAAGGAAGAACGAAAGATATATTCAAAAGAAAGATCTATTAGAAAAAAGAACGAAAGATATTCGAAAGAAAGCTGTATTAAAAGAGAAAGAAAGAAAGAAAGAAAGAAAGAAAGACAAAGATATATAAGAAGAAAGAAAGAAAAAGAAAGAATGGAATATATATTCGAAAGAAAGAAAGATCAGTTATGAATGACGTTAATACTTTACTGGAGAACTGTATGTAGTTTCAGACAATCTACTATCGTACACATTCAGGGCTGATACTGACGTCATAACTAAGGATACCTGTTAGCTATACCTTAATCGCATTTGTACCTAAGAACATATAATCAATGTTCTACATCCCCTTTCTTTAGTAATCTCTCATCAGTCTATAACAATAAATATCCACATCAACTCAAAATCAAAGCATGTATAAACAAATATGCTATTGGCACTTAAAGTGTCACATTTTATGGACAAATGAAACTCAGAACATTTCACTCCTCATGATTTAATAGTCCCTCAAAAATGCTTAACCATCTCTTAGCAGCTCACTGGATATACTTTGGGTTTGGTCTTGAGATTCTGCCGAAAGCTTTAGGCGCATAAAGCTTTTTTTAAGGTTCTTTGGAAAGTACAGTGACCTCTGATGTTAATTTAGAGTCAGTAGATGTCACCTGTGCACTTGTGTGGTCTGAAAGGAAATTTTGGTCTTGTCTTGGTGTACAAACTGTTAAGTGATCTGCAGGATTGTGTTCATCATTTTGTGGCAAAGTTTCCGGGACAGGCAAGATGTGTCTACGATTCCGTCTATAATCCCTCCCCTCTGATTCCACCACATACGATCTTGGTTCCTTGCAGATGTCTTTGATGATTTCCACTTTGTTGTACCCCTGGGGCGTTTGTAACCGGACTACTTCACCTTTCAACAGGAGACGGAGAGGCTTGCTGCTTTTGTCCTAATACAGCTTCTGCTGATGACGCTTGTTTGCAAGTTGTTTTCTGATCATTACATGGCTTTTGGTAGAAGGGACTAGCAACTTTTTTTACTCACCCTCATCCAAGATGTTCATGTCTTTCTTTCTTCAGTCGAAAAGAAATTAAGGTTTTTGATGAAAACATTCCAGGATTATTCTCCTTATAATGGACTTCATTGGCCTCCAAACGGTTGAAGGTCAAAATTATAGTTTCAGTGCAGCTTCAAAGGGCTTTAAACGATACCAGATGAGGAATAAGAGTCTTATCTAGAGAAACGATCCGTCATTTTTGGAAAAAAAAAAATATATATGCTTTATATAAACAAATGATCGCCTTCCAAATGCTTCCGCCAAAACCGCACTTCTGGTTTGTTAAAAAAGCTTACGTTGTACTTCCTACGCCTTCCCTATTCTACTTACGGAAAAAATGGAACTGGCGCTGCGTTCGTTCCGTAAGTTGAATGCTAATGTGCTTTCACATATGCCGCGTTTGCAGTGCACCACTGATCCGTGGCTGTTTATCACAAACACAACATTTACTTATTTATATTTCAAATCCAAAAGTTGTTACTGAACATGGCTTGTCAGCATTGCGATTCTCTTTGTATACACTATATTTCATAGATGTCACGTTTTATTAAATTTATTACTTTATATTTATATAAACAGGGTTCCCACTCTAAGCCAAATGTCAAATTCCCTGACTTTTCCTTGACTTTCACTGACTAAAAAGCTGAATTTCCATGACCTATAATGAACGGAGCACTGAGCAGACAAAAAACAGCCACACACAGTATTTTTTAAATCCATCCTTTTTCAAACTTTATTTACTGATTCACTGATGTTTTAGTACAAAACTAACTTAAACACATACACACTACTCTTTTTTTTTTTCTTTTTACTCATTAAATGGACTTTGATATTTTTCTGAACTATTTCTACAGAAATTAATTTGTGGTTTTTATGTTTTCAGGGGTTAAACACAAGGATTTTCTGTTTGTCATCAAGTTCATTATTCAGTCTTTTTATTTCTTCACATTTAGTTTTTGCAGACCGTCTTAGACTGTTTGACTGAGCAATCAATGTAAGATTGCCTACACTTTCTGCCTTTAATGCAAGGTCATCAGCAGATTGCTCCATAGCTGAGGCATCCTCCTGGAGGCGTGCTCTCTTTTTCTTCAGCTCATCAGAGTTTTCCTTTTCATGTTTAGTTTTTCTGCTCCTTTAAGTCTTTTCTGTTCCTCGAGATGAAAGATGTATCACTGTCTTGTTGAGGATGCAGACTGAAGTAAGGCCTTATTTACCACAAAGTTATCAATTCCCCCTACTGACCTCAAATGATCACACACAAGACGCTGTGCACTTTGAAGTACTTTCCTTCATGTTTGTTTATTGACTGAAAAACCTCGCTACACGGTTGCATTTCCATGCGAGAGCATTAGGAGGAGTGCCACAACATTCCACAGTGTTTCGTACACCTTTTGTCCTGCCATTGTTTCACAGAATAGGGTATCTACCTGACCTGTGACAGGATTGAAGTCAGTGAAATCTGCCCTTTTCTTCAGCACAGTCTCATTGATGAACTTCCTGTACTGTTTAAGAATATCATCACAATCATTTTCATCTACTCGTTTGGTCTCGGTGAGCAGTTTGAGGATGCTTTTCAACTTGTTGATGCATGATGAATCTTTATTACTTGCCATCCTCCTTGGATCTAGGCAATCCATGTTGCGCACAAGTGTGTACTGTAGTGGAGATTTTTCTTGTAATTTCCCTGCAAGTGTCAGTAAGCACTTTCTGCAATCCATCCTGAGGTCCAACACTCTCTTCTCACTGATCTTCTGTGACACCAGTTCCTTCAGCATTTTGTCTGCAGAGAACCCCACATGAACCCAAGTTGCAACAGTGGGTCTCTGCACCCTTCTTTGACAGTAGTATAGGATTTAGTTCCAGGGTTAGGGAATTTGCCTGCCTCTACTGCATTCACATATTTCTTCAAGTTCGTCAATATATTGATCATTCTCTCTGTAACTGGGACATTCTCTACCCATCTTATTTTACAAAATTTGAGTGGCAAAAGAGGAGATGTTTATCCGACAGCTTTAGCATAATCCTAAATTCAGGCAGGGGAATCTTGCAGTAGCCAATAAGCATTACTTAAGAACTGGTCTACATTCCAATTTGAGGCATCTGCACCCTTTTCAAATGCCCCATGCAAAAATATGTAGGCCACAGCTACCCACAATTAGTAACACAGTATTGACATCTCGTCCAAGTTCAGTTTGTATAAGATCTTGGAATTTAAAATTAACATTAAGCCCATCCATTGAAAGCTGTACAAAACCTTTGTAATTCAACCCCTCTGTCCACTTGTGGAAGACCTCCACCATATCCTCTGCTGTGGCCCATGAATTCAGAAGTGAAGTAGTGTGTAACGACAGCATCATTGTCCTAAAATCTTAAATGAATGTCCATTTGCTTTGTTTGGGTCTTCCGATTCAAGCTTTCATCAAAAAGCAAAACATATCCATCCTTAAGAGATCTTATTCTGTCCATCAGAATTTACATTTTCCTGGCATGTTTGCCTTAGTTAACAGGTGGTACAGGTGACTGCCAGTTGACGAGCGGGAAGGGAATAAAATGGCACTGAAAAATAGCCTAACCACTACAATACAAAATGCGTGAAACAACGTGACAAAAAAAATAAAATAAAAAAAATACGGTATAGAATCGATTTTGATAAATGGAAACTAAAATTTAAAGCAACAAACAAAAATCCCTGATATTCCATGACTTGGACAAAAAAAAAAAAAAAAAAATTCCCTGACTTTCAATGTCTGGAATAGATCTTTTAAAATTCCATGATATTCCAGAAATTCCATGACCCGTGGGAACCCTGTATAAACTAATACTTTAGATTTATATATTACGTTGCTCACGCATATGGCAAAACATTTAAACAAAAGCTTTATGTTAAAATCACAAACATTTTAAATTAAAACTTAAAATAGACAAAAACAGGTGACTCTCGTCTTCTCTTTCCTTTTAAATGTTTTTACAAGAAATCCCTCAGGTCATAAAGAATTTTGTTCTTTTTCGCGAACCGGTTCTTTCGGACAGTTCGTTTCAATGAACCGGTTCAAAAAAACGGATCACCGGTTCTTTTACGTCCTCACGTAATGATGTCATTTCTATCTTCCAGGTGGATGAAAATACTTTCAAACAGTGGCGTGCGGTCCATATAAGCTGCGAATGTTCTGCATACCCAAGCTATTCGTGGACTCTGCAATTAATATTAACATTATAAATTACTATTAAATCCCTTGTTTAAAGGTGTACCATAAAGCCTACATGATTGGTAATGCGTATGTATTTGTCCGTAATTTATTTGTTATTTATTTATATTATTATTTATTTATTTATTTATTTATAAACAACTGTAATTTTCTTTAAATCTACCAGTTACGAAGACTGTCTGTGGAACCATTTCCCAGAGGTGCTGGCTAATTTGTATTATGATATTAGCAACTTTTACTCTTTACTTGACTACCTTTTTGAACAAGTAAATGAACGTTTTAATACCAATACTTTTGTGATGAGTAAAGCAATTATACATTACATTTTGCATGGTACCTAACTTTTTCTGCAGCAGTTTCTGCTATAAAGAAGGCATTGAAGGTACTATATCTTGTATGTTTGCCTTTACTCACCCAAACTTGTCAACAAGGCTACTTTACATGAATGGGAGTGCATTAGCAGGTAGTTGTGAATCGCAGGTGTTTGATTTAGGAGATGAGGCAGATAAGGTATCTGTACTTCTACTCAAGTATGGTTTCAGGTACTCTTTACACCTCTGCTCTTTCCACAGTGACGACTTCTAAAACAGCTCTCTTTCAAGTGAATCCTCATGTGCCCCTTAAGGTTACCTACAAATCTGAAACTCTTTCCACACTGATCACATATGAATGGCTTCTCTCCAGTATGAATATTCATGTGGGAATAAAGGGTCAATTTATGTCTGAAACTCTTTCCACACTGATCACATATGAATGGCTTCTCTCCAGTATGAATTTTCATGTGGGAATAAAGGGTCAATTTATGTGTGAAACTCTTTCTACACTGATCACATGTAAATGGCTTCTCTCCAGTATGAATATTCATGTGTTCCCTAAGGCTTTGTTCCCGTGTGAAGCCATTCCCGCACAGATTGCAGCTGTAAGGCTTTTCTCCAGTGTGAGTTCTCATGTGGACTTTAAGGTTTCCTTGATGACTGAAACTCTTTCCACACTCTTGGCAGGTATAAGGCTTTTCTCCAGTGTGAATTCTCATGTGGATTTCAAGTTTTCCTTTTTCACTGAAACTCTTTCCACACTGTTGGCAGGCGAATGGACTCTCTCCAGTGTGAGTTCTCATGTGGACTATAAGGTTTCCTTTTACAGTGAAACTCCGTCCACACTGTTGGCAGGTGTAAGGCTTTTCTCCAGTGTGAGTTCTCATGTGGATTTCAAGTTTTTCTTTTTGTCTGAAACTCTTTCCACACTGTTGGCAGGCGAATGGGCTCTCTCCAGTGTGAATTCTCATGTGGACTATAAGGTTTCCTTTCTCACTGAAACTCTTTCCACACTGTTGGCAGGAATAAGGCTTTTCTCCAGTGTGAGTTCTCATGTGGATTTCAAGTTTTCCTTTTTGACTGAAACTCTTCCCACACTGTTGGCAGGCAAATGGACTCTCTCCAGTGTGAATTCTCATGTGGTCTTTAAGGTTTCCTTTATGACTGAAACTCTTTCCACACTCTTGGCAGGTATAAGGCTTTTCTCCAGTGTGAATTCTCATGTGGACTTTAAGGCTTCCTTTTTGACTGAAACTCTTTCCACACTCTTGGCAGGTATAAGGCTTTTCTCCATTGTGAACTCTCATGTGGATTTCAAGTTTTCCTTTTTCGCTGAAACTCTTTCCACACTGTACGCAGGTGAATGGGCTCTCTCCAATGTGAGTTCTCATGTGGGCTATAAGGTTTCCTTTTTGACTGAAACTCTTTCCACATTGTTGGCAGCTGTAAGGTTTTTCTGCAGTGTGAATTCTCATGTGGACTTTAAGGTTTCCTTTTTGACTGAAACTCTGTCCACATTGCCGGCAGGTGAAAGGTTTCTCCCCAGTGTGAATTCTCATGTGGTCTTTAAGGTTTCCTTTTACAGTGAAACTCTGTCCACATTGCCGGCAGGTGTAAGGCTTTTCTCCAGTGTGAATTCTCATGTGGATTATATGGCTTCCTTTTCGACTGAAACTCTGTCCACATTGTTGGCAGGTGTAAGGCTTTTCTCCAGTATGAATTCTCATGTGGACTTTAAGGTTTTCTTCACGTGTGAAACTCTTTCCACACTGTTGGCAAGTGAAGGGGCCCTCTCTAGTGTGAACTCTCAAGTGGACTTGAAGGTTTCTATGTTGATCAAAACTCTTTCCACACTGTTGGCAGGTGAAATAGCTTTTAGTTCCTGTCTTTTGAGTTCTTTTTCGTGAGGAAGTCTTTTTAGCCCATGTCGATCTTTCTCCAGTCAAGAAATTATGTTCTTTCTCTTCTTCCCTTTCATTAAGTTCATGACTCGCCTCTTTCAGTGCCATTAGGTCTAGGACAGAAATAGACATAAAACAATTTAGACATTTAAAGCATCAAAACCAACAACATGTATGATCTATACCAGGGGGGTCCAAACCTGCTCCTGGAGAGCTACCATCCTGCAGATTTCAGGTCCAACCCCAATCAAACACACCTGAACCAGCTAATCAGGGTGTTCAGGGTTCCTTGATAATTACAGCAGGTGTGTTGGAGCAGAGTTGGAACTGAAGTCTGCAGGACGGTAGCTCTCCAGGAGCAGGGTTGGACACCCCTGATCTATACCCTATCCTATGGATCAGGGATGGGCAGCTTTGGTCCTGGAGGACCTGCAGAGTTAAGTTTCATCCTAATAAAATCCAATGCCTGTAATTTTCAAGCAGCCCTGAAGAATTAGGGTTAAATTTTGGGGTTGGGTTAAATTTTGCAGGTGTGTTTGATCAAGGATGGAGCTAAACTCTGCAGAATAGTATCCCTCCAGGACCAGAGTTGCCTATCCGGTCTATAGATTGTAAGACTTGATTTTCCTGCTAAGACAAAAATGAGATCAAGCGTCCTGCAATAAAGCTCAACTGGAGAGAAGATCTCAAAGAAATAGCATAGGACAACACCTTGCCCTCACAACATCTACAGGATGCACCCCCCACACACACCCTCCTTCCCTTCCCCTAACTCAAGTCACTGAAAGTTCTTCAAGATTTATAATGTAACTTGTGTATCTATTGTTTTTTCCCCTTTCATGTTTGGTATCATTTTAAATGTCTCAATGCGATTGGTAAAATGGTCTCAGTTTCACAGCAGTCACTTATGTTATGAGGAAGATTGAGAACTAAGGAGAATTCTGTCCTCCTTTTGTCTCTTCAAGATATCTGAAAACCCACTCCTCTCCCCCCAAAACAGGTGTTGGTGTAGTAAATATCTGCAAATCCTTTGTTTTGGTCTGGGTATACAAGGTAAAGTGCAAAGCAGTCATATGGGATCTTCTGTAGCCAGAGGCCCCCACGCAGTGATAGGCAAGTGTCTTAAAAACACTAATCCACCACTGTGTGTATGTGCATTTCAATTGATGTTATGCATTCATTATTTCTGAATTGGCTTCTAATTGTCCAACTATGTAATTGACATGATACATTTTTACTTGACAAATAAAATGTTATATTTGATTTACTCTGGATTCTTCTGAAATCATTATGACTAGTAGATTATTGGAGTCTGTGTCAGGACAGGTCAAACTAGAGAGCCCCATGAAAGGAGCATGTTAGCACATCATGGGACTTTTGAGTTTGTCTGTTGTTGAATTAGCAAGTTGCAGTATCTTGACTAAGAAAACTGTGTTTTTGTATGAACAAGCATGTGGCGGTTTGACTCAAATGCATTAGTAAACTCTGCACCCTCTGACTAAGAATCATAAACTGGCGAATTTATGTCGCAGCTGGCCAATGCAAATTCTCTGAGTGATGATGGGTCCGTAATGAACGAATAATTGAAAATATGGAATACCCAGAATAATCAAATATCTAAATTCATACATAACCAATGATTAATTTCTAATTGGAAACACAACCTAAGAGTAATAATCATTTGAAATTGGAGTCAGATTAAATGAGTGAACTTAAGTGAACTTTGCAGGGGCGCTGAAAAGACATACACGCCTTAAACCTTCACCCTGGCCATCGGATTCCGTTTTTGGGCTGATGGAGGGTTTCCTACAGATCTTATACTCAATACACCAGTTGTTTTCAAACCTGGTCCAAAGGGACCCACCACTGCACATTTTGTATGTCTTGTGTATTTTTTTACATCTGGTTAAGATCATCAGCTTGTTGGAGGAATTTGCAGCTTTAATCGAAAACTACTATTCTTGTTCATCAAAAAGGTGAGACCCGGACCTGTTATAAACCTAAATATACTCGAATTAAGTTAATTGAAAAGTGTACTATTCTATTAGTAATAGAAGATATTTGTTGTTGTAATGATGTCAGACATAGCACACACAAAAGTAGTAGCTATTCTGTACTCCGGCGCGGTTAGCGATCTCACTACATCCGTACCGAGCCTAATCTCTTCAAGCGGGCCAGGGCGCGGTATGGAGCAATCACACTAGCCAAACTTTGGGGGTCAAAAGTGCTCGGCACATTTTCAATCGCCTAATGCGAGTACACCCTTAATTTCTGTTTCAAGACACATTTTGAGAATTTCTTTAAATTTATGACACAACGCTTTCCCGCCATTGACGGATTTTCCTGGAATATGGTAAAGAAGTGATAAAAGCTTTGATCAAGTACATGCACACTAACGCAATCATCAAACATTAATCACCTCTTCATGGGCTCAACATTTCATTCAGTAACGTTAAAAAGTGTTAAGCACGTTAAGTAAAACGTGTTCTTTTAACAGAAAAGCTCTGATTGGGGGTTTAAATTCTGGAAATCTGGCAACTGTAAGCATGAATGCTCGTAAAAACAGTCTGTAATGTTTTGTCTCCTTTATTCGACAAAAACAAAAAGTGATTTCAAAAGAGTGATTTTGGTAAAGTTTTTAGTCTTTTAGCCACATTTCAGTCTCGTCTTTTTTCGTGAACAATATCGCACGTGTTGTTTTAGTCACGTTATCGTTAAATGACATTGGTGTCATCTCTCATCGTCTCGTCTTAGTCATGGAAAAAAAGGTCATCAACAAACATTTTACAACTGGCGCATACAAGCTAGTAGAGCTATAAATAACATTTGAGTTAAAATCTGGTGTCTTGACCACTAAGCCAACAGAAATAAATAATGTATTCCAGGAATTCTATCAGGAATTGTATTCATCCCAAAGTAGTGTAGACTCACTGGTTATTACAAAATTCCTTTGCTCTCTCGGACTTCCTAAAATCAGTGAGGATGCGAGAGGAAACTTAAACTCAGACATTACACTCAAAGAAGTTCTTACAGCTATTAGAAGTTTTCCCAATGGTAAAGCAGCTGGCCCAGATGGCTTTTGTATAGAATTTTATAAAACTTTTTCAGATCAAATTGGCCCTTTGATGTTAAGAATGTTTAAAAATTCTATTGAAAACAAAAAATGATCAGAAACACTTTATTCTGCTAACATTGCATTGATCTTAAAGAAAGATAAAGATAGTATGGACCCTTCGTCTTGTAGACCCATTTCCCTTCTTGGTAATGATCTTAAAATATTTACTAAAAGCTTAGCAAATAGATTAAGTAAATGTATTAGTTCAATAATACATGAAGACTTTATTCCCGGGAGGTTTTCTTTTCATTATGTACGTAGGCTCATGAACATTGTATATAGCGTTAGAGGAAAACATGATAAATTAGCCGTTTTAGCCTTGGATGCTTATAAAGCATTTGACAGTGTAGAATGGCCCTATACATTAGGGACCATAGAAGAATTCGGACTGGGACAACATTTTTCTTCGTGGGTTGAGATGTTGTACGTTTGCCCCTCCGCCTCTGTTCTCACAAACTATAACAGATCACCCTCTTTCCTTCTTTATCGAGGTACCCGCCAGGGCTGCCCACTGAGCCCTTTACTTTTTGCTATTGCGATGGAACCTTTAGCAATAAGTATAAGGAATAATCCACATATATCTCCTGTTATGATGGGGGGTATAGAACATCAGATTTTTCTAAATGCGGATGATGTTCTTCTCTTTCTCTCGGAGCCAAAAAGATCTCTGCCTTTCTTGTTGACCTTATCAGGGAGTTTGGTACCCTTTCTGGATACACAGTCAACTGGCAGAAAAGTGAGTTTATGCCATTATATGATACTATAGATTCAGGTTTTATCAATAATCTCCCCTTTAGAACTGTGAGTTAAAATATCTTGGTATCACTGTCCCCAGACATTACTAAAATTTATATGAAACAAATTACAAAGTCAAGATAGACAAATTGAAGTGATGTTGAGACTTGGCAAGTACTCCCTTTAACAATGATTGGTCTTGTCAACGCAATCAAAATGGTTAGTTTACCCAGATTTCTTTATTTGTTTCAAAATGTCCCAATCTTTTTAACTTGGTTATTCTTTAAGATGCTTGATTCTGTGATCATGCCATTTATTTGGGAACATAGAGCCCATCGAATATCTAAAGCGCATATCTGTAAATCAAAAGATCTAGGAGGCCTAGGTCTTCCCTATTTTCAGCACTACTATTGGGCAGCCAACGTAAGGGCCTTAATGTATTGGCGTAGTGCATGTCCTGGGGAACTGACTGCCACCATTCCTGCTTGGCTTGCTATTGAGCGGGATATTCAGGATTCTTCCCTCCCTTCTCTACTCTTTGCAGAGAATAAACCTGTTAGAACTCTAAAGACATTTCTAAGCTGATACCAAATCTTAAGAGAATATACAATAACAGGATTACATTTCTTTAAACTCCCTCAAACATGTTCTCTTACCCCTATAGCCTGTAACCACGCATTTCCTCCCTCGCAGACAGATAAAACTTCATCATGGAAAGAAAAACGAATTGTATCCATAGGTGATTTATACATTGACAATATATTTGCTTTCACTCAGCTTAGACAAAAGTTTGGACTACCCCCCTCTCATTTTTTCAGATATTTACAAGTACGAAATTATGTAAAAAGTAATATACCTAACTTTGAAACTTACAACCCCCATTGAACATCTTTATCATTGTATGACTTCTGAACTTGACATAAAAGGTCTTGTTTCTAAATCTGATGATTGCTAAATTACTCCAGAGTTCCTCCAACACAACACTTAAAGATGTCCTGGGAAAAAGACTTGGGTATAGATATTTCAGAAGAGTACTGGGCAGAGGCCCTCCAGGGTATTAGGTTTTGCTCCATTAGCTCTAATTTTCAACTGATTCAATACAAATTTGTGCATAGATTGCACTACTCTCATACCAAATTACATTCATATATACCCCTGTGTCGCCTTTGTATATTAAATGCAAGTCCAGTGAGGGTACATTGGCTCATTTATTCTGGTTTTGCCCAAAAATATGTAAATTCTGGTCTGAGGTCTTTTGTTTTATGACCCATAATATGACCCCATGACCCTCTTGTTGCAATATTAGGTTGGGCCCCTT
Source organism: Hypophthalmichthys nobilis (assembly GCA_037950665.1). Lineage (NCBI taxonomy): Eukaryota > Metazoa > Chordata > Actinopteri > Cypriniformes > Xenocyprididae > Hypophthalmichthys > Hypophthalmichthys nobilis. Next base: position 368,813 of record CM075475.1, on the reverse strand, counting down.
CTTTGGAGACCTATAGCCTTAATCAAATCCAGACGATACAATATAGGATGACAACTGCAAAGAAGGCAATTTTGTTGATGTGGAACAAAGAGCTTGTACCTAAATTTGAGATGTGGCTCACAGAATTTAGCAGTGTGCTACATATGGAAAAGATCAGATATGAAATTGCTGATAAACCGAAGAGATTCTTAAAGATTTAGAATTCCTTTTTTGAGTATCTGGAAGGTGATCACTGATCATTTAATTCAACATTTTGGACATAAGAGAGGTGGTACTGTGAATTATATAATGTCTGGCAGTGTGCAATTACTCAGTTTTTTTCTCTATGTTTGGGTAATCATTGGTATTATTTTATTTTGAAGCTGTGAATCTGTGTATATGCATATGTATGTATGGATATTGTATGTTTGTGTGCGAATATGTACTTGTACATATGTGTATAGACATTTATTATTGTTTATTTATTTATTTTATTTAATTATTTTTATTATTATTATTTATTTATTTATTTTACTTTATTTGTTACTGATTTGCTGGCATGGGGTGGGGGTTGGTCTTCAAAATGTGAAAAGCTTTAAATAATTATATATATATATATATATATATATATATATAAAGAATTAATGATGACAACCGACACATTGCGAACTGCATGCAAATCCCGCTGAATGACAGACCAGAAGCGCGCGCCGCTCTCTCTCTCTCTCTCTCTCTCTCTCAGTTCTCCTTGCGCCTGAATGGTCAAATGCACAAATAGTTGTCAAAATGTCCACCGCGTGGAGTTTTTTTACGTAAATACAGTCGATTAAGGCTTAAGTGGACGTAAACAGGTGGCTGAAAACAGGATATGTGTCAGTATATTACATACATAGATTCGGTCTTAAAGGGAGAGTAGCCTAATTAAATATTTCTGTCATTAACGTTAATAAAACAACAAAAGATGTTAAATTAATATATATATATATATATATATATATATATATATATATATATATATATATATATATTTATTTATTTATAAAATATTATATTGTGAAATAAAATTTCTCATATCATGGTCATATTGCCCATATCCTGTATTCTACGGAGAAATCTGGTCACCCTAGGTTATTCACAGTGTTATGTTATAAACATTTGTCCTGTAATATTTGTTTAGTACTTTTGAATGGCAGGTTAAAAAGTCTTGATTTAAAAAAAAATTATATATAATTTTTTATATAATATCCTTTTGAATGTTTTTGGACATTGTGAAATTTGTACTTAAAGTTTGTGACAAGCACATAAAAATGATTACTTTTTTCACTGGAGTAATAATAAAGAAGCTGTCCTACATTCATGAGTCTCACTGTGTTGTGCTTGGAAAACTGCAATATCAAAAAAAAAAAGAAAAGAAAACAAAAGAGAAAATTAACAAATGTATAGGCATCAGTATTGGCAAGTAAAAAAAAATGTTTATATATATATATATATATATATATATATATATATATATATATATATATATATATATATATATATCGGTACTCGTTCCTTTAAAAAAAAAAATAAAAAGGTATCGGTTGCATCCCTAGTTTTCAGTGTTTTTTGGACACACGCCCCTACGCTATCTAATTTCACTATCCCCCCCAAAAAAATAAAAATAAAAAAACACGAACATCATTGCTATATTACTAGAGGAGGATGTCTACACTGGACTCAACAAAGAGACCATTGAAAATCAATTTGTTCTTTGTGTAAAAAGAAATGCAGATGCTGTGGAGTATGTCAGAAATACCGGTAGAACGAGGCATCAGTTTACTGTCGAGGATTTTGTGCTGCATCATGCTGATCACGTCCGGTGAAGACAGGATTTCTTAAAAAGTGAAACATTAAAAATATAAACAGCTTACCGACTTCAGACTGACGGCTGAGCTTGTTTTTCATTCAGTTTAACCTTAGTTTTTATCATCTCTGATATTCTTGATTTTACAAGTCACCAGTCAAATTTGTTTCTAGTTGTTTTTGCTCAAATTCAGTTGCGCCAAACCTGCTGTAACCATAACCAATGATTAGCTGGGAGAATAGTCAAATTGCACCCTCTAGTGGATGACTAAAGATTTGCTAGTAAAATCTAATTTTTACAGTTGTTTCACTCAAGAATTTCACTTTTGAACTAACAGGTGCTCACGCCCTCCTAGGGGCCCCACAGGTTGAAAACCCCTGATCTAAATTTCAAATAAATCCGGTGCCATGGCAACAGCAATCGAGATATCAAAAATCTGTTCGTAATTTAGCATCAACAAAGTCTTGGGCTACAATCACATTGTCAGTCCAAATCTGATTTTTGTGCATATCTCATTGAAATCCGATCAGATTTTGCAAGTGTGAACTGCAAAAAATAAATAAATAAATAAATAAAAAAATCACATGAAATGCAATTTATACAAATCCATTTCAAGCTACATTATAGCTACTCACTATAGTAACGAGTTAATAATGCTTAATTACGAAATTAAACCAAACCTTAACCCTGTATAGTAAATAAATGTAGTTAATTAAAGGATTAGTTCACTTTCAAATTAAATTTTCCTGATAATTTACTCACCCCCATGTCACCCAAGTTGTTCATGTCTTTCTTTCTTCAGTCGAAAAGAAAGTAAATGTATATTGCTTTATAAACACAAATGATCGCATCACAAGTGCTTCACCTTCCCTATTCTACTTACGGAAAAAATGTAACCGGTGCTGCGTTCGTTCCGTAAGTAAAATAGGGAAGGTGTAGGACATTCAGCGTCAGCTTTTTGGAGAATATGAAAGTGCGATTTTGGCGGAAGCACTTGGAAGGCGATCATTTGTGTTTATAAAGCATATACAGTTGTATTTTTTTTTTCGAAAATGACGGATCGTTTCTCTAGATAAGACCCTTATTCCTCATCTGGTATCGTTTAAAGCCCTTTGAAGCTACACTGAAACTATAATTTTGACCTTCAACCGTTTGGAGTCCAGTGAAGTCCACTATAAGGAGAATAATCCTGGAATGTTTTCATCAAAAACCTTCATTTCTTTTCGACTGAAGAAAGAAGGACATTAACATCTTGGATGACATGGGGGTGAGTAAATTATCAGGAAAATTTAATTTGAAAGTGGACTAATCCTTTAATATTACTCAGTTCTTCTTTGAGTAATTACAATGTAACCAATTAAATTGCCATTTGTGTTTGACCAGTAGGTGGCAGTAGGTGGTCAGTGGGGCATAACAATGACACAGAGTTTGGTGTCAATATGCAAAACCATTGCAGAGTTACGGTTTCAGATCTTTTTTGGTCATTTTGCAGTGACCACGGTTTTTCTACAGTACTGTAGAAAAAGCAAATTTCATGTTTTGTTCAATTATAGCACCACCAAGTGGCGCAGTCCCACCGCTTTTTTATGTGTCCTCACAGTGAGCCCATACATACAGTGTGTCAAGCTTGGTAAAAATATCTCATTGCATTTAGGAGTTACAGATAATTATATTTATGAGCACATGAAACATTACTTTGTTTTTTTTGTTGTTTTTTTGGCACTTACAATCAAAATTTTGACATTTGGCTTGCAATATTAATGAGTTAGTAATGAAAATTCTGTCATCTGCTCACCATCAAGTTTTTCCAAACCTGTATGAGTTTCTTTCTTCTGTTGAACACAAATTTTGGAGAATGTTGGTAACCAGACAGCCGACGGTTTCCATTGACCTCCATAGTACTTTTCTTCTACTGAGGAAGTCAATGAGTGCCGTCAACTGTTTGGTCAAGATTCTTCAAAATATCTTCTTTTGTGTCCAGCAGAAATAAGAAACTCATACAGGTTTGGGACGACAACAGAATTTTCATTTTTGGAGAACTATCCCTTAAATGTTTATTCACACAAAAATCCATAGTGCTGCTAATTTAATTTGTTAGTTTAATAAAGACTTTTTGACCTTATTTCAGTAATTTTTGAATATTTACAGAACATTAACAAAAACATGTAAATGACAACCATGATAATTTTGTCACAATATGTCATTTTCACACCATTTCACCTCTAGCCTCAATCTGCCGGTGCTCATTAATTTCCAACCTACACATGTACCAGAAATGACATGATAAATATTTAATATTCTTCCATCAAATATCATCAGTTCACTCAGTTCTACTTCAAAATGTTTTACACACTTCCCCTGATGACTTTACTACATATGACACACACACATGAAATGGCTGATGTAGGGATTATGTACAAAATGTTTAAATTATGATTTATTTATTTATTGCTTGATTTAACGTTCAATTACTGGTTTGTTAAACGTTAGTACAGCACTTTTGAGCACAAACAGAATTTTTTTTTTTTTTTTTACTTTTCCATTGTTCTCTATTCAGAAGTAGATGCTGGGTTTAATGTTGCACAAAATATTCTCTATTTCTGTGCAGCTGGACATTTGAATAAGGATCAAATGACTGAGTTCAGCTGTGAGAATAAAACCAACCTGTTTGTTCCTCAGTATCTTCATGTTTCACTCTGAATGTTTCTTCAATCTTCATGTCTTCAGTCTCCTCTTTAATAAACACCATCTTTGATTGTTCCTCAATATCTTCATGTTTCAAACTGAATGTGTCTTCCATCCTCATGTCTTCAGTCTCCTCTTTAATAAACTCCATCTTTTAGAAGAGAATAATTAAGAGAGTTAATGGTCTTCAATGAACTGTTTAGACAGAAAAAAACCCACTCAAAACTAACGCTGCAAATTAATAAACACTTCATATTTAGGCATTTATAATCTACATTTGGAATTTAATGAATTATAGATTATATTTAAATGATTACTCTTTGATGAAAACATGAGCAGTTTGTTTGTAAGTTAGCGTTTGTTTTTCTCGTTCATGTTTGAGCAGCACGTGTCGTGATTCAATGAATCATTTCTCAAAGTATTTGATTCAATTGACTCGGAGTTGAAAAGTTCAGTTTCTCCATCATTCTTCGCCAGAGATTGAACTCGTGTTCATGGTAAACTGATTTATGATATATAGAGAGAGAAATGAGACGCAGGTTTACTGTTTCTCATCAGTGGATGAGCTTTACTCACACAAATATCCTTCATTACAGTTAGACAAATAAATAAACATTAAATTGCAAATAAACTAATTTCACGTCGCTTGTAACAAAACAAAAACAAAAAAAAAATATTTAAAAAAAATCATTTAAATGTTTCTATCGATTAAAACAGCTTAAATTCTTAAAACAAACCTTTCTTCAGCAGAATCACAACAGATGCAGGAGCGCGGCGCAGTCTTATGACGTCATGTCGCGACTCCAAAATAAAAGTCCTGTTCACACGCTGCATTGTCTACAATCACAGAAGTGCATTGAAAACTATTTTTACCAGATAATCTTTGCATTAAAATAAAAAAGGAACAAATAAGATACAAACAAACATGTGAAAAAAGGTTGAATGAGTTCATTCATGTGTCCATCTAAATTAAAACAATTTATCTTTCAAGAATCAGTATAAGTAAAAGAAGCAAAATTTCAAGTTTAAATGTAGTAGTTCATTCAATACCAAAAATTATTGCTAAAAGTGATCTTTCACATATTTATAATTAAATCAATAGCAAGTAAAGTCTTCAGTGTCAAGGGTCATTTGTGTGAGTTGCTGTCTATGTAGAGATTCAGATTCATGTGGACAAACACACAGTTGTAAGTCAATCTTCACAGCATGCAGACTCCTGAAGGTCTGCCAAAAATCTGACCAGTCTGCTGAAGCCATCAGTTGCCCGTGAATAACAATTCTTCACCTGAAAATGAAATGCAATATTAATACACTTGTTGAAAAATCCTTGTCCTGACATTGGACAACACACCCAAATTTTAATTGTAGCTGCACTTTATTTTATTTAAGCCTCCTCACCTGTAAGTTTAAAGTTAATCCACAATTGAGATTTAAATATGAGTTTAAAGTTATGGAGCAACAGGATTAAAGTTATTCTAGATTTAAGATTAATCCTTACTGATGCCACCCACACTTAAAGGGTTAGTTCACACAAAAATGAAAATTAACACCTTCATTCATCTTCAGAACACAAATTAAGATATTTTTGATGAAATCCGAGAGGTATATGACTCGTCCATAGACAGCAATATAATCAACACTTTCAAGGTCCAGAAAGGTACTAAAGACATCGTTAAAACAGTCATGTGACTGCAGTGGTTCAACCTTAATGTTATGAAGAGACGAGAATACTTTTTGTGTGCAAAAACAAAACAAAAATAACCACTTTATTCAACAATCTCTTCCCTGCCCTGTCAGTCTGTTAAGCAGCTGGCGCAGTGAAAGCATTACAGAGCTTCTGCGTTTATACTGAACGTGGGTGAGTAATTAATGACGGAATTTTCATTTTTGGGTGAACTCGCCTTTTAAAGGTGAGGTAAGCCATATTTCAAAAGCACTGTTTGGAAGTTATGCCTTATACCTCGTATTTACTAGAATCTTGAGATGACAGTATGTGACGTTATATTCGGAGCTGTTCTCGGACTGGGAATTATGCGTTTCTTGTCACCACTATCAACGCCTAAATGAATCTACAGCGGTCAGGTGGTACAGTGGCCACGTGGTACACGTGTGAGCTTTCAGAAAACTCCCAGTCTACAAGCTGTAATTACGAGCTCTACGAGGACGTGAAAGCTTTTTACAAGCTAAAATCTTACAGTTACAATAATAACGATATGGCGTGAACGCACCTTTAGTCCGGCCAACACCAACAACAATCAGCATTAGGGGGCGTATGAACGAGCAAGAGGGAGATTTGAAAAAAAAAAAAAACTGCAGAAAGAAAGATGCTGAGACACAATACAAAAGAGCTCAAAAGAATATCACTGGAATGAAGGTTTATGACTGGGCAAGTGCTTTAGGACCCATGTTAATATAAGAAAGCTTTCCAGCGCTGGAGAGAGCTAATCAGAAAGGCCTGAAAACAGACACGGGGCTGCTTTGATTCCGCTGCACATGTGAGTAACTGTCAGGATCCTGCCCTGACAGTCTTGTCTGTTTTGTCCTTGTTTGATGTTTCCTTGCTTGTCTTGTGCTTGAGCACATAGCTATGTCTTTGTTTGTGTTTGCCATGTGCTCCTTTTTTCCTGCCTCCTTGTTTGCTGTTACCACGCCCCCTCGTTCAGTCCTTAGGTGTGTTCGACATGCTTCACCTATCTTGTGCTGTGACTCTGTTGTCATGATTGTCAGGAGCTGCTGTGTTGTTTGTGACTAACAATGAACACTTTGTATTTACTCTTGTGTCTTCTACCAGAATGACTCAGGACGCAAGATAATGTAACAATGACATTTTTTAACAAGTAAAATATTGTAAGATAAAGTTCTTTGGCGTAGGCCCTGTCCGTAGCTCACATCCTAAAGGTTTGCGGACTCTGTATTTCCTGCCTGAAGATGAAGGCAGGGGCGTAGCCGACCCCCTGGAGGGTGTGGTGGTGGGGAAGATGGAGGTGAAGGTTGGCATCAGCATCTGCAAACTCGGACATGTGTAAGTACCGATCTTTTATACTCCGAGTGTTAGATAATGATTGGTTAGATCTAAACTAACACGTGACGTAACATTTGAGTCTTCCTGGCAGACCTTTCTCTAGAGCTTCATATCTGTGATTTCTTCAAGAGTGGGTAAAAATGATGGTATAGAGCACAGGTTTTGGTAAAGAAGGAAGGAAACTACCCTCCATGCACGAGTGTCACTGCAATCATTATTTCATATATTCGGTACAGACCTCTCTGTAATGCTGCAAAAATTGAAGTGTTGAAAAACAGAAAAGATTTTTTAATCAGTAAGAGTGTAGGAAGTATTTGCATAACAAAACAATTATACATTCAAATATACATTTTAAAACAAAGGCATAAATATTATTTGAGTTTGTTAAAAGAACATACATATATGAACACTAACCATGGCTATCCAGAGACAGATTCTTATTATTCTGTGGCCCTGTAAAAAAGAGAGCTTTCCTTGAGAGTTATCATAAGGAGCCTGAAAAACTCCCGTTTAGGCCCACCCTCATCCAAGCCGACAAAGTCAAATAGGTGAAAAATAGGTGTCATGTTTATCAATATATAAAAGAAATATACAAGATATTAAAAGACAACAGTGCCTTGTAAAAATATACATATTAAAAGTAATCAAATTATATATTGGTAGATTTTGGTAAATTAGGAATAATGGTATGAAGTATTCTGATATCTGAACCCAATTTCTGAATCCCTGAATTGGGTGTATGAGGTAAAGTCCTCTCCTAACAACACGGCCATCAGGACACTTTAATTGGAGTGGGATGCCATCCTGTGGCTCAGCCAGACACGCCAATCACACAAATCTTATAAGTAACATTAACAATGCAAGAGCATTCAGTCTATCCTGTGTCATTATATTGCAGTGTCCATTGATTATCTACTATTTCCATAGATAATAACTTTTTATTAAATGACTTGAATAGTATTTCTATATCCCATGCTGATAAACTTGCATCCCTCTCCATTGTACAAGGCCCCAGGGAGTTTGAGGTATTGACCACATGTACATCCTTCAAAATACCAGCACAATACTCAAGTTGCTCTTAAATGACAAAGTATGGTATGGTGCATGAAGTACACAATAAATCTAGAAACAGGTTTTGCTGCCTTCATCCTAACAAACCAAAACAACATTTAAGATTTCATCATCTGGATGTTTACACCCTTAGTCAACTGTTAAATGTTGTTCATCGCAAATCTGTAAGGTGGTTAAAAAACATCCTTACATGACACTGTTCTTGCTGTTCTTTAGCCTGCCCTTTCAAACACTCCTTTAAGTGGTAGAGAATAAACATAAGTTCAATTGTATGACTCAGAATCTGCTAAGGGGTAATTAAATGTAAACTTTTTTTGGAAAATTGAACAACTGAGAAGACAGTGATAAAATTACATTTTATAAAAGTCATAAAGGTCAAGTTAAAGGATTAGTCCACTTTCAAATAAAATTTTCCTGATAATTTGCTCACCCCCATGTCATCCAAGATGTTCATGTCTTTCTTTCTTCAGTCAAAAAGAAATGAAGGTTTTTGATGAAAACATTCCAGGATTTTTCTCCTTATAATGGACTTCATTGGCCTCCAAACGGTTGAAGGTCAAAATTACAGTTTCAGTGCAGCTTCAAAGGGCTTTAAATGATACCAGACGAGGAATAAGGGTCTTATCTAGAGAAACGATCCATCATTTTCGAAAAAAATGTAAATGTATATGCTTTATATAAACAAATGATCACCTTCCAAGTGCTTCCGCCAAAACCACACTTTTGTATTCTTCAAAAAGCTGACGCTGTATGTCCTACGCCTTCCCTATTCTACTTACAGAATGAACGCAGCGGCAGTTCCATTTTTCCGTTCCAGAAGTGTACTCATGAGCGCCACCTTTATGGTCGATATGTGCCATTGATGCACACTTTTGCTCAGCCCTCACAGGTGCGGCTCCGCATCAGACTTCTTCCCGACAGTCAAAACGGCGTTACATCATTACAGTGTGGACTCGTAGGAAGACCGCAAGTGTGTAGGGTGCCATTTGGGACAGGGTCTACGTCGTGGAGATGACAAAACTAAGTGAACCGAACATGCCCCCTCCCGGTCACCGTAGATCGGGGTGTCCAACCCTGCTCCTGGAGAGCTACCATCCTGCAGATTTCAGCTCCAACCCAAATCAAACACACCTGAACCAGCTAATCAAGGTGTTGAGGGTTGCTTGATGATTACAGACAGGTGTTGAGCAGCCCGGGAACCAGCAGTTAGTGGAGTCTTAGGCTGGGCAGGACAGGACTCGAACAGACACGGATGCACAACACGACAGGGGAGAAACCACACACAAGAACAAAACCACTCAAACATTAAATTAGTACAAAACAGAGTGTAGCAAATTAGCTCAATAGGGAAATACTAATAATTAGTCATACATATTATGATGATTAATTATGAATATTTGAATCAGTTAATCAGATTAACTTGATGTAGCTACATTAAAATTACAATCAATCAGTTCATTCTGTGAACACTTAGTATTGATTATTAATTAATTCTAAGGGAAGGGTATTTTTCATGGCCATAGAAAAATAATACTTTCTTAGCATTTACAGAGCTAGTAATAAGATCTGATCATTTAAGAGGCAATCTATTGCAGACAGGTTGTTGGCAGACTAGATTACTAGTACAGCTAGAAGCCGGGTCAGCCTCCCTGGTGGCATTCAGGGTTGACCTTGTTCCCCTGAGAAGTGACTGGCTGGGGTGCCTTTGGGTCCCCTAGCCACGCTCCCTTAAAGGGACCCCTTCTGTCGAAGTTGTTGGTTCCAGGACTTTGTGTGGCCTTGACAGACCTTCATATATAAAATATGGAGGCCGCTTTGAGGCTTATAGCTGAGGCTTTGACTGCTAGGGTCAGGGTGACCCATAGGGTGAGTGGGTCTGGCATTTCATTTGGCTTTGCCTGATTCTGACAGTTGTCACTGCCATACGTTGGCATGCACTCCCCTCATCATGGCGACGTGGGTATATTGTTCCCCTAGTGCTCTGACGCAGCTCGAGTTCCCTTTCGAAAGGGAATGTCTCAGGTTACGCATGTAACCATGGTTCCCTGAGAACAGAGAACGAGACGCGTCTCTTAGCCATGCCTCAGGTGTCAGGGTTCTGCTCTGGCGGCCTTGTCTGTGTTGTCTTTGAGCATATGGCTTTGTCTGTGTTTGTGTTTGCCATGTGCTCTTTTGTTTCCAGTTACCTCGCCCTCTTGTTTAGTTGTTGTTCAGTCCTCGTTAGTCTGAGTGTCGTCACCTGTTCCTCATGTTCTTTGCTCCCTTTATATTGTGCCCTCTTTCCCTCATGTCTTTGCCAGTTCGTTTAACCTATGTGCCTTCTTGCGTGTACCTCATTGTGCTTTCGTGTTCTTCTGTGTCACCTAGTCCTTGCTGAAGATGAAGTGTCTGGATCCCTTGTCTTGTGTTGTTTCTCCTGTTTGTTCCAGCCCCTACAAGCTGAGCTACTCTGGCAGCTTCCTCTCTCTGCCCAGCAGAAGGACCGGAGCAGTGCCTGATCGTGCCCCGTGAGTCTATCTACGTGTGCTGTGTGATCCTGTCTGGCTCTCATTGCATCTATTGGCCTCGTGCTGCACACCAACCAAAGCACACCAGCCTGTTTACACCCTGGGCTGATCTCAGTAGCCATTCCTTCAGTTTGCTTGTCATCGTGCCTCATCCCTACCTACTGTACGGACTGTGTTCACCTCCTCACCCTCAATATCTTGTCTTGTCAATAAACCTGTAACACTCATCCTGCGTTTGAGTCCTCCCTCATAGATCCCTGACATCAGGGCCTGCCTGCTTACAGTCCCTTCAAACGATAAGCGGATGACGTTATCTGGGTGCCCCTTATATACTTTCGGGTCGCATGATTATGACGTCATGGATACGTGTTTCAGACACCGGTTCCTGCAGAGGCAGTTGCCCTAGCGCTCTGACGCAGCGTCTCGTTCCCTGTTGTCAGGGAACCATGGTTACATGTGTAACCTGAAACGTTTTTCTCTCTCAAATATTACATGCAAACACACGCACACACTGATGCACACAATTTTTTTTTTTTATTAAACACATACAAAGCACACTCTGACATCCACACCAACACACCCACACAATTATAGCTGCATCATTTATCTAATTGGCTCCATAAAATGCAGAAGCAGAAAACAGGAATAAAATGAGTATTTGCTTTATGGGAAAACACATGTAGACCTTGTTAGGCGCTTGATCTTTCCTCTTTGTAATGATAATTTTTGCTTGCCACAATGCCAAAAAGCTGCTGTGTGGCATTCTACACCGCTAATAAATTTAAAAAACCCCGATCTGAAGTTTTATATACTGGCTATACTGAAATCTGACTCCTGGACATATCAAACTCTTCCTCGTGTGCAAGCACCTCACATATTAATACGTGGTACAGTGAGTTTAAACACACTTTGTTTTATATATCCATTTTTCGACCAATGTTTTAAACAGCAAGCACCAAGAACGAACACTTAAATAAATAGGCAGAAATTTAATTTGCTTGGATAAAGATGCAAAAAAACATGGCAGATTGATTCCAGCTAAACTGCAGAGACTTTGACAGGGTTTAGGAATAAGCAAAAAAAATAATTTAATCACATTTGTTTTTCATTAAGGTAGACTTTTTAGCATTTATCATACATATTCCCATACAGTGTACATAATCATCAATAGGCGAGGCAAATAAATGTTTGCAAAAAACATTTTAAAAAAAAGTATTGTTTCCCCCTACGGCGTCTATTAGGTGTCTTTAACTGCTATGTACTGACATTTAAACTAACGCACTTATTGTGTACATACTATATATGTTTTACATGTACAATATTTGTAAAATACCTGCAAATATTGTGTAATACCTTGGGTAATTTTACAGAAATTAATTACGTTCACCCTTCCTTTACCCCTTAAGCCTACCCACACCACCACACTAAGCACTTTTCAATGTCAAAGACCGTTTTTATGAATATGATTTCAGTATGCACCTTCTAAGATCTAATGTGTGCGTACACACGCTTCATAAATGAGGCCCACTGTATCTTCTCAATTACCACCAAATGGGTATCTCCCAGATTGCCACTGCACAGAAAATGCACTTTATTAAACTCTTTACACAGCTATTCAAAATGAACTATAAATGGGGATGTGAATTCCCAGAGCAAACAATTGTTAGTGGAAAGTGGAGAAAGAACAAGAATAAGAAGAAGTGGTAGAGCAGGAAGAGAGAAAGAGTGGAGGGAACTGATGCAGTGGAAAGAGCAAGAGGAGAAAGACGACATAATTCCATCAATCATTCTCATCATTGCTGTCAGTATCGATTAAAGATGCTGAAATATTGAATTCTATTTTCATCATCATGTTTTATTGTGAAACATCAGTTGAAGCCTGTGTGTGATAGTTGTGTCATGAAGAGTGTGTGCTTGTGCTTCTCCATGATGAGGCTCCTTTCAGTCAGTATGAGCACCTGCAATTTGTGTGATTAATATTCATGTTACTGAAGCAGATTATTCAGTATGATTGGTACATAATGTTTGATCACACAGAAATGCTGTAATTTGTCATACAATTACCTGAGTAAAATGTAAATTAATGTGGTACCAGGATCTTCTCTATCAAAATAAAAAGATTAACTGAAAAATATCATGCCATGACATTTATAGTTTGTTGATCTATAAGTGGAATAGGTTTATATCAGTGGCTCGCTCTCACCTCTACAGACCTGTTGATTTGATCTTGTAGTAAATGAATCCAGCAGCTGCTATGATGATTCCCAGCAGCAGTGCAACAGATTCAATAGTGAATAACAGCTGAATATCCCACTCAAACTCAGGGGCCGGCGGGTCTGTGAGGGACAGACATCGCTCTGTTACCACAATATTAACTAAGGGATAATCCACGGCTAGCTGTGCATTAAAATTGTTTGAGGCAAACGACCACCTGATGTGAAGTGGAGTTCATTCAAATCATTTAATGCACATCTAACCATTGGTTATCCTGCTTATGCCATGGTCATTTACCAGCATTGACAACTTAAAGCTGTTACTGATGTTTACAGTGCGGCATTTGACTGGAAGGGTAAAAATGACGGTTATTTTAATCAGTTTATATCTAGTATGATGCTATATTGGTGTGTCGTTTGCAAATGAAGGTGTGATATGACAGGTCTCGTCTCTTACTCCAGTCATAGATCATGGGTTTGGTGAAGCTGGCGTGCTCCACCATACAGGAGATCTTCTCTCCAGATCTGGGAGTGTATTCCAGCTCCGAGTGAATCTGGTAGTACCAGTCTCCATTAGGCAGCTCCTCAGTGGAGGTCACTTCAGACGTCACCACTGCACCGTCCTTCAGCCAGGACACTTTGATTGGTTGAGGGTAGAAGTCGTACGCGCTGCACATGAGCAGAGCTGGATGTTTGCTGTCGCCCGGCATCACTAAACTGAGCTTCACCTTCGGCTGCACTGAACCAACAACAGCCACATCCTAAATCACATCTTACTGTGTGTATACTGTGATGAAAGGTGTTATACACAATTTAAAAATGTGATTTTATTTATTTTTAAATGTTTAAAACAAGTGTTCTATGTGAGCCTTGTGTCACATACCTGTTTTATTATAGATAGCTACTTCCATAAGTTCAGCATTTTGTCTGCAGAATGCATCAACTTGAGCCTTATATTGCTGTAACATTGATGGATCTTTGTTCCACATCTCTGCAGTTTTCACTCCAAACTCTGTAAACCCCACAAATATCCCCACAGTGCTGTTGAACTTCACGAATGGATATTTATTGAAGTAAGAGCCTTCAATGAACTCCATGTCACTGAGATCAGGAGAGCTGTAGATGCACTGTGACCACCGGTAGTAATAATATCCATTAGCTGAAAAATAAAGTCTTCATGAGGTTATTTCTACAATAAAAACACAAGCACGGTTGCTGTAATTACTGGAATCTCCTTTCTGAAACATCACATCATGGCCATAATATTGAAATTATAGAGTTTGTACATAGTCGCAGGAACACATTTTATCAGGGGTGCTGGGGCGGGGCTTGGCGTAGTGGGCGGGGCTTAATGTAGCAGGGCGGGGCAGCGGTGGGGGATTTTAAACAAAATCCTAATATTAAACAGCCCAAACAACACTTATAGATGAACATACAAATTAATGAGGACAGAGTTATATGAGAACGAATATATATTTGTGCTATATTTTAGTTCAATCATATTTTTCTTTGATATTTTTATTTTAAGGGAATTTTACTAAATATTTGCTTCTAAATGATGCACCGTGTAATCATTAGATAGCTGTATAGCATATATATAATAATATAAAGAGTTGCTGCAGAGTGAGAATGTAAGACATGAAGTACATTTACATTACGTGTATTAGGTTGTTCACTTGGAAATATTTTCAGACATCATTAAAGACTACTTTTCATAAAAGTTGACATGTAAATGTTGAATTGAAGTGTCAGTTATTATTATTGCAGGCAAATCTGGACAGCGATAAAGCGTTTTGTTACTCGTACTGTCCATGTATAATAGTGTGACCAGTCACAGGAGAGTCATCAGATCAGCTCAGTGTGACCAGGGCCATATTTTAAAATATATAATTGAGTATTTACATACTACGTGGATATTGTTTTGAACTTCCGTTTGTGTAGTAGATCCGTATATTTCTAGTCAAGTCACCTTTATTTATATAGCGCTTTTACAATAGATTGTTTCAAAGCAGCTTTACAGTGATAACTGGAAAATTATGCATTGTCAATTTTGTCATTGTTCAGCACTTCTGTATGCATAGTACTTAGCTGATGAAGTAGATTTACTTATTGTATTGTTAACAAAAGTTATCATGAGCATTGTAATGTTTAAAGCAGATGTCTTAATAAATGTCAGTAGACCGGGAAGGTTTTAAAATGAGTGGTTCATTCATAAACCCATTCATTCATAAATGGAAATACAAACCGGAAGACAAAAGACAACGAGCGCAGCGCTGAAAGAGGCGGGGCTACATAAGGTCAGCGAATCAGTGATTGCATTTGGCCATTGGATCAGAGCGCTGTCACAAACCACATTCAACAACATATAAAAGTGAAATAATCTTTAGAGTAATTTTATGAACAAATTAAAAAAGTAGAAAAAATGTTCAAGCCATGTCATCTTAAATTCCAACACAGTGAAACAGCTGTCGGTAGGGGGCGCTGCAGCACCCTGAGCTTGTACCTGCTTTCACTACCAGAAAAACATCATCACTAACAGTGTTTAAGAAAATGTTCCTGTTAAATCTTACCAACACTGTTAAACACCAAAAACACCAATATGTCCATCACTACTTCTATAATAATTATAGTTTCTTCGTTGTCTATTAGTAAAGGCCATTTATCTCACCTGCTCCAGTGAATACAGACAGCATCAGAATGTGATGAAAATTCAAGAGCTTTAACAGAGACATTTTCACTCACTCCGTCACAACTGAGAGCAGCAAATACACTGTTCATGTTAATGAGGTCAGTGTCTGAAACGACTGTCCAATCAGCTGCTCTTTGTTCACGTGTCAAGTGTTGCTAAGCAATATCCTGCTTTCATTTTTAAAATCACAGCTTAAACAAGTAAATAATAATATATCACACGGCAAATACAATGCCAATAAGCACACACTCACACTCCATCGCCAATAAAACAACACACTCCATCGCCAATAAAACAACACAAATTCATTTTTAAAATTTAAAAGCAACCACAATCACCAAATCAAACCAGTTCAGCTTGTTCCCCCACGCTAGAGTAAAGCATATAGTAAATACAAATGAGTATTTACTGTAGTTCATGGGTCCACAATTGACACAAACAAACAAACAAAAACAAAAGTCTCACAATAACTTTAATCACTGCCAGACCCAGTTCAACATTGAGATCATACCAAAATACCCATTAAGCTACCAGTGCTTATAAGTAGTTACTTCAAATCAAACATAAAATTCAAAGATTAAAATATAAAGCTTAAAAACTCAGTTCAAAGATTTAATTAAAGGGTTCACCCAAAAGTGAAATATTTGTTAGTAATTACATCATGTCGTTCCACACCCATAAGACCTTCGTTCATCTTCAGAACACGAATTAAGATCTTTTTGATGAAATCGAGTTTTTACAATTTTTTTTTATCTCCTATAGAAAGCAATGAAATGACCACATTCAAGGTCCGGAAATATAGTAAAAACATTGTTAAAATATTTCATGTGACTGCAGTGGTTCAACCTTAATGTTACGAAGTGACGAGAATATTTTTTGTGCTCAAAAACAAAACAAAAATAACTTCACTGGGGGGACCATAGATGGGGACATGCTTTATATTTTTAAACCACAGATGCAAAAAATTTCATTATTTTCATATATGAAATTTGCATAGTGTTTGGAGGCTATTATGTCCTGTGAATTTTGAACTGGAACTTCCTCGCCTTTTGAAATTCACACCCTGGACTCAGTTCCCCCACATTTCCAGCCATGTGACAAACTTACCACATTTAGACCAAATTTATTTTGTATTATTTTATATTTGCGTCAATTATAAGTACCGTTTTATCAAATGGTAAGAAAATGTTAAGGTAAAATTCCTCATATTTATTTTCAAGAATCCTGATGGTTTAATAGGCATTATGAAAATGCTGTTAGTGCAGCTGGATTGTCTGGATTCTGTCTGTGTAGTTTCTTTGTATTTTGATTTCATTTTCCCTGTTCTTCTTTTGTCTTAGTTTTCTGCTCATTGGTTTCTACAGTTTCTGATTTCTCACATACCAGTTTCTGTTCCAGTTATTTACTTCACTCTGTTTTTAGTTCCTCTGTGTTCCTCTGTTATATTCTTTAACAGAAACTTTTTAATTAATTTCTACTCCATATGTCTATTTCAAAAGAAACTTGAACTGCTAAAATGACTGCTTTATATCAATGTAAAATATTCTTCTGTATGTCTGTTTCTCCTCAGTCCCTCTGTCTCTGCATTCATTATTTACAACAGATTTTTCCAGGGAAAGTTGCATATGCAAAGCAATGCACAATCATTTGAGTAAAACTGCCATAGATATTTAAATATTTATTTGGAATATAAGAAAAAAAATGGCACTCAAGATTGCGAGATTTAAGAATACTTCATTTTCAACCACATTTAATTTTCTTTATTAACTGCTAGAGCAACAAAAGTTACTTAGCGTATCTTTAAGTACAAAAACAGTTAAGCATCTCAGTCCATGACAAAAGCAACTGCATTTAGTATGAAGGTAGCAAAAATGTCTATTTTTAATTATTAAGTCAAGCTTATGTTTTGTTTAGATTTCTTGAACTGTAAATGTAATGTATGAACAGTGCTACATAGAAATCAGCAAGCAAAGATTTCATGAGGTGGTTTCAACTTCCAAGGTTCAACCAGATCTTTGCATTTATGTATCTATCGATCTTCAACACCAGCGGTGGTGTCCGTCATCTCAAATGACACACAAATGCACTGTATCATTGTATTCAAAATCCTCGAGAAACTGTCCTTATTGGTAGGTCCATTGCATGAAATGTTTTTCTTTTTTTGCCATATCCGTGTTGTCAGTCGCAGCTCCTTTAATAAAGAAAAAGATTCCTGTAGCCACTCCCAGCAGCGCCAGAGTGAATCCAGCTCCACAGAGCAGGGCCGGACCCAGACTGGGCGGGCGAGCAGCCGTCTCTCGGACACCTGTTGATCATTGTAAGGTGTGTGAATGTTATAACAACTGCTCAGCAGATGCATTTTCAACACAATGTTTCATTGTAAAAAACTGGTGAGTGACTGTCAGTGCTGTAATCCTGATGTCATTTGTCACAGAATGATCGTTTATATGTACATTATTCGCTATCATGAAAATAACAACTGGGAGTAACACAATTGACCCTTCGCCAGGACTTTGATTGACAAGCGATCTAACCCATCAGAACGCTGAATCCGCCATTCTGTCCGACAAAGTAGTCAGGAGTTAGAAGATTAACCTCGGTGGACTTGAACTTGAAAAATGTGTGTATTTACGTCTTTCCGCGTTTGCAACAACATTCCTTCTGATGTTCATTCACGTTTATTTGATGCTATAAATTAACTAGTAAGAAGAGATGATCGGTTCACGAGCCGCTTGATCTGAGACGCTACAACGATCTGTCACGACACAAAACGTTTTTTATTGTTCGAATGTCTTAAAATATTACACAATTTGAAAGCTGGGACTTTAATATCATAAGTGACCTGCTCTGTCTTGTCTGTCGACATGTTGTCAGTGTGCTGTTTGCTCCGTGACGTACTTTTCACTGCGTGTGGCCTGACAGCGCCATGGCTTGTCGGACAAAGCAACAGTAACTAAGGGGGGCGGGTCTTTGCGAAGGGTCAATTCACTGTAGTTTGATTTGATTTGAGAGTGGCTCTTACCCCATATTTTGGTCTGTGGTCCCTGGAGGGCTCTGTGGTTCACCGTACAGCTGTAAATGTCTCTCTCTTCAGGAATGATCTTCAGAGAGGAGAATATGTGGAAGGATCCATCGTTCCTCGGTCGGTACTGGCTCAGACTCACGCCTTCTGTCACAATGACATTGTTCTTAGTCCACGAGACGCTGACAGGTGGAGGAAAGAACCCCGTCACATGACAGATGAGGGTGTTTTCAACACCCAGCTGAACATCATCCTTTGGATAGATGAAGGTCTCAGGAGGGTCTGTGAACACAGAAAACAGTTGAACTTTGCAGGAGTAAATCTGACCTGCTCATTTAATTTCTCTTTCCAAACTGATTAAAGTGAACATTAAGAAAAATAGTACAGGAAAGCTTTAAATCTCATGCAAAACTGTAGTCATTCTTCACAGTACAAATTGACATCATACCCATTTCCTCTGGTGGGCTCTTGTAAGCTTTAATGCATACAGCTAAGTTTTGTTTGCATATTTCTTGATCTGCAACGCTCTCCTCATAAAATCCTGGAAAGCTCATAGGATCTGCAAAATCAGGTAATGTAATTACTCCCGTCTTTTGAGTAAAGTCAGCATGCCATATCTCCTCTCCGTCAGATCCATACATAGACTCTTTTTCTGTATCAGAACATCCATTAATGGTGAAAAAGTTGTGTATATCTGAAATGAAAGAAACATCAAAAGATACATGAGAAATACCCAGAGGCCCAGAGAAATAAAGGATGAATTGCATAGCAGATATAACTATTAAAGGAATTTACACAAAACCTCATTTTTGTCACTGATTTAAAGCACCAGTAGTTTTTAAATGTGAAGATGTTCTATACAGCTGATTTTAACACCCATTGTGCTAAATGACTACGTATAATCAACCATTGGTAGTCAACTAGTCATCGACTGCTTGAATGATAAGATAAACATATCACAGTGTAGTCATTCAACAACGTTACCAATCTGTGGAAGTATTTTAATATACAAAGCATGAACTTACATTGAGCATCAGTTGAGAGAAAAACAGCGAGGGTAAGAAAGGCCAGATACAGATCCATCTTTGTCGATGACAGTGGAACAAACAGAGAAACAGACTTTAAAGGAGGTCACTGAGAGCGGGCAGGAATCCCTCCCTGACGATTTAGTTTCATAAGCACATCCTCCACTCAGAATTTGGCGCTCACTGTGACACTGCAGTATCTAGAAAAAAACAAAAAAGAAGTAGTTTTTCCTGTTTCAGCTCAGGCTACAGTCATATGACTCCTTCACTCAAAACTGTAGTTTAAGATTTGTGCTCTAGCCTGAATAGACTGTCAGTCTACATGTGCGAATGCAAACGTTTCCAATGAAAAATGCAACTTTTTTCCTACAAAAAAGGACTGAGGACCTTATTCAGTGTTTAATTACAGCATTAAATTGTCTGCTTTTTTTGTCTGTTTTTTCTTCTTCTGTTATTAGGGCCCGAGCACCAACCCTATTGTAATTGCTCGGGCAATTTTTCTTCTTCTCCGAAATGAATCACATTTTTGAGGGTCTACGTGCTCGAAAACTCATGATACTTTGCACAAGTGTCAGAAGTGGTGAAAATTTATGTCTGATATGGGTTTCAGAATTAGGTGTGGCAAAATGGCTCAATAGCGCCACCTACAAAATTTCAATTAAGCACAAGTATGAAATTCAGTAGACACATGTAGCATCCCAATACATACAAAAAAGTCCCTGGGTGCAAAATCTAACTTTCCCCAAAAGCAAGTGAGATATTTTGAGTTTTTTTACTTTACCGAACTCCTCCTAGAGCTTTAATCAGATCAATGTCATATTTGGTCAGTCTAATCTAAAGGCCTTAGAGACGTTAAATTGAGAAGATCTAGAGTTTTCGTTGAAGAAGTTTCGTTACAGTCATAGCACCACCTGTGGGCAACAGAAAATGACATGTTTTACACTGTGATTAACTCCTCATAGAGATTTAAACAGAACCACATCATATTTGGTCAGTCTAATCTAAAGGCCTTAACGATGTTAAATTGTGAAGATCTTGAGTTTCCCTGAAGGGCGTGTTCGTGGCGGCCTGACAAAGTTTGATGTTTCCCCATGAAAGAGAAAGCTGTTGTAACTCAGGCATACAATGTCTGATCTGCCCCAAACTTCACATGTGTGATAAGAGTCCTGACCTGAAGACATCTACATGGAAATATTCAGTTAGTCATAGCGCCACCTGCTGGCAACAGGAAATGCCATGCTTTACATAATTCACTCCCAGAAACACATTTCAATATGCCACGAAGTACCAAACACACTAGAAACACGTTAAATCATTAGGATTAGGTTTAGGGGTAGGAATAGGGTTAAGACTAAATTTTCAGACAGGAATGTTGTTCCAGGATCAACAAAATATGTTGATCCAGGAACGTGTTACTTGGCAAAATCACAGTGACCCACGGAAGACTTCCGCCAGTTGAGTTGAGAAATTACAGCACTGAATAATGCATTTCTATGAACAAAAATGCATCCAAAAATAGTGGAGGAAACAGAGTGAGCAGCTGCAGGAAAGGTACGAGATCAAAGCTGATCAAAACATGAGAACTCTTTATTTTAAGCTTCGAGCTAATGCATTAGTGTAATGGCTTACCCTGTCAGGCGCTTTAAGAGATGCATGTGCGTCCTCAGCACAAAACGTTCATTCTACGGCTACGGCTATTTTTTTTTTTATAAGCATATTGAACATCAACAAAAAGGCAATCACAATTGAAAGATTTACAAACAAGGACTGAGATTACAATCAGTAAGTTAAAGACAAAGGCAAGAGAATGAACATAAATGAATGAATGAATAAATAAATAAAATTCAAATAAAATGTAGGGGTGTAGGAAGTGTCTTTCTTTAAGTTATAAAACCAAATTCTTCCAGTAAGGAGTACAGTTACAATGCTTTGGGATTTTTCATCCCTCTCAGTGTTTCCAGATATGCTCGAAATTCCTCTTTAAAAACCAATAATCGTGGGGGAGTTTTGAAAAATTTACATTTGTGTATGTAAAATTTCAACAAAAGCAACATATTATTTATTACATAAGATACCTTTTTATCCTCAATTAACAAACCACATTTAACAGTTTCCCATGACATTGTCAGTCTTGCAGGTATTTCTTGTTGCATCCAGTTGAATGCATCTTTCCACAATGTGTTTACCAAATTACACAGAAAAAACAACCGTTTCTATCTCTAACTTACATATCTGACATAAGTTTAAGTCTCCTACATTAAATCTTCTTCTTAAAAATTCTTTTGCAGGGTATATATGATTCATAATTTTGAAGTGCACCTCTTTACATTTAGGGTTAATAGGAAATAAAAGAAAATTGGTTCTAATTTCACGTACTTATTTCTTCTCATAATGACGTAATATATAAGCTGTCTTTACAGGTCCTGGGAAACATTGTTGTATTAAACAATTCCTCAAAAATTTGTTAGAACATTTATCACCAAAGCTTACATTTTCTATTGTAAGATCTTGTAATACGGCTATATCCTTATCTGTAAATGTTACAAATTCACACGAGCATTTCCTTTTTGCATAAAGACTCATCCTGACCAACTCTATCTCACGACCAATTCGTACGTATTTTACGAGGTGGTTAATTCGTATGAATTCGTACAACCTCACTCGTACGATTTGTCTAAACCCAAGTGATGGGTAGGTTTAGGGGCGGGTTTGGGGTAGGTCATTCGTATGAATTCACACGAATTTGTCAACTCGTAAAATACGTACGATTTAGCAAAAAACGTATGAATTCGTATGAATTAGCCACCTCGTAAAATACGTACGAATTGCCGTGAGATCAGGTTGTTCTTACAGTCTGCGCTAAACTTTAAACTTTACTGAATTAGCGCCGGTGCGCACACCCGCATCAGACAGATGGAACACAGGAGAATATTAATATTCAGCGCAAAAATATTCATTTTTCTGAAATATCTTTTGTTTTAATTTAAATTTAGATTTAAAAATCAACATGTCATTCAAGTATTTTATGAGAGTAGTAACTGTAAAGGGAGAACAACATGTAACTGAATATAAATGTAAGAGCAGGATAAAGAAATGAGAGTAAGAGTTGATTGTGTCCAGAGTGAACGTGTGTGTTCCTGCAGAACATTTATCTTGACTGTTACACTGAGTTTGTGTTTTTCTTTATTATCTATCTTCATTTTTAATGTAGAGATTTAAACTATATTCACTATATACAGTGCTTAACAAATTTATTACACCACTGCCACTCAATGGCTACGTTTACATGCACCCAAATAATCCATTTGCTCGATCCGAATGAAATTTCAATCGGATTGGAAGGGGTGGTTTATTCCTTTTCTAATCTGATCCAACAGCAAAAAATTACCATGTAAACGCTTGAATCCGACTACTTTCTCAATCGTATTCAGAAGTCTCTGGGCAATGTTGACACGCATTACGCAGTGAGCAAGACATTCACGTCTTCAGTTGTAAAGATGTATGCCAACAGGCAGTGGCGTAGCTGTATCCCTTTGTCATAATATTGGAAATCTTTCCGTTTTAAAACAAGAAGGGGAGCCAATGGATATCACACAAGAAGCAATGTGCAAACTTTGCGCAAGAGTTATGCCGGTGAAAAAGTCTCAACCTCGGTCAGTATTCATTACAGAAATTGAAAATAAAAAGTGACGGATCTGTTTGACGCTGCATTAGCGGAGCATATTCTTTCAGAGACGAATTTCAACATAATATGCTGATAACGGTATATAACTGTCTAAATTTATTCCATTATTTCTCTTGTGGCCGTACATATAGACTAGTGAAACAAATGAGAATAATAGTATTTCGTGTTATACAGGTTGTTTTTTTAAAGTCGGTGCTTGAAGTAAAGCTGTGCTTAATTTTCATTGATGACTGCGGTGTTAGGAAATATAGCCTACACTCTTAATAATTTTAATTAGGCCTATAATTCATTGTATAATAGACCTAAAAAAATGTTTAAAACATTTTCAAAGACAGCTATAGCCTAATCTTTTATTATCCTCACAGCACGTATAATATTAAATTAATACTAACAAAAGAAGCCGAACCTAGTTATAATAATAGACTAGAAGAATGTAACAGGCCTACATTAATTGGAAATGCCAAATCCTCTTAATATTGCCAAGATTTGATGCTTTTGACAATATCTCTGGCTATCATCGATACATGATCATCGTCTGTACTCACTTGAAATGCAGCAATTCAGAGTATTGGACACCATACTTGGCTACAAGGCATCAATATTAATTCTTTAGTGTGTTATGAGTTCACAAGCATATCAGCTAGTGTGTTCTTTTACAACAAAACTGTACAATGTCCTGGTGTAATCAATTGTATTATCTGCACAAACTAAATAAAAATGCATGTACGTCTTTGAGGTTGCAGTGTCCAGATTTATCTGAAAAAGCCTTGTGTATAAAAATGGGCACTTAACATTTTTTAATATCTGTGTATTAAAAAAAAAAAAAAAAACATTCCTTCAAAAACCATAGTTGGAAATACAAGAGGCCTTGAAAATATGTATATATCATCACCATATTTCTGTGGTGACACCATTACTTTGTGTATGGGGGACCAAGATCACAATTTCAAAATTATTTTCAGGTAGTTTTTATATAATTACATCATGATATTTGTGTGTGTGTGTGTGTTATTATCTCAGCTTGATTATAGAATTGACCATTTGAATAAAACCATGTTTTTACAAGCTAAAAAAATAATACAACATAAAATAAGATAAAAATAAATACCATACTTTCATGTATTTTAAAGGTGTTGAAAATCATAAGACTTTTGTCAAATGTCAAAACATAATACATATATCTGTTCTGGAGAGCCTCAATCCTGCAGAGTTCAGCTCCAACCCTGATCAAACTCACCTGCCTACAGCTCTCTAACAACCCTTCAGGCCTTGATTATCTTGTTCATGTGTGTTTGATCAGGGCTGGAGCTGAACGCTGCAGGACTGTGGCTCTCCTGGACTGACGTTAGCCACCCCTAATATATATATATTAATTATATATTATTTAATTATTATGATTAATTATAATTTAGTAATTTTAGATATTCTAAACATTATATAAAACCTTAAATATATTATATACTTTATATAAATTATACACTGATAAAAACTGATAAATAAAAAAATTGTCTACACACAATTACGCGTCCATGCGTTACAACGTCTGAACACATAATGTCTAAAGACATACTTGTCTTTATGACCTTCCATACGGGGCAGGCGTGTATACCTATGACAGGTCGACTGACAGGTCTTAATAGCCACAGAAAGATTTCACCCCTACTAAAGCTTCCAGAGGAGCTAAGAGCGAGCATGCACAGGTGCATAGACATCTAATACTATTAGTTTCCATTATGTTAATTATTCATTGTCAATAGATTAATACTATTAGTATTACATCTCAAACTTTAAGGGTTCCCGGATCAGCTGATGACGCTCTGAAGTGACGCTCGAGGGATCAAGAATATTCCAATATACAAATAAGATTTGAGGCGCGAGGGAAGAGATGCATGAATAAGAAAAGAAAAGCACCCCCTCTCTCGTCTTATGTACAAACACACCATGCTATCTTTACAGAATGATGCCGTGACTGTAGGTCAGGTGACCTGTAAGTGCAAAATAACTATTTCCTTCACGGTTTTGCGAAATATTCCTTTTTTTGAATTGCCTGAAAAACCACCCCATGTGAGCGTAAAACGTTTTTTGAAATTGACGTGTTTCCATTGAGCGTATTTTCAATTTTGCGCAATTTAAAGGGTAATGGAAACGCGGCTAGCGATTGCTGAGTTTTTTGCTCTCATTGCCGCAACAGCTCAATGAACATTCAGAATGTTAGGCTGACATGGACTTAAATGACACTGTAGCATTTAACATTTCCCGTTGTTAAAATGATTAACGTTTTAACTTTGTGGAAGGACTATCAAACGACTGCTAACATTTGCTGTGTGATTACTAATCGCAATAATAGGTTATAACGTGCATCGTGAAAGGAACATTGCTTACGCAGTCCGCATGACAGGTCTGCATCCCGGACTCGATAGCAGGCGTAAGCTTACGGGCTGCTCAGTGCGCTTTAATGTTCAAATGTATTTGTGATAAACAGCTTTCTGACACTTCATGACACACCCAAAGTTTCTGTCTTCCTTCAATCAGCCACATTTTAATTGTAGGTGCACTTTATTTTATTTAAACCCTCTCATCTGCAAGTTTAAAGTTAATCCCTAATCAGGGCCAATTCAATTCAACTCGGTCAACCTGAAGCCAAGACTTTGTGGATGCTAAATTACAAATGTCTTTTTGATATCTTGAACGGTTTGGCCGTGGTGAGGCAACGAATTTATGGTGAAAAAAAGGAAACAGGAAGAGTGTTATAATTTCTGCATACATTGACTGATTTTGATGAAACTTAGAAAACAGTGTTCTTTTGCTCCAAAACCAGGGTTTAATGGCAAACATGTTGAAGATGAACCGATAGGCTGTGGATTGATGAAATAAGCAGTTTATTCAGTGAACTGAAGCCTCTCCTCCATTGACATCCATTCAAAACACCTCTCCTCTCCTTCCCAGTTTATCGCAGTGTTACGCTTTTTACTGTTAACATTGAAAGCTCGCCTTAAAGCCAAAACACTAATGGATATAGACCTTTCTACCATCTGATGAAAAAATAAAATCTATAATAAGATCCCGATCATGCAAACTAATATCAGATTTAGTTCAGAATCTAATCTTCAGTAACCAGATTGAAACTTTTGAAAGTCAAACTTAGTTTGGTTTAACAAAGTCTTATGTTAAACTGTAAAGTAGTTTGAAGGTCAGAATAGATAGAAAGAAGCAAAATGATGGGATCAAAAATAGTGAAGTATGGTGTGTTCATATCTGGGAAGTTTGTGTTTGAGTAGGAAAATCGTAATTATGACATCAGATGCGTTCAAGTCACTTTGTTCCAAGCAAAATGTACCATTTCTACAGAATATACAGCAAGATTTTTAACTCTACTTCTACAAAATGATGAATAAAGAATGTGCATCACTCATAATTTGACTTTATGGTGGCGTTCATGTGCGTTCAACTGGTAAATACGACTTCATTCCTATTGAAGCAGAGTTTGGAACTGACAGATGACCGGAGAAAAGCAATAAGAGCATGAAAACGTTAAGAAATGCTCGACTTGAATGAAGAGCATAAAACAGCAGCCAATCACAGTGAGGTTCAGGTAGTGACGTCTGTCTTGAGCCTTCAGAAATCTGCAGATTGTGCAGGAGTTTCTGCTGGATTTAGTGTGTAAATCTTATTGCTTACACATTGGAGTTGTTTAATGTGTGTTAAATATTGCAGTTTCCTTGTTCTTCGTCAGAACACCAGCTCAGTTTTGGCCGGCTCCTGCGTCAGAAAACCTCCCCATTTCATCGACTTGAACCTGAAAACTCACATTCAGAGAGAGAGAGAGATGCAGTGAAGGAGCTGATCACTCACTCATGACCTGATTACTCTAGGCTCCTCCCACTCGTCGTCCTCCACCAATCAGAACGCTGGAAGACTCATTGATCACAGCTGCACTGGAGTACAGGAGCTTTGAAAAGCTCTCAGATCTCCCTCTATCTCTCATTTTCCTCTCTGTGGTATGATAATATAATGTTTCCCTTCTTTCAGCTCCAGTCTCTTCTGGGCTGTTTGTTGTTTTGGCTTTTTATCAGTTTGGGCCTCTATGTTGGGCTCATTATAGGAGAAACTTTGACAAATCCATTTTCAGTCTCTTACCCATTTGGTTTTTGTCCAGCTAACAATCTACATGAAAAAAAAAGTTTGTCCTCAGACTATTTAAAACCAGAAGAAAAGAAGTGGATATTTTTCAGCATTTATGATGTGTTGGTCAGTGAATCCTGAAAACAGACGCTGTACGGCGTTTCCACACTTCATGAAGCAGCACAGCCATTTTCAGCTGTGATGATAATAAGAAAGGTTTCTGAATAATAAGCAGGATTTCTGAAGGATCAGTGTTTGTTTGAAATGAACTCAGGATATAATATTGTATGAATAACACGCAGACTAAGGTTTACGTTGCATCTGTAAATCTAGAATAAAACATCCATAAACAGGAGGAAATATCAGTCTTGATTCCAGCAGGAGTGTCTGTAAAAACAGAATCCGGTTCTGAACAACTGTGTTGTCACGTGATGTTAGAGTAAAAATGCGCTGCTCCTTTAAGAGCGACTTGATGATGTCGTCGGTGTTAGACGAGCTACAGTCTGCTGCGTGGAAGATGGCTGTGCTTTAATCTTAAAACATCTGCTACATTTCTTGTCTTTCGGGAGTTATCTTTAGTATGTACATCTGTTAAGATGTGATTCAACTATATTTTATTGTATTTTGTGTTCAGCGCAAGAATTCATTCGGATCTTTATACTGATGTCTACTGTACATTTACCATGCGTTAACTATCAGGTACACATATTTTGTCTGTTGCAATTACTTAATCAGTCATTTTGGTTATAATTTAAAGTGATCCAGTATAGAGTTTGAGAAGTCAGTTCATTTCACATCCGTGTACACAATCATATGTGCCCATTGTGTACTAGCAATACATGTTAAATTCCTTCTTCTGTATACTTAAATTCATTCGTTTATGTATCATATTCTCTTTTCAGTTTTACTCTAGCTCCAGTCATCTGTTAAACGAAGTGAACTGGTTATCTGAGTTATCTGTCTGTCAATATAAGGCGCATATCAGGACAACTCCATCTGAGCAGTTTATTGAGCAAAGCAGATGTGGGAGAAATGCATGCAGTTTCTAGACAGATTCAAGAATAAATAAAAAACACTTTAAAACTAGAGGAATCTTGTTTAAATTGCACAGAAAAAAGAAAAATGGAAATAAAAACAATGACCATGAGCAATGATAAAATAAAGACATGACTGATAAATCTGAACTGACAACATGAACAAATCTAGACACACATGATACTTATTTATGAATGCACAAAGTAAGTGTAAGAAATTGGCAATTCCCAATCTTCTGGTCAGATCTGTGGAACAAGAAGCCATGAAAGAAATCACAAAAGCAGCTGATGCCAAACAGATAAATTCTGCTTTGGTAAATAAATGATCTGTTAATTTCTACAGCACATGCCCAGAAAGAGTCCCTGTGAACGCAGCGATCCACGACCCTCGCTGAGGAAACACCAGCGCCACCTAGAAATCAAACACTTAATGCTTCCTTACGATCATTTCTGAATCACTACAGGTTTATATTTCCCCATGCAGTGTTTTGGATTTTGGTCTTGATATTGCTGTTTACCTGTTCAAATATGATATTTAGTTGTTTTTGATTTACTGCCATATATTAATGATTGCCATGTTATCTACTTTTGAGTAATACCAAATATGCTTGTAAAAAATGCTATTCTGTGTGTAACTGAGATGATATGTGCAGAATGTTGTGAAAGTTGAAGTTCATGAACTGATTGTGATCGGCCACAAAGGTTTCAATTAATACATTGTTAGCTAACGGCATGATTTGAATGTGTGCATTTCTGAAATCACAATTTGGACACAGTTTCCTCTGATAACATTACAATTTAGAGTGATCTGTTGATATGCATTTCCTGTAAAGCTGATTTGAAACGATATGTATTGTGAAAAAACACTATACAAATAAATGTGAATTGAACCAGAAGGCACATGAGTCAGATGAAGACTTCTGTGAAGAAGAGGAAGAGTGCTAGAAGACGACGGCATAGGCGACAGAGGAATGACATCCGTCTTAAACGAGAGATACAGAGACTGATACGCCTACAACAGGAAGATTGGATCAGGAAGTTTAAACATGCTGTGGTGACTCCATGGTTGAAACGGTCAAATCTGGCCCCTGGTGATATGAAGAATTATAGACCTATTCCACAACTGCCTTTTGTTTTGAAAATTTTAGAAAAGGTAGTTCTTAAACAATTACCATCGTTTTTAAATGGAAACTCACAGCACAGTCTCGGCACTGTTGAAAGTGTTAAACGATATTTTTCTAGCTCTAGATAAAGGAGATGCGGTTATTCTAGTGCTGCTGGATCTCAGCGCAGTATTTGACATGACTGACCACAATATCCTCATCTCTCGCCTGGAACACCGTAGGTTTAAAAGATACAGACTTGAAATGGTTTAAATCCTTTTTAAGGGTGTGTTCACACTTGTCATGTTTGGTTTGATTAAAACGAACCCTGGTGCGATTGCTCTGTTAGTGCGGTTCATTTGAACATGTGTGAACGCTGCCATCTGAACCCTGGTGCGCACCAAACAAGCGGACCGAGACCGCTGAAAAGATGGGTCTCGGTCCGCTTCCAAACGAACTCTGGTGCGGTTCGAATGATATATGAACGCAACACGGACCAAAGACATGTAAACGAACCAAAAACAGGAAGACGAGACCCTAAAAAGGACAGAATCCTCATGCATATCGGTTTTTCTTGTCATAGTCGCGAGTTTGCCCATCACAGGCATCAGACGAGTGTCTCCACGCAGCAGATCGTTTGTGTGTGATGGATGGATTCCCGCCGCTGTTTTGACTCCTTTACACATTTTATAAGCTCTTCACGAGTTCCCAGCTGGCCAAAATACCATCAAATGCAGACGACGCACACACACAACGACCGCATTTACCTCAGCACACAGCATTGTTTTGGATGTTCAGTATGTTCCGTCTCAAAATAGACAATATGTCATAAAATCCGACCAATCAGGTTGTGAATGTATCCCTATGCCTTTAGGTTTGGTATCTTTTGGTTCGGTGATAAAATTGCCAATCTGAACGCTAATCGGACCAGGACTACATGTTTTGTTTTTTTTTTGGTCCGGACCAAATGAACCAAACGAACCGAACTACAAGTGTGAACGCACCCTAAGTGACCGATAGTTTTCAGTGAAGTATGGAAATTCGACATCCACTAAACATCTTTTGTCTGTCTATTTTGTCTCCCACACTTGTCTCCCACACTTTTCTCTTTGTATTTGCTTCTGCTGGGCAGCATCTTTAGAAACAATGGACTGATACTCCATGCTTTCGCCGATGATACTCAACTGTATCTACCACTAAGGCACCCAACAAAATCTTTGGATTCTTTTATCTTGCCTAAACGATGTTAAACTGGATGGCAATTATTTTATTATTATTATTATTTTTTTAATGTTAAACAAGGACAAAACAGATCATTGTATTCGGCCAGTCAAATGTCTCTGCCAAGGTCCGTTTAGATCTGAGTCCGTTGGCACCGTACTATAAAATGTTGGTAATTTTAGGTTTCATAATCGGCGACAAATTAAAAATGGAAAAGCAAATCAAATCGGTGGTACGGGCCTGCTTTTATATTCTTATAGTAAAAACCAAACCCTTTTTATCAACTGTAGATTTTGAAAGAGTCATTCATATCTTGGTTTTATCACGTCTCGATTATTGTAATTCTCTTTACGGTGGCATCTCTGGCACGTCTGCAATCTGTGCAAAATGAAGCGAGGCTCTTAAAGAGGGTCAAAAAGTCCATTACACCAGTTTTAGCAAATTTGCGCTGGTTCCCCGTTCATTTTAGAATTAAATATAAGATCTTAATGTTGTTATTTAAAGCTTTATATACAAAGGCTCCCATGTAGTTATGGGATCGAGATTATGGAACGAGTTGCCTTTTATATATTAGATCTGCTACCTCCTTATCAGCATTCAGGAATCTGCTGAAATCTCACTTAGTTCAGACAGCTTATAACTGTTAAATTTGTATGGGGTAAATGTGGTGTCTGTGATGTTTTTGTTTATACGTGTATCTTTTATCATCTTGTACTGATACTTTGTAAAGCACTTTGGCTCAACCTCGGTTGTTTTTAGTAGTGCTATAAATGAAGTTGGAAACAAACCAAACCAATTGATGAGTAAAATGAAGTTGGAGTTTCCCAGAAAGTATGTCTGAGCAGTAAAAGGCGTCCTCAGATGCTGCCTGCATTAATCATAGAAGGACACCTGATACCCTAATGAGGGCACTTAACAGCATCTCCAATATCGCTGGGTAAAGCTAGGTTATAGAGCTTTTTAGCTTAAGCTGATTTAAGTTTTGTTTTATTTTGCATTAACTGCTTTGTATTTTAACCAATAAGAGATATTTTATTGTTACGATTGCCTTCCATGAGACTTATAACTACAAACTGAGCCTCGATAAAGATCAACCACAAGGTAGTCTTCTACTAATGAAGGACTTCAACCTGCCGGCGGGTGAGTATCTTATGGTTTGGACTAGACTGGACTAACTTTACCCTACCTGAATAATCATAGGGTTAAAAGGTCACAACGACTAACTATTTTTAACACGTTAAACTGAAAATTAATCACATGCATTAATGTGCTAATTTTGACAGCACTCGTATTTAATAAACACTATTTTAAAGTTTGTTTTTAAAAATAAAGGTGGCTTTTTTTTTGGTGTTACACAGGTATATTAAAGATATGTCGGCTATAATGATTTGTGCAGCACAAAAATAAACAGTAAGGCCTGGTTTCACAGACAGGGCTTACATTAATATAGGAGTATTCAGTTCAATTATTATATTTAAGAAGTTTTTTAAAATGTGCCTTAGAGAAAAACAGTACTGTGTGCATCTTGAGAGAAAATGTCCCCAGTCTGCAAATTTCCTTTGGCATAGATGAGCCAGATCTGGGCCACACCTCGCTGTTTATTTGGGCCACATCTTTTAGCCAGTCTAGTAGTTAGTAAGGTAGTTGCTGTGGCGTTTAAGTTTAGATATCAGGTAAGATGAGGGGATGTGGAATATGGTCATGCTTTATAAGCACTAATAAATGGCCAAAATACAAGCTAATTAATCTAAAAAAAGGGTACATTTGTGAAAATTCAGTTATGTCTTTTAGCTGATAAAAACAAGCCAGCTATACACAACAAACTGCATCAGATTACACAAGGGCAAAGAGAGCTCTCCAAATAAAGAAATCTCAAATATGCCAGTGGTGTAAAAAAATTAAGATTATTTTTTCTTACCCCATTGGCAGATAAATTAGCTTGTTTTAAACAAAAACTCACTTATTTTTGATTTATTTCTTCAGAAATCAAGACTTTATTTCTCTAGTAAATGCTTAATGTAAGAGTTTTGTTGTGAATTGCTCTGAAATCAGCAGTGGTTGTTACTGTCGTGTGGTTTGTGTGGGGACTGCAGACAGGAAATGAGACAACACAGCAGCTGCGATGTTTACTGCTCGCTGTGGCTGGATATACTTATGCTCTGTCTCTGTTTAGTGATATTTAGTTGATTATAATGCAAAATAAGTAGTGTTTACAAGTATTGACATATTTAATAAGTTATTTGGCCTTTGGTGAACACGCTCTCGTTAGCAAGGCTGCAATGTTAATTTTACATTTTATTTAGGTCAGTTATGCCTGCAGCGAAACACGACCACATGGACTGGAAACAACAAGACAAATACTAAGTAAGAAAATCATTCTCTGCAGTGTACATAAGGCACACAGATAGAAAGTACTTACTCTTCAAACGAGCAGTGACTGGATACAAACAATAGATGATCTCCAGATGAATCTGAAAAACAACTGTATCTTTCACAGCAGACGGGCTCCTTTAACCAGACCTGAACAACAACAAACTCCTTTACCTTAATTCTTTAAAAATATATTTAAATATTATTAATACTTGAAGATGGAACTTAGTTCAAATATGTCAACAATTTTATATATATATTTTATGAGTACATGGTTACACTTTATTTTAAGGTGATGTAGTTACATTGTATTTAGTAGGATAAGTACTGGGTAATATTAATTAATGTACTATACTTACTATAGAGTTACAGTTAGGGGTAGGGTTTGGTTTAGGGTTAGAATACATAGAGAGAATCCCCAGGATCGCAGCTGTTTGACAGTAAAGAGAGAGACGGCTCGTTCCACACAGACAGTGACTCCAGGCTCCTCCACAATTACTTTTGTATGTCAGATGTTGAACATCAAAGCTATGTGCATTCATTTTTTATATTTAATATTTTTTATTTTTAGGATCTCATTTTTTGAGACTGTCCTGCTCAAAAAGCGACCCTATAGATAGTTTTTCAAGGACCTTATTATGATCTATATTTATGTTTTAAAGTAATGCGCCCTCTAACTGGTGTAAAAATAATGACAGTGTCGTGTTACGTCTGTCATCATGAAATGACGTATGACCGTCATTACCAATCGAAATGCGTGTTCAAATGTACACGGTCCCTTACCTGCCATTTGTCCTATTTCCATTTAGCAAAACTGCAAACTTTTTATTTTTATTTTTTTTTTTTTATAACAACTACACCCTCCCCACCCCTAAACCCACCCTTAGTGATTTATAGTGCATATACACTTTATGAGCACATGCGTTCCCTGGGATCAAACCCACGATCACATGATTGTATATTGTTGTATATTGCAATGCTCTGCCAATTGAGCTACGTGAAACCTGAAATATATAACGCAGATAAAAGGGTACAATGCATTAAAATGAAAGTGTCCTGTTGTCGAGAGGGGTGCAACTTTAGTAAACGCTCATGGGTCGCATAAGCGTATTGGTTGGAGGACATGTTGCATTTGTTGGTCCCACTGTTATTAAGACTTGAATAATAACATACAGATTATTTGTTGTACTTTATTAATCGTGTACCTGTCATGGGTATTCATATTTGTTATATCAGTCAACCAAAATTTGCAGAGATCAGAGTGTCAAAATGCTCAAAGACAATCTAATTTTGTTAAAACGCTAATATAAAGTTCAATAAGGAATTAGTTTCATGAATACACTTTTTTTTACAATTTATTTGCTATATGCTCTTTAGTCATTTATTTCAGAAATGATATACTTTTTATGTCCTTACTCTAGTTGACTTATTCGTTTTGGACTGTTTTGACTTCTTATCAGGTCTGATCTCAATGTTTTCATGATATGAAATTAGGATAAAAAAAAACCCACATGCATCTATATTTTCTCACTTATATTGTCCTATGACCAGTCTGACTCCTCACCAGAACTCCATCCATTACCTTCTGGTGACTGAGCAAATAATACACCTTAGATCTCACATTGAAAAGATAATAATATAAAAAATAATTTCTCACTTATATTGTTCTGTGGCCAGTCATCATCTGAAGAATTGATTGCTTTTCATTTCGGTGACTGAGCAAATAATACACATGTAAAAGTTTTTAAAAAAAGTTGTAATTTCTGCATACAATAAAACAGCTTGTGAAAATGAAAATATTTTATTTATCTATTGTAAAGTCATACTTCTGTTATAACAGGATAATATGCATATTGTTTCTAACTGCTATTAACAGCGTGGCCAAACACAGTGATTTCTGTGGCCAAAGTGGAAATAAACAAGTTAAAATCTGCGCTTGATCAGCACTGTTGTGACTGTTACATAACACCATAATATCATAGTTCATCAAAACAGATCACATGACCTGCTAGAGACATTTTTTTTCTTTAATTTTTGTATTTTGAAAAACTGCACCACAACGAGTAACAAATATAAAAAACACCCACATTTCAAAACGAGCTGAAATAATAAAACATGTTTGACAGTGCATGCATCTAATTCTCACACTGTTTCACTAAAATAAAGTCAGAAAGAAATAAGTTTACCTGTTGAGGTCTAAACTTGTTCGTGCTTGCCCGACCCGTCGTCAGTGTGGGCGTGGCTACAATTCAAATACCTGTCATGAGCAGTATTCATACGAACCTTTCAAATTTAATTTAACATTTTCAACATCAAGCACAAACTGTGCACATCACTATAATATTAGGCTTACATGTAACTACAACTCCCAGAATGCATTTAACATGTCTGCGTCCGTGCCATTTGTAGACACTGATGCTTCAAACTTTTAAATGTCAACGGGTAAGAAGAGTTATTATATTTTGTAAAAAACATAGTGTTTTCATTACAGTAAAACTGTGTGTAGTGACCAAAGTATTGATAAATGTGTCCTAGCGATTATAAAAAAAAAAAAACTGTAAAGCAAGAAACTTGAGTTATATTTTTGTATAGATATAAAGAGCCCCGCACAAAACATGCAGGAAGAAAATGGTGCGCAGGATTTACCAAGTCGTTCCCTCGATTACATGAAAAAATACTATATATACTATAACTGTACTAAGTTTTCTACAACTATAAACTAAAGTATACTACAGTATTTATTACGCAGCAGTCTGACATCATCTCTAATGCATCACGTGTGGAGGACGACACCAAGCCGATCGATCATGAGGTGGTCTGTCCATTTGCTTGCATCACGAGGGCTAGGGTACACAAGGTAAGTGCACTGCTGAGAAATCCACGTGTGCAGAGTTCTTGAGCCATGAGAGAGAGAGAACGAGCCGTCTGAACCAGTCACTGCTGCTTCAATACTGATCATGTCATAACCAGAATGGGACTGTAACAGCTCTGTGATGCCCTGATACGTCAGTATCTTGTCCAGAAATGTCAATAGAGTACCTCAGGGATGACGTGTTTTTGTACGCAAAACCCAGAAGCGAGTTAGCATTTTAGGACTTCCGGTTAGAGGTCTTCACGGGTCCAAAAATTCATACCCGAACCCAAAGAGACCCGTAAATGTGCTACACAGAACCGACCCGGACCCGTCTATTATTTGAAACTTTGACTGTTAACTTAACAACTAATAATAACTTCGACTGTTTGCCCTTTTGAACTATAATAACGATTGCTTGTTCAGTGGCATGGCCGCTGACGTTAGCATTACTTATTTGTGATCATTTCTGTGCTTTCTGAGACGAGTCTGACCAAAACTTTAGATATAACAAGACGGTTCATTCATAATATTATTATAAAAACAGGAGAAAGAAAGTGCGCTCGCATGAGACTGCACATGCGCGTTAGCTGGAGCAACCTGAAACGTAAGCTTTTAAACGTCATAGAACACATTCATGTGATAGTTCATCTCAGAGATTTTGTTAATGATTTGAAATATGTTATTTAAATGTGAGTCTGCAAGGCTACTAGCAGTTTTTGAGATTTGAAGTTTGTTTGCATTACTGTTGCACACAATAGCAATAGGAAAACTCGATGATCACCGTTCGCTTGCTTTAACTCGGCCCGCTCTTCTGATGGCTGGGGTCGCTCGTGTTTTTTTTCACCTTATTTCCCGGCTCATACTTTGCAAGTTACAAAACACACGCACAACGCTGACTGACTCTGAACACGGCCATACACACAATGTTAAAAAGACCCGGGAACCGAAGGAATAGATTGGGACCCGACCCGGACCCGTCTGACCATTTTTAAAATATAGACCTGAACCCGTACGGGTCCCGGGTCCTCTTAGTAGACCTCTACTTCCGGTTCCATCGTCCTGAAGTCAATGGGTTTTTTGAATGGGTTTTTGCTAAATCGCCTGAAATAAGGTCTGTGTTTAACAAAGCCTCTAAATATTTTCACGTTTTGATCTATGACATAAAACACAACAGTTATAACCCGCTTGTGATTTTTTTTTTTTTTTTTAAACCTTTATTGTGTCTTAAAAACGGCAGTTGCTAACAAATTGCTAAAAGGGACTACTTCCTTTGGCGGGGACTTTAGACGTCATCGTGACAAACAGGACATTTGGACAGCATTTCT
The DNA here is from genome assembly GCA_037950665.1 of Hypophthalmichthys nobilis. Lineage (NCBI taxonomy): Eukaryota > Metazoa > Chordata > Actinopteri > Cypriniformes > Xenocyprididae > Hypophthalmichthys > Hypophthalmichthys nobilis. The sequence goes on along the minus strand of CM075475.1, from coordinate 331,043 downwards.
CATGAAAAAGTGGATAAGTATTCATACACAGCGCAGATCATAATCAGAGAGCATGTTTTTAAATAAAGTTGTTTGTGTGACGTTGATCCGCGCCCATGGTGTGCTGTAGTCCGTTTATAGCCTACTGTTAGCTTTTTATATCTGACCACTCTATTTAGGCTTCAAAATGTATAAATGTTGTGTTAACTTGTAAAGATTATCTTGATAGACAAAACGTGTAAGTGTCATAACCCTTTGTTAAACACAGCTTATTTTTTTGCGATTTTTCCAAAAGTCTATGAGAAAAATGCATAGACTTTTGATCGAGGGAACCCGGGTTGGCCTACAAAAACACGTCATCCCTGAGGTACTCTATAGTGATGCATTGTACAGATGGTTCTTCGCTGCATCTTGGACAGGGCCAAACTCTGACGACACATGCGACATGAAGCCTGTGATCCAGTGACCGAAGAGAGTCGAACCAGGAGGCAGCAGCTAAGCAGCTATTGTCCGTGTCTTATTTTACTTCCTGTTATTGTACTTCTTTTATTTGCCTATTCATATGTTTCAATGATACAACATCTATAATAGAATGTATTGTTTGGGTTTATAGGAGGGGTATAATGCTATTTCATGTATTCTGACTTATTTACACTGTTAAAGAGTTGCACATATGACGGAGTATTTCTGTGCCAAAAATTCTATTCCAAATCGTCACAAGTTTTTTTTTTTTTTTTCCGAGTATGGTCCTGTGTGACGTCAACATGGGCGGAATTTCCTTGTACAGGCACTTCTCTCGGAAAGGCACGCACACACACGTCGACCAGAGCGAGAGAGCAAAAGCACGCCCATCAATGCACTTTGCTCTTTGTTCCCTGCATTTCGGCGATGATTGTTTTATAAACAAGGCCCAGTTCGACGCCGGTGGCCTGTTGCATGAAGCTAGTTGAACAAATTCAGATAAATCCAACCTGGTTTAGATCAGGATCAACTGTTGCACAACGCTCAGTATAAACTTTCTCTGTCAACTCAGGTTTAATCCGGAGTTTGCGAAGCACGTGCACCTGACAGTGTGACACATGCGGCAAACAGCCAATCACACGGAACAAGGAGAACGTCAGTTTGATTAATTTCTCTTCCGAAGATTAAGAGATCGCTATGAAAAATATGAAATTAAACGCATTTACAAAGCAGGAATAAACACTGATGCAGTGAAAGTTTGAGAAGGCAGCTGAAAGAAAATATCTGACTATATCAATGCATGTGAATCAAACAAATAGACCAAAAATTTATTATGCATGTATTTATTTTAATTTAAAAGGAAAGTTTAATATTGTCATGAATTATTCATAATTTTAATTTAATTTGGAGCGAGAGATACAGGGGGAGTATCTCTCAACTTAGATACTCCCCTCTCAACTGCTAATCAACTAATCTTGAACTTACCTGGGTAGCAACTGAAACCGGCTTTATGCAACAGGCCACAGTTTTGCAGATAAGATGGAGCGGTCCCAACGATAAAGGTTCACGGTCATGCATTGGAACCACAGGCGGTGAGTAAAACTGCTTCAAATGTTTGTGTGTTGTTGGCTATTGGCGCATAAGTGCACATAAAGTAATTTATCAATGGAGCATGCGATGTATGGTGTGTGTTTAAATACATTTGTTTAGCTGACTACTATACCGCCCTACAAAGGCAAAGTGCAGTAACTACGCAAATACTGAAACTGAGAAAAACGCCTTTAAAGTTTTTATACCAGTCAAACATGTTGTGGGTAGATTAGCGGTAATGCATTCATGTAATGCCTTCTTAGGAAGACATTTTTTATAGATAAAAACCATGACCACTGATGTGACCTTTGACCCCCAAAATGTAGACACAAAGGCACTCTGCCTTTGGATGACCTTAAACAACTAAAACACTATTGCAAAAGCAAAGTGCAGTATCTACAAACTAAATGTCTTCATCCAACTTTCTTGTGTTTCTTATTACATGTTGTTTTTAATAACTTTAATATTTTTATTGATGTTTGCATGTTCTGAATGTTAAAATTGCTCAGTAGTAGGCTAAGCCTCAAGATTAAGAGTCATTTTATTTAAAAAGTAATTCATTACAGACCAAGGTTGCTTTACAAACAGTAGTATAATATCAGTTAAGTTCAATACCTACCATTAAATCAGTCCATATAAAACAATGCTCTGGTCTAAGACTTAGCCCACATTCTGCACTACATTCTGTTTTATGGTGCCTTTCTAGTGGTTATAGTGTTTGTCCTTTCAGGAGCTTGACAACTGTCATTTTATGGAATAGAGCTCCAATTGTGGAAAAAAGTGTAAAAATTCTTATGAAAAATACAGCATAATAGAATGATTTCTGAAGGATCACGTGACTGAGGACTGGAGTAATGATGCTGAAAATTCAGCTTCGATAGGAGGAATAAATTACATTTTACAATAAATCCACATAGAAAACAGCTATTTGACTGTATTTTCAATCAAATAAAGAAGTCTTATTTCAAACTTTTGATCACCAGTGTGTAAAATAATGCATGTGAACTAATTAGAAAATTACATATTTTAGACACTTTCCTAACACGGAACATAAGCTACTTGAAGGTTTTAACATGTTTAGTATAAGTTTGAGAATGATATTTTGAGTTTTATGAATAATTTTCAAATGATTGTGAAATTACTGAAGAAATCCTGACAACAAACATTCACTCTTATCTGACATGCTGAAAACTATAGCTACATTAATGTTTCTTTGTGCATTGTGTGACGAATAATGTCATTAAAATATGAAAAATCCAAAAAGGTCAGAAGTGCATACCTGGAAATGAATGTCTGTCGTTTAACTTTTACAAAAAAAAAAAAAAATCAAACAGTAGGCAAATATTACTGTAAATTGTCTCGCCATGTTCTGCTGCCCATCTTACCTCGGCTCGCATTCTTCAAGCATTAAAGTGTCGCACTGCTCAGTTTCTGTGCACAGTAAATTAAACATTTTGACGAGCGCTGGACAGACTGAGCACACTAGTGGGCTGCGCCCGCGCGAACAATTCGTCTGGGCTGACGGAGGATACAGACTACGTAAATTTACTTTAATTCATTCTTCACATATATTCACATTGTAACGGGCCGCCCACATTGTCCAGCGGCCCACCAGGAAAACTCCCGGTACTCCCGATGGCCAGTCGCCCCTGATTACGTTGTCAGAGTGGATATTGCCTTCAATGGAGCAGCGCAGGTAGGCTAAAATATCTGTCTAATTTGCTGACAGCTAGCTAGTTAATGTTAATTGATTATAAAGCTGTCATTTGCTTGGATATTTGTGTTTTAACGCGAGTTCAACCATCATTTGGCCGCAGGGTGTCAAAGCCAGGAAAACAAAGCTAGAATGCAGTAACATCACTTACTGCGGTTTGCCTTGGTATTAGCTTCAATTTTGTAGTTACTGCAATTTTGACACCCTCGTTTCTCAGAAACGGGACAAATTTGAACCAGGAGACTTTGTCACAAAGCCCATTTCAAGCCCTTACTCAATTTTGATCAAATGTGCAGTTACTGCGCTTTGCCTTTGGATGGCAGTATAGGTGTCTGTTTTTATTGTAAAACCAAAAACTCAAACTCCAATCAACAATACACAGAGTGGGAAAATATGTTGAACTAAATGAATTATTTCATATTAAACCTAGGGGCCGTTCACACAAAGCGCGCTTCTTCATTCAAATGCGCTGCTATTCCAATGTTTTTCTATGAAAACACGCACTAGTCTGATGTGCAAAACCGTTCCGCTTGCTACTGCTAAGTCACATACAATAGTCCATAAACCATGAGTAAACACACAATCTTGTAAAACGCTGCGCTCAAGTTAAAATAATTTCAACTATTAAAAAACTCGTCTCAAGACCTTGCATTTTTCCCCATTCCACTGCCTGCGTCTCACGTTTTTATAAGCAAAAACACGTTCTGCGTGAACGAGCCTTTAGTATTGTACATTTACATTTATGCATTTGGCAGACGCTTTTATCCAAAGCGACTTACATTGCATTATACTATACATTTGTATCTGAGTATGTGCAATCCCTGGGATCGAACCCATGACCTTGGCATTGCTAGTGCCATGCTCTAACCACTGAGCTACAGGAAAGTATTGTTTAGATCTTTGTTCTGCATGGAATAACTATTTGATTGTAGTCTAGCAAGGTGATTATTCTTAAAGTCATGTTACCAGTGAATAACTAAATTTTGGTATTTATTTATTTATAGAGCACATCTACATATGTTCCTACCAGCCAGGACTTGCCTTCAATCAAGCACATGGGATGTCAAACAGAACATAAAACTGTGTCTGTTGAAGTGCAATCTGTAGGCATTCAGTGTTCTTTTGCTCCCACACAGTTCTCTTTCACTGAACAGACAAGACATGTACAGAGCAAAGGTATGTATATAATATGTGAAAATGATTCTTTCTACCTTTCCCTTATAGATCATTTTAAAGGCACTGTTTTATATATGGTGTACCTAAATCAAATACAAATTTATTTTACTCGGTCAGGCACGCAGGCAACAGTTTCCTTTACAAGTGTTAGTACTGAGACCACACTGGTTGAAACATGGAGGCATGTGTCATCTACACTCGGTGCAACACCAGCTAAAAGGCCCCGTATAGAATTGCTGGAAGAGGATGAGTTTGAAGCAGATCTTTCAGAAATTCCACATATGAGCCTGGTGACTCTGTTGCAGAGCCTTCTGAAACGAGGTAATGTTGTCCAAATGTACATTGTTATTCATTACGTTTGTTTTGAATTTATCATTGATATTCCATACTTTGCCCTTACTTTTAGTGGAACTGACGTCTCTTGTGATTACACAGATGCAATGTACAGCGACAGCGGCTTGGGACATTTGTGTCATTCTGTCAGCTCTGCGAACACTGCCAATATACCAACAAATGGCAGAGGAAGCACCCCAGTCGGAAACCTGCAAATGTCAGCGGCAATGTACTTCACTGGTGGATCATTTATTCAAATGCATAAGGTATTTTTGGAGTATTATGCGCACATTGTTTTGTAAAATTCACAAAGGAAACAACCCATAATTTCATTTTTGCTATGTTGCCAGATTTGCAGAGCTATGAATCTGCAAATACACCAGTTCAGTTCATTCAGAAGGTATAAAGTGGAGAAGCTGCTCATGAACAGGTTCTCCGCGATGTGGAAAAGCTGAGCCACCGACCTCAAACTTCAGCTCTTGAGGTATTCCAGTGTCATTCTGAGATTCGCCCCGAAGAATGGAATGCTATCCAGGTAATAATTGTTCTAATACTTAGCATTACAACACCCAGTGTTAAGTCAAAAAAATTTATATATGTATTGCCTTATTTTCAAACTTGTACATGTACTTCTCAGTAATTTTTTTTATTTTACGTATTTTTCAATTTATCTTTCTAGGCTATATCTTGTGGCAATGCATTTCAACGAGAATGCTGATCATGAACAGGCAATGAACTTGTAGGGCAAAGCTGTATATAGGATAATGTATCCAAAATCTAAGAAGGGGCAACCAACAGTGAGGTCAGTGAAGACAGACCCTACTTTTTTTATATATATATATATAAATACAAGTTGTACACGCAAGAAATTTGAACACTAATTTTTGTCAGATGTTAGATAGATATATTTATAACAGTACTTCCAAAATAGTAAACATGTCAAGTGTTTAGAAATGGTGCAACAAACAAATTGTAAATAACAAAATTTTTTTATGGCAGGATACGTCAATGACCTGATGAGACTGCTGTTCGTGGAGGTGTTTGAAGACCCTGCCAGCTATGTTGAGGAACTACGAAAAGTTCCCGTTCCAGTTGCCCTATCAGCACAGTTTGACAGGCCAGCAAAGGAGGAAAATTAGTAATTTACACATGCCGCTAAGCAAATATATACAGTTACAGTACATAGAGACATCTTGCTGTAGTCGTTGTTGCTCCTCCTCTTCAATTTCAGCCTCTGGATCTGATTGATAGCCATAGTTTATTTAGGGCAACATTTTTTTCCAAAGTGTTCTAAGGATGTCACAGCTTTCAGACACTCTCAACGCAATAGTTGCGCGCGCTTGTGACTGTTTAGCCCCGCCCACAGGATACACCTCCAGCCGCTCGGCTTTATTTGGAAAGACACGGTACAGCGTATGTATCTTTTATAAATTTTATAAAACTAAAGACTTTTCAGAGATATGAAGGATGCAATACTGCTCTATAGGTACTCGAGATTGACAGAAACTGTGTGTGATACCCCCCCTTTAAGACAGCACCAGGCTGGAGGAGCAAAGCTGTGGCCCAGACATACTCGCTGATGCAGATGGCCTGGGCTGGAGGAGCCGGCAGTGGAGAGGCCATTCAGCAAACACTGATTTTCTTCAGAGAGGAAGTTGGCAGCAGTCTCCACTACACTAAGCGATGAGATTTAGTGGCTCAAGCGAGTGGACCCAGATGTCTACGGCAAGTCCAAAATTGCCCATGAGTCTGGTGAATGAGGTTTTGTCAGTGACCTGCATCTTTTTAGTCACGTAACTCAGGGTTTTTCCTGGGTCAAAAATGGTCTTCGGTGGTGTCAAACACAAACAGTGAAAAGTGCCCTACCCATGTGATCTGCGAACCCAATACTCTCACTGTAATCCTTTCTTGCCCTCTTTGCAAAAAAAAATCTGATTTCATAGCTTTGTAAGAGAAGATGCTTCTTTGCTAGACCTGAAAATTATTTTGGTATGAATAATAATTATTAAAAAGTTACATTAACTAATAATATAATTTTCTACCATATACAATTGAATGCACCTAGCTATCAACAACTTGCTTTGTTCTGGTTTCACCCTTCATTCACTCCAGTCTAAACTGATTTTATAGGTAGGCCTAATTTACTACACATTGTGATTTAAATAACCTGAAAAAACTGTGGATTAAGGCTAATTTTACTAACCACTCTTGCTAAATGGGGTAAAAGCACACTTATGTTCTCATTTGTTTGAGTAAATGATTTGTTATAGAGCGTGTGGGCATATCAGTTGTTTTCATGATTCATTAAAATATCTTCAAATTAGTCATTATGTCGCGAAGCGGACGTTGACGTGGCGTGTGAATCGCAGCTGTTATTAGGACATCGCAAAAGATTTGTCAACACAGAAAACACCTCATCAGTGAAGTGTGGTTTATGTCAGCTGCACGTGCAGGACGCCTGTCAGAGAAGATGAAGTGACGTTCTTTTGAGCACTATTCACACCCTGCGGTAATTCAGGAAAAACATTCTCCAAATGCGCCTCGTAAAACATGGATTCGGTCTTCCAAACTTTTAGCATCGTGTCAGTTGATTTAGATTATTATATGTGAGGTAGAGAGAGAAGACAGAGAGAGTTCGCGCGCACAAAGACGGAGCTCTCTACTTGTTCTCTCCGTCAGCGCAGCAGTCATTTGCATCACTAATAAACAACTCTCAATAATTTTTTGACAGCCGCCAAAAAAATTTCAATGTAGGAAAAACCCTGGTAACTGCCTGTTTCCTGTTTTCATGCCCTAGTAACCCAGAGACATGAAACCAGCAATTCAACGGCTCAAGCGAGTGAACCCAGACGGCTACGGCAATGAGAGGCTGATGCCCGTCTTCATTCTCTCCACATACCAGATGGGAGTTTTGTTTTATGCACTGTTTGTGTTTGCTAAATTGGTTCCTGCTACAGAGTTATGGGCTTTCCTGACAAGCAATTGGAGGAAGTCTATCGAAATAACGTTGATGTTGTGCGAGGTGAGGGTGAGGGTGAGGAGGGTCAAAGTTCATCTGACCCTCCAGCCCCAGTCGCCTATCAACTATCAACTGACGCTAGGGGCCGTCCTTAGCCTCCTTGCTAGTGCGGTGACTGCTAAAGGATATCCAACAGCAGCAATGTGCTAAATTTACCTTTTGTGTTTGTATATAGTTATTGTACTTGGATTCATTTTGTTTATTCTCATATAATGAAGGTTTCTTATTTTGTTCTGATGCTAAAGTGTGTAATTTTTTATAATAGATCTAGTTTTTTCAGAGTGACTGTTAGCCTGTTTTATATTTAATAACATTTCAGCTTGTGTTGTAGTTTTTTTTTTTTTTTTTATAAGTTAGGCTGCCACATTCGGCTGGAGGATGAAAAGCCGGTCTCCATGGAAACCAGGTCTGATCAAAGCCTGTAACTTGTTCAATGTCCTCTGACTAGGCTGTCTATGGACACAGCATTTATTTGGCTCTGGAGGAATTATGGCATCACCATCATACCTTGAAGCAGCAGGATCCTTCAGACGGCTCAAGTTCTCCGCACTCTTGGATTTCTCAGCCGTCTTGTTGCCCTCTTCACTGGTGATGTTTGGGACATTGTAGCTCCAGTGCACTTACTTGTGATGGAGTCTGTCCTGATTGTTTCAGGTGAATGCAGCGGCACCGGCATGAGTGAAGAAGTGCATATCCCAGCCAACATGTCCATGTGGGTTTTATCTGGGCTATATGGTCGTCATCTGCGCATGGGGTGAAAGTTGTGGGGCCACATTTGGGCTATATTTAGAATTGTTAAGTTTTGTTGTTTGCACAATTACGGGTAACAGAGTAACCCTAAAAAACTTTTTTTTTCTTTAAATATATATGATCGTGCATTATATATATATATACACACACACACTTTTTTTCTTATAATCTAAAAGCACTTGCGTCGTGCAGTCATTGCGTCATGCGATGATTGACGTTGTGCCTTCTCATTAAAAAAAAAAGTTGCCACTTGAAAACGTACTACTCCCGAAACTCTCAAGGTAAGATATGCATATTTCATTTTATTACCCAACAATAGTGACCAACGTAATATTAAAGATGGTGACGTCCATAAAACTGAAAAGTATTGTCACTTCTGACATGACAAGAGACCAACTGAACCTTGAGTTCATCCATCAAAACTTCATTAACCAACAGCAGCATAAACACATGCGCTAGCCGGAGTCTTTAACCGCTGCACGCATCACATCCTCTGCGACGTCTCGCGCATGACACGGCATTTGAATTTGGAAAAGAAACACAAAACTGACGGGAGCCGCTCCGGTGGAGAACAGTGACTGGATCGAACACCTTCAGATGACACACGGTTCACGGTCTCAGTAAGCAGGGTTCCCACTCTTCTCCCATGAGCCCGGGGGAGGAAGCAGCGTCCGTCAGTCAACAAGCGGAAATGAAGAAAGCTTTGAGAGCTCACAGCACCCTCACTTCTCTGGCCAATCATCATCATCAACACAAGGTAAGTTCATTTTATTTTTTTTACTCACCGGATCATCACTAGCACAGTCAACGAGATTACCGCTTTTTTTTACATTTTCCTTACAGACTCTCCTCTTGCCAGAACAATGATCAAGAGAGCGATCAGCCCAACAGATTGACAACATTACAGACCGGCAATCTGGACTTGCCAATCCCAGGTGACCCAAGAGGGCTCTACGAGGTATATCAATATGAACATGTTTTTGCTAAACGCATTCAAAACTGTATGCGAATGCTAATTTTTCCTGTATTTGGTAGATGTGCTCCAGACGGCACCCTCTCTGCCTGAAGAAGAGCAGACTAGGCTGGTTCTGGAGCTCTCTGGGGAGCTGAACAGGGGTGTTCTGTGTCAGATTGTGACCTGTTTGAGTGGCACAGCTCCACACCGTAGGACAGACATGCTGTCTGGGCAACCAGGTATGAGCACACACTTTACCTTTACATTTTCATTGCAGTTTCTTTCTGAGCTCTTAACTTTTGTTTGTAGTTAATGTATTTTTGTATTTGTTCATTATTTAGACAGTCACTCTGGAGGAAGTCAGCAGCTTCTGCTCACGCTGTGTGGGGCATTCAGCAAAGCCATGGCACAGAGGGGCTTCTTTCTCCAGTGGAGAGAGAAGCCCTAGAAGACCATGTTTGTTTTATTTAGGTTGCTGTTGCGTTGTTTTTGTTAACTTTTAATCTTGTTAATTTCTACAGTTTTCCCCTTGTTTCCTAGAGTTTATTATTGTTTATTAGTATTGATTTGTGTGTTCTTGTTTGTTCAATGGTTGACTTTCTTTTATTGTTTGTTATACTGTGCTTTGTATATAGTTCTTTTTTTAAAATAATAAATACTTTCCCTTAACCCATTGCTTAATTTCATTCTTTTATTAGTACTAATACTTTTTTATTCAGTATAAATATTAAAACATGTAATCATGGGAACAAAAGTCAAATTTTTAGACTCATAAATACTTTGATCTGAAATGTTATGCCTCGACGGGCTCATGAAGATACGGAACCCCTGCTATCGTCCACTGATATGGACTAAGATGGTAAAATGCATGTTGAATATTACTAGATCTCCAGTGGTTGATATCCTGGTGGAGTGTTGTAGAGGAGTATAATGTTGATTTAAAAACTTTTTTCACCAGTTTTATAGACCAGACTTAAATCTGGATCCAGCATGAGCACAAGGGTTTTTGCTCCTATCTAACGTAAAAAAAAAAGTGTGTGTGTGTAATTTATATATATATATATATATATATATATATAAATATAATTTTATTGCTATATATGATGTGTCCAGTAGAAAGAAACTTTCTTATGAGAAAGCAAGTTAAATCATGTTTATTTCACATTTATGTTTTTAGGGTGAATGAATTATTTTCCGTATGTTCCTCATGTTTCTGTCTGTAGAGTTCGTTCCTTCCTTGGTTATCATTTGATTTTTCTAACTAAATATCAGTTAAAAATAATCAATCTATCATAACAAAAACCCTTCAACCGGACCGAACGAGTCTCGAGGCCTGCCACTGCTCTGACAGGAGGCGTGTCTCTGTACAACTGCGGTGTGTGTGAACTCGCTGACGGAGAGAAGAGAGAGAAAGTGCTGCAGGTATCGGTGTATACTGCAGAAAAGTGATATTGAACTGTTTAACATATTTTAATAGAGAGATATGTTTTAAAAAAAAAGAAACCTCAAACCTGAAAGATTCGGGGCTTTTGGAAAAACATTCGGGGCTTCAGCCCCCTTAACCCACCTCTAGCGCCGCCCCTGTTCACTCACATTAGAGGTCACAGGGCTCTAGAGTGCAACCTAATTTCTCAATAAAATCAAATTAATACTTGCAGTTAGTGAAGGCGAAATCGTGCTGATACACGCACACAAAATGTTAAAATGTCCATCGTGTGGAGTATCTCGCGTGGATAAAAACTGGATATGTGTCAGTATATTACATACATGCATTCAGCAGCCCAATTAAATACCCATCTGTCATTAATGTTAAACAACAAAAGATGTTAAATAAATGTTAAATAAACCTACTATAGCCTACCTGAAAAAAAAAAAAAAAAAGTCTAGGCCATTTAATTTACTATACATTTACATTTACATTTATTCATTTGGCAGACGCTTTTATCCAAAGCGACTTACAAGTGAGGAATACAGTAAGCGAGTCATCATGACGAGGCAAATAGGGACAAGAAGTGCTCACAATACAAGTTTTAGGCAGTGCTCAGAGTATCATAAGCTACAATAGAGAGAGATTAAAGGAACTGAAGGAAGCAAAGAAAGGTAGGATAGAAAGGTATACATTTTTTTTTTTTTTTTTTTTTTTAAGATGAGGATAAGTGCTCACGAAAGAGATGAGTTTTCAGCTGTCTTTTGAATATTGCCAGGGATTCTGCATTGTGGATGAAGGCAGGAAGATCATTCCACCAGCGAGGGACAGTGAACGAGAATGTCCTGGAGAGTGATTTCGTGCCTCTCTGTGATGGTACCACGAGCCTTCGCCTCCTTTAATGAGCGTAGGCTTCTGGTCGGAGTGTAGACTCGTAAGAGTGAGTGGAAGTAGGAGGTGCTGAGCCTGTGGTAGATCTGTAAGCAAGCCGCCAACGCCTTGAATTTGATGCGAGCAGCAAGTGGTAGCCAGTCCAGAGAGATGAAGAGAGGTGTGACGTGAGCTCTTTTGGGCTCGTTAAAGACGAGACGTGCTGCAGCGTTCTGAATCATTTGAAGAGGCTTGATTGTGCATGATGGCAGTCCAGCCAGAAGAGCATTGCAGTAATCAAGCCTAGAAATGACCAGGGCCTGGACAAGGAGTTGTGTTGCATGTTCTGTTAGAAAGGGCCTGATTTTCCTGATGTTGTATAGTGCAAATCTGCATGACCGAGCTGTCTTTGCAATGTGGTCTTTGAAGGTCAGTTGGTCATCAAGGATTACGAATTTGATGGGGTAATTGAGGATGTACCTAGCTGGATGCTGAAATCATGATTTAGAGTCGAATTGGCAGGGAAGACGAGAAGCTCAGTCTTAGCCAGGTTGAGCTGCAGATGATGTTCTTTCATCCATGCCGAGATGTCCGCCAGACAGCTTGAGATTCGTGTAGGTACTGTGGGATCATCTGGTTGGAATGAAAGGAAGAGTTGTGTGTCATCAGCATAGCAATGGTAGGAGAAACCATGTGCCTGTATGATGGGACCAAGTGATGTAGTGTAAATGGAGAAGAGGAGGGGTCCAAGAACTGAACCCTGAGGAACCCCCGTGGTCAGTTGATGAGCTTCGATACCTCCCTCTCCAGGCAACCCTGAAAGACCTTCCTGTGAGATAGGATTCAAACCAGTGAAGTGGAGTACCTGTGATGCCCAGTGATGAGAGGGTGGACAGGAGGATCTGATGATTCACCGTGTCAAAGGCAGCAGATAGATCGAGCAGAATGAGAACTGATGATTTGGAATCAGCCTTTGCAATCCGCAAGGATTCAGTGACCGACAGTAGTGCAGTCTCGGTTGAGTGGCCACTCTTGAAACCAGATTGATTGACATCCAATTGATTGCTCTGTGAGAGGAAAGATGACACCTGGTTGAAAACAACTCGTTCAAGTGTTTTTGCTATGAATGGTAGGAGAGAAACAGGTCTGTAGCTGTCTACAAGTGACGTGTTTAATGTGGGTTTTTTAAGCAGTGGGGTTACCCGAGCCTGCTTGAATGTGTTAGGGAAAGTGCCAGTGTGGAGAGATGTGTTGATAATGTGTGTAAGTGCTGGTGCAATTGTAGGAGTGATGGCTTGTAGAAGGTGTGAGGGGATGGGATCAAGAGGGCAGGTGGTGGGATGGCTGGAGAGGAGGAGTTTGGATACTTCTGTCTCTGTGAGGGGAGAGAATGAAGAGAGGTGTGTGGCTGTGTATGTGGATGGTCTGAGTTCCTGTGTGTGTGGAGCGGAGAACTGACTGCTGATGGTAGTGGTTTTGTTAGTGAAAAAATTAGCAAAATTATCAGCAGTTAGGGAGGAGGTGGGTGGTGGTGGAGGGGGACAGAGGAGAGAGTTGAATGTTTTGAAAAGTGAGCGTGTGTTTGAAGCGCTGTTGATTTTGTTGTGGAAATAGGAAGATTTAGCAGCATGAATTTCAGCCGAAAAGGATGAGAGCAGCGATTGATAGCTACCTAGGTCAGATTGGTCTTTTGATTTTTGCCATTTCCTCTCTGCAACCCTGAGTTTGGTCCGGTGTTCACGAAGAACATCAGATAACCAGGGATTAGAGGGAGTGGTTTTACAGATGCTAGTAACATGGCCTTCAAATGAAAGATTGGTATCAAAGAGCACACCCAGGTTCCTAACTGACGACGAAGACTTAACAGAGCAGCCATCAAGTGTTAGACAGTATTCTAGGTTATTACGTGAAGAAGTTTTTGGTCCAAAAATTAGAATCTCTGTTTTTTCTGAATTTAGTAGTAGGAAATTACTGGTCATCCAATTTTTTATATCAGCTATGCATTCTGTTAATTTTGTGAATTGGTAAGTTTCGTCAGAGCGCGAAGAAATATAGAGCTGAGTATCATCAGCGTAACAGTGAAAACTAACGCCATGCTTCCTAATGGTATCTCCCAAGGGTAGCATGTACAGAGTGAAAAGCAACGGTCCTAGTACTGAGTCTTGCGGTACTCCATATTGAACTTGTGATCGATATGACCTCTCTTCGTTTACTACTACAAACTGATAACGGTCAGATAAGTATGATTTTAACCATGACAATGCAAATCCACTAATGCCAACATAATTTTCGAGTCTATTAAAAAGAATTTTGTGATCGATAGTGTCAAATGCAGCACTAAGATCCAGTAACACTAATAGAGAGATACAACCACAATCTGATGATAAGAGCAAATCATTAGTAACTCTAATGAGAGCAGTCTCAGTACTATGGTACAGTCTAAATCCTGACTGGAAATCCTCACAGATACTTTTTCTTTCTAAAAAGGAACATAGTTGTGATGATACTGCCTTTTCTAGTATTTTTGACAGAAAAGTGAGATTTGAGATCAGCCTGTAATTGACTAATTCTCTAGGATCAAGTTGTGGTTTTTTAATAAGAGGTTTAATAATAGCCAGCTTAAAACTTTTTGGTACGTATCCTAGTGATAAAGATGAATTGACGATATTAAGAAAAGGATCTATGACCTCTGGAAGCATCTCTTTCAATAGCTTAGTCGGTATAGGGTCTAACATACATGTTGTTGATTTTGATGATTTAATAAGTTTAGACAATTCTCCCTCTCCTAAAGCAGTAAATGAATTTAATTTTTCCTCAGGGACACTACAATGCACTGTCTGATGCGATACTGTAGTAGACGGTTGCATGGTTATAATTTTTCTCCAGTATTATCAATCTTGCAAGTAAAGAAGTTCATAAAGTCATTACTGCTGTGCTCTTTGGAAACATCAGAAGTTGAAGCTTTATTTCTTGTTATTTTAGCCACTGTATCAAATAAATACCTAGGGTTGTGCTTATTTTCATCTAAAAGTTTTGAAAAATAGGCAGATCTAGTAGTTTTTAAGGCCTTTCTGTACTCAATCATTCTCTCTCTCCACAAATTGCGAAAAACTTCTAGTTTTGTTTTCTTCCAGCTGCGCTCCATTTTTCTGGCTGCTACCTTTAGGGCCCGAGTGTGCTCATTGTACCATGCCGTTGGATTAATTTCCTTAATCTTTTTTAAACGCAAAGGAGCAACTGAGTGAAAAGACAGAGGCAATAGTTTCTGTTGCAACATCGAGGTCTTCTAAGCTGTCTGGTATGCTAAGGCGATGAAACTGATCAGGAAGATTATTTATAAAGCGATCTTTAGTGGTAGAAGTGATGGTTCTACCATATTTATGGCAGGGAGGCAGTTTAGCTGCCTTGACTAAATGTAGTATACACGAGACTAGATAATGATCTGAGATGTCGTCACTCTGCTGCAGAATTTCAACGGCATCAATATCGATTCCATGTGACAATATTAGATCTAAAGTATGATTACGACAATAAGTGGGTCCTGACACGTGTTGTCTAACTCCAATAGAGTTTAGAATGTCTGTAAATGCCAATCCCAATAAGTCTTTTTTATTATCTACATGGATATTAAAATCACCAACAACCAGGACTTTATCTGCAGCTAGTACTAACTCTGAAAGAAAATCAGCAAATTCTTTGATAAAGTCTGTATGGTGCCCTGGTGGCCTGTATACAGTAGCCAGCACAAATGTCAACTTACATAATGTTACGTAAAGCACCATCACTTCGAAGGAATTATATTTGAAAGACTTTTGACTAATACTGTAAATATTACTGTAAATTACAGCAACCCTTCCCCCTTTGCCTTTCTGACGAGGATTGTGTCGATAATCATAACCTTGAGGGCTAGACTCATTTAAAGTAATGTAATCATCCGGTTTTAGCCAAGTTTCTGTCAAACACAGCACATCTAGATTATTGTCTGTGATAATATCATTTACAATAAGTGCTTTTGAAGAAAGGGATAATATTTAACAACCCAAGCTTTATCATTTGTTTATCATTATTGTTATTAAATTTTTACCATTAAATGGGTTTGGAAGTTTTTGGTTTTACTAATTCGGGGTACAGACACAGTCTCTATGTGATAATATCTAGGTGTAAGAGTTACTATGTGTTGGGAATTATCTGACTTCTGTAACGTGAGGCAGCTAGCAGACGGTCGGTTTAGCCAGTCTGTCTGCTTCCTGACCTGGACCCCAGTTTGTCATGTTTTAGTTCTAAGACTATGTGCCATATTACTAGAGAGAAGAGCAGCACCATCCCGGGAGGGATGAATACCATCTCTTTTCAACAGGTCAGGTCTGCCCCAAAAACTTTTCCAATTGTCTATGAAACCTATATTATTCTGCGGACACCACTTAGACAGCCAGCCATTGAGTGATGATAATCTGCTAACCATCTCATCACTCCGACGAACAGGAAGGGGATCAGAGCAAATTACTTCTTCTGACATTGTACTTGCGAGTTCACACACCTCTTTAATGTTAATTTTAGTGATCTCCGACTGGCGAAGTCGAACATCATTAGTGCCGACGTGAATAATAATTTTAGAGTATTTACGATTAGCATTAGCCAGCACTTTTAAATTTGCTTTGATGTCACGTGCTCTGGCTCCCGGCAAACATGTGACTATGGTGGCTGGTGTCTCTATTTTCACGTTCCGTGTAATAGAATCGCCAATAACTAGGGCACTTTCAACAGGATTCTCAGTGGGTGCGTCACTCAGTGGGGAGAACCTGTTTGATGTTCTTATTGGAACAGAAGAGTGGTGTTTTCCGCGGCTAGGCCGCCTCACCGTTACCCAAGTGCCCTGCTGCGCGGGCTCTACAGCCGGAACCGAACAATGTACAGAGTTCACTAAGCTAGTCGCATCCAAAACAGTATCTGAAGCCCTTGCATTCTTACTATCCTCGATTAAAGTTTGGATGCGTGTCTCTAATTCTGAGATTCTCTCTGTCAGCCTGACTATTTCCCTACATTTATGACATGTAAATCCCTCATCGCTGACAGAGAGAGCTATACTGAACATGTGGCAAATGGAACACGACACAATACTCGGAGAGGATGACATGACTCACCGTGTTTGTAGACTGATCCGAGTTACCACAGCTGTTTGATGAACGCGTTGAAAAAGGAGCGCACGAGAGACTGATGACAAGTTAACAAGCTAGCGAGATGCAAACGCGTTGTATATACAGGTATATCATGTATGGAATAAACCAGCAGTCAAGATGATTTTAGTACAAAAAGCTTTTACATAGCAGTTTTATTGGAAACACTAAAAAAAACAAAAAAAAAAAAAAACAAACAAACCAGGCAGCACACTGCGGAACAAGTGGAGTGAAAAGTTAATAATATTCCAAACCAATAATTCACCACAGCATTTACTTACTATGTGAAAACCCACACACCAAACCACTGCATCCACAAAAACACCACAGGTGTGCCCACAGCCCCTCAAGTGCAACCGCGTGGGAAAACCTAAAAAGAAACAAACACAAAAACATTTAAAACAACTCAGCAGTCACCATTCCTTCTCATGAAAGCCATCTATATGATATTACCTCCCAATACACGTTGGACAATTATCAAAGAGAGGGACTCAACATATACTGAGCACACTAGAAGAAACAAACACTTAACGAGTTCAAAACTCATTAAAACACCACATTGGCTACACAATAGAATACAAGACTCTAAAATAAACAGATAACTATCAGTGCCAGTCCTACGATAAAAATGCACACATTAGTACATTTCTAAAACAAGAACAATAAATCAAAACTACCGATTCAGCTACTACCTTGTTGTCTTAGTAGTGTGTGCTATCTTCTGATATAATAGTCATCAGCCCCGGTCCTTTTCTTAGTTGGTTGTACTATCCACTGATATAATAGTCATCAGTTCCGCTCCTGAACCATCAACATACTGCAACAAACAAGGAACATAACATTATGCTTAGAAAACAAACAAAACCATAAAAAGCAGGTGCTACCTTGCCTTAGCAGCTTGCGTTATCCACTGCTATAATTTGTTCAGGAGCAGGCTGATGCTAATCAAAGAGCCCAGCTTCCCCTTCCCATTCTATCCTTCTGATCATTTATCTTCCCTTTAAAATAGTTATTTTCACCTGATCCAATTTGTGTGGCAATCATTAATCTCAACACCCTTTCTGGTCATGCCTCACCAATTCTCCCCCAGGTCCTAGTGTCCCCCTACCACACTCAGAACACAGAGATATTAGTGAAGAGGATGTTTATTGACAACAACGGAGCTGAATCAGAATATCAGGTGAGTAAACAGAGCTAAGATACTTCAGCCGAGAGGATGTAGATGATGATTATCAGTCTTTGTCTTATAGGTCCAGGAGATTGTGGATGAACATGTAACCCAGCTGAGTTCCGGTTCCGGCATGGTGCCTGTGTTTGGCTACGGCTCTGGTCCCTCTGCCCTGGAGAAACCCTACCACTGGTCGCAGTGTGTGTGCCGTGCACCTGAGGTCACTGCCGCGAGCCTCTCCTTCTGCCTCAAGTGTTGCCATTGCTCCGCTCAAGGTGGCTTTGATAAACGTCCGTTCCATTTTAAACAAGTCATTTCTGCTCAGTGACTTTTTTACTTCTAAAAACTTGGATTTTATGTTGCTGACTGAGACATGGCAGCGGAGTATGGAGTACTACCACTTGATCGAGCTCTGTCCTGTGGATTGCTCTTTTATCAGCACACCAAGACTCGTGGGCCGTGGTGGAGGTCTTGCTGGTTTTTAAAAAGCATCTTATGTGTCAGTCGACGAGCGCTGGTACGTACTCTTTATTTGAACTACAGATGACTAAAGTTGGTCATTCAAATTCATTTTATTGTATTTTAGTTTACCGGCCACCTGGGCCAGCATCCTCTTTTCTGAGTGACTTTACTGACTTCTTATCATCCATTATTAAGTTAAACAGAGTGATTATTGTCGGCGACTTCAATATTCATGTGGATGATGATGCCTGCAATACTGCTTCTGAATTTTTCAACATTACGGAATCATTTAACTTCACTCAACACATCTTTGGTCCGACGCATAGTAAGGGGCATACGTTCGATCTAGTTCTCTCTTACGGTCTTAACACTAACAATGTTTGCATTGAAGATATATTTGTTAGTGATCACAAATGTATTCTATTTGATCTTCCTCGTAACGAGGATCCTCTGCCTGTTAAGCGAGTGTCCTGCTCTCGCATAATTAACCAGCTTGTTGTTGAGAACTTCTCAGCCGCTTTTGACTCAAGCTTGGTTCTTATTTCAAGTGACACTGATGCTTCTGTACAGTCTTTTAATGAACACTGCACCTTGCTGCTGGATAGCATGGCTCCTCTTAAAACTCGGCTAATTCCTGCTGTTAATACAGCGCCGTGGATAAATGACGCCATCCACAGCTTTAGACGAGTCTGTCGGAAAACTGAGCGTCTATGGAAAGCGACTCAGCTCCAAGTCCACCGCCTGCATCTTAAAGAGCTCTTGATAGATCTGAACGAGATGATCAAGGAGGCTAGAGCTTCTTATTTTACTAAACTGATATCTGTCTGAAAAAGGAATCCTAAAACTTTGTTTGAGAGTATTAACAACATTGTTTCTCCTGCTACATCTCTTGTTCCTGTGTTTTCTAATGATGATTGCAACAATTTTTTGTCTCATTTTGTGGACAAGGTTATGGCTGTTGGTGCAATGACTGCCCTATCAGCAAACCCCATTATATTTACAGAACAAAGACATTCAATTTTGGACTCATTTTGTCCCATTTCCCTGAATGACATTATTAGGTTAGTTGGTACGATGAAGCCTTCCCAGAGCCCTGTGGATATTTTACTTACATCTCTGTTAATGAAATCCATTACATCTGTTGGCCCATGTTTGGTTTCAATTATAAACCTATCTCTTAGACTAGGCCAGGTTCCTAGTTGTTTTAAACATGCTGTTGTTCAGCCTCTCTTGAAAAAGAGCAATCTTGATGTTACATCATTTAACAATTATAGGCCTATTTCTAAACTGCCGTTTATCTCTACAATCTTAGAAAAAATCATGGCAATGCAGTTAAATAATGTTCTGGGGGCCCATAATATCTGTGATAAATTTCAGTCTGGCTTTCGTAAAAACCATTCAACTGAAACAGCCCTCCTTAGGGTTTCAAATGATATTTTGATGTCTGCTGATACAGGTGAATGTTCTGTGCTGGTCTTGCTAGATCTTAGCGCAGCGTTTGACACTGTTGACCACTGCACACTGATTGGTAGACTGAACTCTCTGGTGGGCATCTTTGGGTCAGCTCTGGACTGGTTTTCTTCTTATCTTTCTGACAGGAGTTTTTCTGTATCTATAGGTTCTTTCATGTCAAAATCTGTTTCTTTGTCCTGTGGTGTGCCACAAGGTTCTGTGCTCAGCCCCATGCTTTTTAACCCGTATATGCTTCCTCTTGTCAAGATAATCCGCAGTTTCAAAATAATATCTTATCATTTTTATGCTGATGACATTCAATTATACATGTCTTTTAGTCCTGATAGACTAGACAAACTGTTTCTTTTGCAGGAATGTTTAGTTTCCATTAACAATTGGATGGAACTTAATACAGATAAAACTGAGGTGTTGATTATTGCCCCAGACAACATTACCCCTAAGATTAGGCAGGTCATTGGTGGTCTATCATCCTCTGATTGTGGTGACATAAGAAATTTGGGTGACATTTTTAACAGATCAATGTGTCTTAACAGTCATGTAAAGTCTGTAGTTCGTTCCTGTTTTTTCCATCTCAGGAACATTGCTAAAATTAGATCTATGGTTTTAAAAAAAGAAATGGGAATGCTTGTTCATGCCTTTATTTCTTCACGTTTGGATTATTGTAATGTTTTGTACACGTGTTTAAACAAATCTTCTATGGATTGATTACAAGTTGTACAGAATGCAGCTGGCAGGCTTTTGACTAGATCCAGCAGAAGGTCACATATTAGTCCTGTGATTAAAGCTCTAAATTGGCTTCCTATTAATTTTAGAGTGCATTTCAAAATTTTAGTTATTACTTACAGGGCCTTGCATGGTCAAGCATCTCGTATATACAGGATCTTTTACATGCACACACCCCTGGTCCGTCTCTGAGGTCTTCAGGCCAAGACCTTTAAACTATTCCCAGAACACGTCTTAAGACAAAAGGTGATCGTGCTTTCTGTGTAGTAGCTCCAAGACTCTGGAACTCTCTTCCTTTAAAGTTGAGAATTACGGGCTCGGTGGAGTCTTTTAAAAAACATCTAAAGACGCATCTTTTTGGACAAGCTTTTAATTAATTATTCGATTTGCCTGTTTGAACCGATGATACTGTAGAGTATATTTATTTTTATTTATCTTATGTTATTTTTATTGTAAAGCACTTTGTGACCCCTCCTTGTCTGTGATAAGTGCTATATAAATAAACTTTACTTACTTACTTACTTAAAAAATGTATTTAAGGAAAAAAAAACACTTTGATTTCGCTCTCTCCCTCTCTAAGCCAATCAAAAGGTTGTATTGCCTTTGTCCCGCCTTGCTGCATTGTCCATTGGTTGAATCGGCTCAATGCCGATCCATGTACAAAACAGATCACACCAGGTAGAGAGAGTGAGAGTACATCTTACTGCTGATCGGAAAAAGTTATATATATATATATATATATATAGTAGAGAGATCGCGGTGGAACAGCATCAATTGTTCATCAGTTTCATTAATCAGGTTTCTTGCGTATCTTGGTGAGTTTTGTCAATTACTTTGTCATATTAAGAGATTTTGATCTGAGGCTAAACCATGTGCTATGTTACTGCGCGACATGCGCTACTGCATCATAATCATTCAAAATCATAACGACTACTCTAATTTCAGTTAAATGTTTGTCTTTTTTATATCATCTTGTTCTATATGAAGTTCTATAATGTTCACTATTTGTAATATTTGGATTTAAGTATGCATTTATGCAGGCCAAATAGGCGAAATGTTCTAAATGAGGATGGAAGATAAATTTTCTAGTTTTTTTGCAAGTGTATACTGAAAATAATACACATTGAGTGTTTTATTTCCTATTCTTTTGTACTGGGGGATCTATAGTACAATGTTTGCAGTTAAGATGATGTTGTTTGATTATTTTATCAGATCAATTCATTGAAATGCATCAGTATTTCATTTATGTTTTCACATACAGTGTTCATATATGTAACATATGGAAGTTATCTTCATAGAAATTATTATCATTAGACCTAATTGATGTTAATGTTTAAACTAATGTTTTACGGTCACCGGTTTTGTAAATTCAGGTCGGGTCTTTTAATAACGAGGGGATTCTGTTCGTTGATCAGTGAGGGATGTAAAACGTTAGATGGTGAGCCACCCAACTGGATCTTCTGGAGTCTCTGTGAACTTAAAACTCAAATCCTGAGAAACATTACATGGTAGGACTATTACCAACAAAGAATCTTACAGACATTGGAGGACATTTTTTGATTTTGGCCACTTTTGAAAGACTGCCGAACTGGTCGCGCACAATACACATACACTGATAAACGCACACGCCAACGTTAGTTTAAAAAGGGTTTTTTATTTTATTTTATTTGTACGCCGGCTACATTCTATTGTACAATATAATTTTCCTACTAAAGTTACATTGAAACTGTTACAGTGAATCTGTCCATTTATTTGTGTTGCAATGTCTGAACCTCTGACGAACCTAGAATTGTGTATTTACCTATAGGTAGGTTACAAACAGATGGAAGATGGATGCACACACTCGAGGAACGGTGAGTACACACACTGAGACGATGGAGGACGAGGACAAGGAGAACACACTGGAGAAACACTGGAGGAAAGTACTGGGAGATGCTGGAGAATCTTGCTTGGAGAATTTGTAGGAGAAACAGGGAAAGAGTTCATTACGTGTAAACGAGACCGGACACTGGAGTGAGATGAGGTGTGTGCTTATTAGTGATGTCATTCCCGAACGAGCCGGCTCTAAGAGCCGATTCTTTGTAGCGAACAAGAAGAGCTGACTCCCGTTGGCTTTAGAGCCGAATCTTCAGCCGCAGGCAGGGGCGGGACTTTATTTGGATGGGCACACCATTCGGCCAATCACATGGGAGGACAGACTAGGATCATACCATTATGTGAAAGAACGAACAGGGACACATACGCTCCAAAGATAGTGAGCGTAGTGGCACAGGCCTGGTACACAGAGTGACAGAGCAGAGAGAGGCAGGGGAGTCATATTTAAATTAGGGCTGGGAAGGGATTAAAATTTTTAATGTAATTAATTACGCGATGTGGCAAATTTATTGGGAGAAATTATCCCCAAAGATAATCTGAAGTCATCAAATAGACATTACAAAAAGTGGATTCAGAAAGAAATATTTTATTTGATTCAACATAGAATTTATTTCACAAACTTTTGTACCATGAGGTTGAGTGAATGATGACTGAATTTTAATTTTGGGGTGAACTATATTTTGATTTTCTTTTTATCAATATGGAAATATGAAATTGAAAGTAACTTGAGGCAGTTACTATGGCAGTTTTAACGACGCATGTCGAGCGCACATCAATGTAATACATTAACACAAGAGCGAATCAATGTAATGTGCAGCACGAATCTCTCCACAAAACTCTCGCGCTCTCAAATATATAGTGTCTTCATAGCTCTACTCTGGCTCAGATATTACATGTGGGCACCAAACGGCAGAAACATAAATCGCCGTCTATTGTCAAATATTTGAATGTGATTTGTTGTTTAAATCACGTCAGTTGATCTGTAACGCGCGATGGGTGCTGCCACCACAGCCAAAGCACGAAAGCACGTTTGAATTTAGCAGTGAGCATTCTGATCTTACTGGTTTTGTCGTACACTTCAAAGGGTTCAAATTGATCGCCTTTTGAATTTTATGGACATTCTAACTGCATTCTATAGGCTATATCACATAGTGAGTTGTTGCCCTGCATCATATTCATCATCAGTCACCTGAATGAAATGTCAGATGACCTATAGGTCTAGGGGCGGGGCAAGTGCATTAAATGCGTTAAATATTTTAACGCATTATTTTTTCCTTAATTAATCTAATTAGTGCATTAAATTCCCAGCCCTAATTTAAAGTCAAGCGCGTTGGAAGAAAGTGAAGAAATTAACCAAAACTGAAAAAGAAGTAGCATTTGGCTGCATTTCAATGATATTGGAGGCTGCAAAGCTGAGTGCAGAATTTGTACAATGAAAATATCCATCAGAGCAGAATCAACAACAAACCTGCACAGACATCTAAGAACCGCCCACCCATCCGTGCAGCTGGAGGAGAGAGAGCAAGCGAGCTCGCCATCCACTGACCCTGAGCCAAGTACTTCTGCTGCAGCATCCACTGTCTTGCCGAATACTGCAGGTATACCATGTCCTTTAAAGTCAAACCAAGATGAGCACATTTATTCTAAAACAAATGACTCCAGCCAAACGGATAAGTGTTGATGAGGAGCTGGCTAAAATGATAGCCAGTGACTTTCAGCCATTTTCCATTGTGGAAGACAAAGGATTTAAAACTTTTGTCCAGGCCTTAAACCCCATCTATGTTCTCCCCAGTAGAAAAACCTTGTCCCAAACAATTATTCCACAACTATATAACACAGAGCGTGCATTGTGGCAAGACAGGGTCAAAAAAGCTTCAGCAGCTTGCCTGACAACTGACTGCTGGACATCCAGAACGACATGCTCATACATGTCCGTCACTTGTCACTTTAAAACTTTAAGATGACATCTTGCCTTCTTGACTGTTTTGTGTTTGCAGAGAGATACACTGCAGAAAACCTGGCAGAGGAGCTACTAAGAGTGGCAAAAGAGAGGCAAGTAGACGACAAAGTGGTAAGCTGTGTTACTGATAATGCAGCAAGCATAACAAAAGCCATAAAATTTTTCAGTGGACCCACCACCCATGTCTTGCAGACACAATAAACCTGATGATTAAAGATGCACTGAAGGTGGTGAAACCAACTGTGGACAAGGTGAAGGCTATTGTAGAGTTTTTCCACAAAAGCACGGTTGCCACAGAGAAGCTAAAATCCACACGATGGATTCATGTGGCCAGGACAAGACACATATACAGAAATCATACTGCCACCTTCTATCGTACCACACACAGGACCAATGTGATTTCTCTTTTGCAATTATTTTATCTGGCACTGATATATCTGATATATCACAATAGGCTATAGCTCGGCCAGCTAATCATGTATTTAATCAACGTATATAATCATATCACCCTGATTTCTTAATGTTAAAGCATTAAGGGATAACATAACAGCATGACCCTCTGTAATGCAGCTCTGAAATGAATTATATTGTGGAGTCGCTACACCAAGTAAGTTTTACTGGACTCAAATGGAATACACGATTTGTTACTGAGAGAAGCTTCTAATCATTTTCATACATTATTCATGGCGTGAGCACTAACATATTCAAGCAGATCAGAAATTATGAATCTGTAATCATGTGAAAACAATCATGGCCGCTATATTGAAGGGTCGTTCCAAACCGAAGTGCTCAAAACTGGCCACTTCAAAGGGCCCTTCAGAATGAAGGATTTCGAAGGGTACAACTGATGGACACTTTGGGCCCCCATGATCCTTCACAGGGAAGTTTGATGTCACAGAATGGGTACCGGAGGCTCGGAGTTCGATTTTATCTATAAATGTATGTATAGTATTTTTCATTACTACTGTAATATTTATATGAGTTAGATTTGGTACATCATTATGTTCAAAACAACATTGTACTTCAACAAAAATACTTTACAGTTCCCTTTATCAGTCCATTCAAATGTTTCAAATACATAGACACAATATACAATATGGTGCGATAAACCAAAAATAAATAAATAAATAAACTAACGTTAAACAAAAGGCACAGCTTGCACAATCTACTCATCATTCAGAGCGTGTGTTTTTTTGGGGGTATGGGGTGTCAACCAGCATACAAAATGTCAGTGTCCTAAAGTCCCAGAATGCATTGCCAACGTCACATCCCCAAGCTCTATAGAGGGTATGCATTGACATCACTTTCCCGCCGGAACACGCTCCTTCAGCTGGACTGAGAGGAAAAAGAACCTGCTGCGTGACTGGATTTAATAGAGGAAACTGAGAAAACGCGAGTAAAACAAACGATTACACTAAAGGTTGGGCTCGAAAGTGTTCCTTATGACATGTCAAAGAAACCTAATCCATGGATATTGACATGCAGCCAGGAATCGTGTTTCCTGACATTAATATGTGCCTGTGAACGGTTTATATAAATACAATATAGACACTTACTGCCTCAGATGCGGTGGTCATGACTGAAAAAACATTCGCTGGTCAAAAACTTTGGATCTGAACTTGATTTTGGTGAAATGTTAGCTAATATTATAATGACACTTGCAACAATTTAAATAAATGTAGGAAATCTGTAGGCCTTTACATTTGGTAACACTATACAATAACATTCCATTAGTTAATGTTAAAGCTGCCCTAGAACACTATTTCACAAGATGTAATAAGTCTAAGGTGTCCCCAGAATGTGTCTCTGAAGTTTCAGCTCAAAATACCCCATAGATTTTTTTATTATACCATGTTTTAACTGCTTATTTTGGGGTGCAATTAAAAATGCGCCGATTCAGTGCATGTACACCTTTAAATGCTCGTGCTCCCCGCTCCCAAGCCCAATAGAATAAGTTCAACTTCACACAGCTAATATAACTCTCAAAATGGATCTTTACACAGTGTTCTTGATGCAGCATATCAGATCACGTAAGTATGGTAATTATTTTTATGGATGTTTACATTTGATTCTGAATGAGTTTGGTAATGCTCCGTGGCTAACGGGGCTAATGCTACACTGTTGGAGAGATTTATAAAGAATGCAGATGTTTTATGAATTATATAAACTGCAAGCATTTTCGGGTTGAAAATGAAAATAACTACATGGCCGTTTTATTGGTCGATGCCTGACCAATGAACAACGCCAGCCAGTGTACACACTATGCGTATACCATGAGAGGGCGCTATTTTTATATTTTACATAGATTTTAAAAATTGATTTAGAAATTATCTGTGTAAACTCATAACATATTAAGAGGGAAGGAGAGAATGAGAATAAATAAAGGTGTACGTTTGTGTGTTGTAAAGTCAAATGTGTGTATGTGTGTGCATGGGTGGGCGTGGGGGATATGGGTGAAAAGAAATCTGATTGGTTAGTTTAGTTTTGTCGCTTTTTCCACAAATGAAAAATGATGTTACAGATAGTTAATGTTTAAAAACAGGCTCAAAATGAGTAAACGCTCTCTAAAACAGCTAAATTCGACTAAAACGTTTGCAAAAAGGCCTAAAACCATTGAGTCGGGATGGAGAAATGAAGCCTCTTAAATCTTTGAAGCTTTTCTCTAAATGTTTCAGGAAAGGTTTCAAAGAGTGTCGAAAACAGCGCCATCTTGTGGCAGGTCAAATTTACAGCAGCCATAAACCCGAGTGCGCAGCTCCGTTGTTTTATTCCTCTAAGCACAAATAAAAGCCTGCTGACGCTAAATGTGTTTATTTTAATAATATAATTCACATATTAAAGTTTGGCAATAAAAGAAATAGATCCACAAAAACAATAATTATAATAATACTAATAATACATACTGAGTTGTTTGAGGCAAGTAAATTGTGCTGTTATTTTATTGTAGCCTAAATACTGTTTATATGACAGAACATATGATGATGTAATATAGGCTACAGGCTTATATATTTAAAATGTTTAGTAAATGGACTTGAACATCCATATAGTGGACTAATGGTCTGGGTTCAAACATTCTGACACGCAAAGTGAAGCACTCACGTGACTGGAAACAATGTTTCGGGACAAAGCTGCTCAGAGATAACGTAAAAAACAAAACAAAACAAAAAATTCACGAAGCATCTATCTACACAAGCACATCAGAGTGCAGTGGAGAACAGGAAAGAGACAGTCGATCACTCGATTTGTACAGCATTAGATCGTTCCCACCAACTCAATGATTGATTTAATCAGTTTTTGCGGACAGAAAAGAAAAAGAATGTTTATTTCCGCATGCCAAGTCGCACTGGCTGGCGTTGTTCATTGGTCAGGCATCGACCAATAAAACGGCTTCAACCACCCCCCCATCCCCCCGTTCTGCTCTCTCACGTCTGCACTCAAGTGCACAAGTCAGTTTTGCAACAGGAATATCGCAGAAAGCGTAGCAAAAGTCAAAGCGCCAGGAATTGAACTTGTACTGCCAGATCTGAGAGGTTGTAGGCGCCGACTTGAAGTTGTACAGCGAAACTGAAGTAAAGTGCAAAAGTAAATATGTCTCACACATTTGTGTCTGTCATTTTGTTTATGTGAATGCCATTGTACACATTTGTAACTATTAATCTGCAACTTCAGCTTCGTAACACGGGTGTTTTGATTGTTGTCTGTGTGTGCAAATCGAAACATTCAGCTTTTCACATCAGGGCTGTGAGTGTAAATTTCAATTTACAAATACAAATATTAATACGACAAGTTCTCACATTCAAATCAGCAACCTCTCGAGTTTTGCTACTGATTTACCTTCATATTAATACTGCCTTGAACATGGGCTGGTATATGCAAATGTTGGGGACTACATATTAATGATCCCGACTGTTGCATCACTGGAGCTGTTATGTTGAGATTCGCCTGTTTTTCCGTGGTGTTTTTCACGCACAAGATTTACATATGAAGGAGGAAACAATGGTGTTTGAGGCTCATGGTATGTCATTTCCATATACAGAACTCTTATTATTCAACTATGCCAAAGTTAATTCAATTTTAAATTCTAGGGCACCTTTAATGTAGTAACTAATTATGAATGAACAATTAACTACATTTAATACAGTATTTATTAATCTTTGTTAATGTTAATGAAAGCACAGTTGTTCATTGGTAGTTAATGTTAATTTCAACATTTACTAATGCATTATTAAAATCAAAAGTTGTCCTTGTTAACAGTTAATGCACTGTGAATTAACATGAACTACCAATGAACGACTGTCCAGCCGACAACAAACATTTATTTTGCCTATGTCACGATATGAGGTGTTCTTACCCTGTACGTGATAATGATTTTTGTTGTCAAATTGGTTTGAAACAGTTATATGAATAAATAATTAAACCAAACTATTATGCCTGCTTATCTGCTTGACCGACAGTTTTATTGATCACTGAAAGAGCATTGACTTGATATGTCGTTGGTTCAATATAAAAATGAAATTGTGAAAAATAGCTTGGACGTCATCTCCCTCTCTTCGATTGATTGGCTAGAGGAGGAGCTGTCAATCTAGAACTAGTGGACCAATGGTGATGCTTAAGCCCGCCCTAATTTACATGAAACTGGAACTGCAACATTTGGAAATGCAAGAGCAGAACATGGAAAGAAGAGCAAAGAGAAAAACAGCACAAGCGCACAAAAGAGTAAAATATGAGCAGAAAATGTAAGAGAGCACAAAGTACAGAGTAATAAAAGCATGGAAGACAAAAGTTTAAGATTTGTGCAATATAATTTTTGTGTTTAAAGTTTTGATTCATGCTTGTTATTTTTTTTAAATTAGCTTTTATTTTTCTATTCACGCTTATTCTATTTTGATCCGTGACCACGTTCTTTGCCATTCTGATCATTTTGCATTATTTGTTTCTGTTTGTGCAATATATTTTTTTTTTACATGTGTTTTTACATTTTTGATTCATGCTGATTATTTTTTGAACCATGACTGCAATACTTTAGGTGGGAATTTAATCCCATAAGCTCCCAACACTTTATATTATAGCTACTTAACCTGTTGTAGTTGTCTTTGTTAATGTATGTTTAAATGAATCTGTCATGAGAACAATTGGAGTACAAACAATTATAGGCCTATTAAAATGTTTATAGTATAAAACTGCCTTGTGTACAATTGAAATGTTTGTATAACTTTTATTTGATTGTTGATAATTAAATAAAGTTTATTAAATCAATTGGTTATCTAAATTTATTTTCATTTTACGTTTATGTTTTTGGCTTTTTTGGCTTAATTTCATGAATTTTAGTGATGTACCGATTATTATTGCTAAAATAATTAAATTGGAGCAGAGGCATGTTTGGCTGCAAGTTCATAAAATTTATTCCTGCAGGGATTTTAGCAACAAAAAACATATACATAGCCTATATCAAAATAAATCACTACATTTGTTTTATGGTGCGTCTCTAAACACCTTTACCTTATTTTTATTATTCTCAGGTTAGGTAAGTAAGTCAAATCTGATCTAATTTATAAGCATTTTAAAATACTTACAATCAGACAGAAGACTTCTCCGTGGTCTGTTCAGGCTCAACGAAATTAATGCCACATGAGGCCGAGTTTAGTTATAAAGTTATAAATTCATTTATTTATTACATTAGTATTTCTAGCATTACATATATTCTACTAACATTCTATATGGTAATTAAATAAAGTATAAGTATTAAAAAGTTCTTCAGTCAAGGCAATATCAGCGCTGGAGGCATCATCAGCGTTGGTTCTGGTGTCGGAGAAGCAGCCTCAGGTGCGAAGCAGCCCCTCCTGTTCTCTTCACGTTCCAGCCTTTTATAGACTATCTGACCTCTTGAGGTCATCTTCTTTGGAATTCCTCATCTAAGTCTATATATAAAGGCTTGTCTCTTTGTTCTCGGACTCTTCTCTTCTGCTGTGTCCTGCGCCTCGTCTTCAAGACATTCTTCAACGGTAATGATTGCCTTTCTTACTAATACATGTTATGTCTGTACTGTTCTACTAGCATGCTTTATTAAAATCTTAAAACAACAGTTGTAGTGTCTTCCTTTATAAACATATTCTTAATAAAGCTTTACAACAATAGTGTTTTGTCTCTTTTCTTTATAAACTACATTCTTATTAAAGTACTTCTACAATAACAGTTGTCTGTCTTTCTTTAATAAGTAATTAATACATGCTTTAATAAAGACGTTATAATACTAGTTGTCTGTCTTTCTTTTTTTTTCTTATAAAAATTTCTTCTGTTATTCTGTTTCTTACACATCAATTTCTTCCAATATTACATTTTGTTTTCATAAAGAAGTTCTCTCCAATTCTTTCTTACACATCAATTTCTTCCAATTTATTACATATGAAAGCTGTCCTTCATAAACAGCTATCACTTGTCTTTCTCTATAAGTCAAACATCTGTTTTTTTTTCTTTATCTTCAAATTACAGTTGTGTTGTCATTATTGTTCTTTATAAGCAGAAGAGGTACAAGTAGCATAGAAAAGTTGCATTCCCTAATGAAGCAGGGTGTGGCTGATATCAACACATTGTTATTTGATGTTATTAATAATAACATCAAATGCAACGATAATTAACTGCATGCAAAATCAGATACCGCAGATGAATGAGTGATGTGGCAGACGCAAACATCACGAAAACATACAGCTGAACACATTACGTAAGTATCGCTGCGCCATTGTATGTTGCTGAGTCTGTCTTAGCAACCACTCTTAGAAATGTAAACACGTTTGTTCTTTGTTGATTTTATTCATTGAAGCTTACTGCATTATATAGAAGAGAATTGTGAGAGATATCAAGTGACCTGCATTCAGATTTAGCATTTTCCTTCAGGTCAGTCCTGTTCATAATAAAAAATCCATTTGAATGTCCGCTGCAGCCTTGTCCTTTTAACAGTTAATGGGTTTTCCTTTCTTGCAGACACTGAAAGCGCTAGTCAAAGCATTTGTCACTTGCGTCTTGTTCCGTGTTCACAATGTGGAAGATTTTTATTAATCAGAATATAAAGATTTAAGTATAATATAGTAATTTATATCATGGATCGCGGAACGTACCGAAAGAAGGGGGGCCCGGTGAGAGAGGGCGTGGTTTGCAGAACTTCGCACATTGGATGATAAGTGCCACGTTTTAAATAAACTTTTCATAATCTTCCATTATAATGCATTTTAATTGCCCCAAATCATTGTTAATGTAGGCTATTGTTACAATACAGACAGGTCGGAGACGGAAGATCACAGGTAAGGTTGTTTATTGACACAAGCTGAGCAACACAGGAACACAGGTGAGTGAAACTGAAGTTGTTTAAGTGAATGATGAGTGAAGAGATATTGATACTGTCCTTTGTGTTTTGCAGAGTGAAGATCCAAGTGGCGATGGTGGAGTTGAGACGTTGGAGGATGACGACACACACACACGGAGAACACAGGAGGTATCTTGGGAACACTGGAGACAGGTAAGTATAACACTGGAAGTCCTTGAGGTAAGCATAGAGGTGAGTCCTTAATGCGAACGAGACCGGACGATGACTGTGTGTGTGTGAGTGTCTTTTATGTGCCGGTGATTGGGAGTGCTGATGAGGTGCAGGTGTGTGTGATCAGTACTCTGGTGAAGGAGTGCGTCGTGTACTGTACTACTTGTTAATATTAGTGCTAATAGTGACCTACTATAAATTGGATGCCAGATATATTATATTTGAAGAGTTTGGTTCCAAAACGCGATATACGCCATTTTTTAAAAAAAACTGAGTTTCCGCCAAAATCAGTTTTGTATCTGGTCGGTATTGAAAAGTCATTCATTAATTTTGCGCAAAATGCGATATCTGTCGTGTTATTCTGTCATGTTTTCTCCCTTTCCAAAATGCGACAAACGCCACTCTCCCTTCTCTGCAGAATGCAATCAAAGTCCCTTTAAGACAGGTCATTTCACTCGGCGGCCATCTTTGAAATGCCTCTCGGCCATCCAAGTGCAGCTTCTATCTCTTTGAATGGGGAAACATCAAATTCTCCAAAGCTGTTTGCCAAGCTTTCGATTAAATTTCATATTTGAAATCACCAATGAAATCTGACAACAACTGTCTCATACATTTTGTTTCTAAACGCTGGAATCATGACAAAAAACTGTATTTTTCAGGCTGGATCCAGCTAATGCGCATGCGCATTCCTAAATAAGCCTCTTGTGCCTCATTTCGGAGGAGCGTGTCTGACTGTTTCTGTAGAAACCGGAGCTTCTAACGGCCACTGCAGTGACGCGATGACTTTACCAATCGGTGATTGGCTCTTATTTAGAAGCCAGGACTTATTCCGCCATATTGTGCGTTGAGCGCACCTGACACTTTGTGATGCGTCTTGTGTTATTCTTTAGTCTTTGATGCGATATATCCACTCAACCAATCACAGCGCACCATTCCACGCACTGTAAACAGTAATGGCGGTGCTCTGAATACACCCGGCATCCTAGTTTTCCTTATCTACTTTGTACTTTGTGATCAACAAAAACAGAAAAATGAATAATTTCGACAGCATTGATGAACCTGTGGTGGTATGTCAAGTCATCGAAATGTAATAATTTATGTGAGAAGATTAAGAAGATGAGGCACTCGAGTCGGGAGGAGGAAAAATGCCGGCTGTTGCTTGTTCCACGACAGCATCAAACTTCTGTCACAGTCCCCAAAACTGAATCATGGACAGTATATATGACTGGATAATCTGTATTTTTTTAGAGACAGATAGAGATCACGGTTCTCCCATGATTCTGAAAACAAAACAGACAGCCAAACAAAATAATAGGTTCTGACAAAATGTTCTTTTAATGTTATAAATGAATCTATTAAAAATATTTATCAATTTAAATGAATTAGTTATGTAAAATCCTTTGAAATTAATGAATGAAGACTTGTTTCATTCAGAGTTTTTGAACGAATTTCATCATATAGTTATATTTCATCAATATACAATCTTTATCATTAGTTTCCAGCAGCGGCTCCTGACCGTAAATTTAGGTAGGCCAGATTCTGGGTCTTAGCGCTAGTTTATGATAGCTTAAACAGTTTTTGCAAGCTTTATATTCTAATCGCTGAACACACGCAGAACACTTTGGCAGACATTGCGTTATTCGGCCTGAGGGTGGCGCTCTAATGTTGATTGACACACACAACACACATTGTTTTAAAATGTTGTCAGTTTTATTTGTTACACAATACCGAGAACTACCCAAAAATGTTCCCCACTCAAACGAGGGAAACATATTTCATTCAAATGAACACGACTTTTCCAAAAGAAAAATATATAGGCCTATTATCGATTTGTTTTTGTTATTTGGAAAAATGTATATTCATCAAACAAAATGGAGTAACTCTAATCTCAGTTTTGCAGCCTTTAAAGTTTATTTAGAATCTGTAAAGTTTTTAAAAAATCGAAAAGCCCAAACAACTGTGAAAATAAGCAGGACAGCCTGAAATCCGCCCCAATGACTCATGATTACAGCGCGCTGCAGTTCCATTTTTCACCACAGATTTACATTGGAAAATTGTGGGGCGCTGTAGAGCTGAGGAGGGCTGAACACATTTACAATTTATTATTGTTTCAGCTTATATAGAGGTCTATGTTCGGATGAATATTTTGGTGGGGCCTTGCCCCACCTGCCCTTACAGACGAGCTGTGGCTGTTGGTTTCAAAGGTAATTTACTCATTTTGATTGCGAATGCCACAATATTGGTGTTTATATGCGGACTATAAACTTTTAGCCCAATATTTCGTATGTTTGCAACAAAGCAACAGCAATACTGTCAGCTGAAAACACTGGCCACGTTCACACAGCAGCAGAATACAGTTGTCAGTCCTGTATTTGAGTCCTTAATACGGTTACGTTCACACACAGTACGGTTATTTATGGGAGTGACAACCGCATTCTATAACCAAACTCACACCCGGAAATTTTCAGGACTCACAACTGCATTCTCGGAATATTCGCGCTGTGTGAACGGAACAGGACTGGACAACTCGTTGTCTGTCATGTCATACAGTGCGAGAGAGCCGCTCTGCTAAGGTGTTTAGTGTGTGGTTTCGCTTTCTGTAACTTACAGTGACAGAGATACGAGCTGTGCGTCATCTTAAGGTGTTAAATCCAGTCACTGTTCTCCACAGGAGCGGCTCCCGTCAGTTTTGTGTTTCTTTTCCAAATTCAAATGCCGTTTCATGCGCGAGACGTCACAAAGGACGTGATACGCGTGTGCAACACTTAAAGACTCCGGCCAGCGCATGTTTACATGCTGCTGTTGGTTAATGAAGTTTTGATGGGTGAACTCGTGGTTCAATTAGTGTCTTGTCATGTCAAAAGTGATAATACTTTTCAGTTTTATGAACGTCGCCATCTTTAATATTACGTTGGTCACTGTCGTTATGGTTACTAGTAAGAGAATACGGGCTTGACTCTCGTTGCACATTCATACAGACAGTGTTCCAGACGCTACTGTAAGTTGCTGAGTGAACGAGACATTTCGAGACTCATGCCTGTAAGTAAATGCGGTTGTCAATCCCAAAAACTGACAGTGTGAACGTGGCCACTGTGAAGCTGTTCAGAGATAGCTTAATGAGCGTTGCGCTCTCTGGATCAGCGGCAGCGCGAAAGCAGGTTTAAATTTATATTCCGGCATGACCGTAACTTTAAACGTTTAATAGACTGCAGAATTGTTGTCATTTCAGAATAAGATTGCAAGTGTGTTTGAATCGAGACTGCAATATTTTAATGATTAATCATGCATGCATATGGACCTGTAGCCTATGTATTTTTGTATATCATATTTGTACCAGACCTCAAAAGTTACCTGGGCCCGGGCGGCTCCCCCGGTTCCGCGATCCATGATTTTTATTCTCCTATTATACTCATGTATCTGACTATGTCTGTGTAAGAGGCCTGTGAGAGAATGGAATGTGCTTGTGTATGTTGGAGCCTCTCGCTCTGCCTGTGCCATTAGATATATGGTAACTGTGCCTAAGCTGTGCATCTCATTCTAACATTAAAGAATATTTACTGGATGAGCGGGGACCTCTAATGTAAATAGGTTGGGGTCTCTCATTCCACATTCCAAAACAGACTGGATTCACAGCCAACAAATGGAAGAATTGATAAACAATATTGGTGCAGAGTTTGAAAATATAAAATGATTAGGAAGCGAGCTGGACCGGCAGCTGTGTTCTGCAGACTAACTCTGTTTTATTCACTTGTAATAAAACCATCTGGCATCAAAACTCCAAGTCTTGAAGAGTGGTTTTTCACAGAGGTGAAAGAAGCCACTACTACATCAGCAAGTTTCAATATAAAAGTCTTTGCGACTGCTCATAAAGACAGTCTTTGCCAATGGCGTAATAAATGTAACTTCTGTTGCTGTTCACGGTCAGGGACTATTTTTTTCCAGTGGAAGGAAGCCTTTTATGATTTTACTTCATGAAAGTTGCATTGATACTGTCAGCAGA
Source organism: Hypophthalmichthys nobilis (assembly GCA_037950665.1). NCBI lineage: Eukaryota > Metazoa > Chordata > Actinopteri > Cypriniformes > Xenocyprididae > Hypophthalmichthys > Hypophthalmichthys nobilis. The sequence continues at coordinate 294,907 of CM075475.1, read as the reverse complement.
TAGACGAGGAACACAGAGGTAAGTGATATAAACAACAGCAGGTTTATCAAACAGAGATGATCCACAACACAGCAGTAATAGCAGTCCAGGTAAGCAGGTAGGGAGAGGGAATGTCTTAGTGAAGCTTATCTGTCAGTGATACAGTCTTTGTTTCTTTCGTAGGAGATCCAGTGATTGAAGAGAGTGGAGACAACAGAGAGCAGGAGCTGAGGGGAACTAGGACGGCCAGAAGTAACAGGTAAGTGAAGGACAGGTAAGTCGATCCGGGAACACAACAAGGTAAGGTTGAGACCAGACAGTGAGTGAACAGGAGTGCAGTTTTATAGAGCTGACCGGTGATCGCTGACAGGTGCAATGAATCAGTAATCAAGTGATTGTGATCTGGTGAATATGGTGAGAAGTGACGGTGGTGACTGGGTTGGTGACTGAGTTGACTCCCTGACGGATACATATGTTTTGGCTTTAATATTTGTATTGTGTGGTAACCATTTTATAAAAGCTGTGCGTCGTGCCTAACAATGCCCCTTAGCTGTTATAAATTCACTGTAAACCACGGCTTCTTGGGGCTTATTGCTTTAATATCAAACATGTTTGATATGATTGGGGCAGCCCCGATTTGTGTGAGAGCAGATCGGGAGGTGCAAGATTCGATCTGTGAACGCCTCACATCACCAGATAATCTGCGCCAAACATTGGAACCAATTGAGGTCCTTGACAAGATTTTTTTCTCCAATTCTCAGGAAAATCTCGAAAATTGGCGATAAATCAGCCTAATACTCCTGTAGTGTGAGCCCGGCTTTAGTCGATATCTCTTTCTCATAATACTGTACCTGACTCTACATAAGGCAATGAGCTTAAATGGAGCGACTCAATGTTCCTTCGTTACTTGTTCTAAGGCACCGGAGGCCTTTTCTCTTAGATGCCATCATAAAAAGATTAGTTCCAGTCCTTGATTCTGATCGGTCAATAGTTGTGTTTTATTCACAATAAAACACGGCTATCAGTGCGTTCAAGTCCTCTTGGGTTGTTCGTATTTACCGAGTGGGAAGTCAGGTGCGCTCAAGTCACTTTAGTTGGAGTAAGATGGCGGTGTACCTTCTCTTCATAACTACACAAAAATACAGCAAGATTTTTGAAATCAACTTCTAGAAAATGAAGAACAAAGAATGTGCATCAGGTGTATTTTGCTTTTTGTTGTTTTTATTTAATTTATGAAGCCACTGTAAACTTTATTGCTACATATTATATTATTATATTACAATGCTGTTATATTTTGTGCAGGGAATTAGCTTATTTTGTTGTAAATAAAAAAGCCTGACAATGTCACTGCTAAATATTGTGGTATTCCACCATGTTTCTCACTGACACTTGTAAAGATCTTGGCTTAAAGAAAATCCTGAGCTTCCCACTGGTATTTATGACTTTGTGGTGGTGTTCATGTGCGTTTAACTCATAAATACGATCTTTTCGACATGACTTGAAAGCACCATATGACGGCTTCACTTAACGGTTCTGTGTATCACTGCACGACACCCTTAGCAATGTAAACATGTTTGTTCTCATTGATACTGTTCATTGGAGCTTGTATTACCTGCATCCAGATAAAGCATTTTCCTTCAGTTCATTCATATGTTCATAATAAAACAATCTTTTTGAATATCCTCTGTGAAATCTTGTCCTTCTAACAGCTATATCTATATATATATATATATATCGTGCAGCCCTAGTACAAAATCAGACATAACACAAAACAGAATCATGACACACCCATGTCATCTTTGACTATTACTATGCACTACTACAGCACCGATCAAAAGACAAACATCAGAGGTTTGATTTTACTAAACACAAAGGGGCGGTTTGCCGGACAGAGATTAAGCCTAGTCCTAGAATAAAATGGCCCTTTAAACCAGATTAACAGAAATCTGCTTTCTCTGTCATGGTTTAAAATAGTCCCAGACTTAGTCTAGTCCAGAGTTTAATAAGCTGATTTTCTAGAGGAAGACTAGAGCTACTCCAGAACTAAACTGAGGCTTAAATTAAACCTACCAGGAGGAAGGTTTAACTTCAGATTAACATTGTGTTTCAAAGAAGACACATGCATTACTTAGATATATCGATATTGATTGTGTGTGCATGTGTGTGTGTGTGCATATATATATATATATATATATATATTTTTTTTTTTTTTTTTTTTTTTTTTTTTTTTTTTTTGGTGCTGTTCACTTTATTTAAACAATTTATTTTGATTTAACACCATTGTTTCTGGTTCAAATGTGATTGCTTCATGTTAAATTGATTAAAATGGTTACTAGAACTCACTTGATGTTTTCATTTTGAAATAACATGTTTCAGTAAAGTAACCCAATCAAACAGGACTTTCACTTCCCATCATGCTTTGCACCAGGCTGAACTGGGAGAGTAAATGTTGAAAAAGTGTTATTTTATGCATTTTTTAGAAAGATTAGAATATGGAGAGACTTCTTACTGTTTAATGTTCTATTATGTGAATGTTTTTGTTATGTTAGTGTTTTTTAGAGATTACCGTTGTGGTGAAGTGTAGAGCTTGTGCTTGGGTTGAGGACCTGCTAACTAGTGATGTGAAGTTTGATTCTTTTCCGCGAACCGGTTTATTCGGACAGTTCAATTCAATAAACAGGTTCACCAGTTCTTTTATGCTCCGACGTAATGACGTCATCTGTGATGACGACGTCTATCGCGGGCCGGGATGAAAAAACACTTATCATATTCAATTATATAAAGTTAGTAATCATAACATCAGTCAACTAAAACATCATTATAATCTGAAACGTTTCTTACAATTTAGTTTTGCATCTAAAGCATCCAAACACATATACAGGCAGTGATGTGCAAACTAAGTTTTACAGTTATAAAGTGAATAAATTAATCTTCATCAGCGCAGAAACTATGATCCTCTTACATTACGATTTATTTGTAATTAAATAAACTTACGTTTTGCCAGATTGGCCCTCATTCGAGTCCTCTCATAGCATCAGCTGTCCTAGTTAACCGGTGCTGTGACAGTCATTACTGTTCGGTAGCTTCAGATCACACGCTGAATCACGCATGCGCAGTCAAGTCAAGTCACCTTTATTTATATAGCGCTTTTTACAATGCAGATTGTGTCAAAGCAGCTTTACATTGATAACTGGTATATAATTTTGGCTGCACAGCAGCTCTTAAAGAATAATGTCAGTGCTGGCAGATCAAAGCACTGTTGAATATCAAATGTTAAGTGTCCCCAACTAAGCAAGCCAAAGGCACAGCGGCAAGGAACCCAAACTCCAACAGGTGACATCAGATGGCAAACAGGTGGCAAATAGACTTCTGTGTTAAAATGGAGAAAAAAACCTTGGGAGAAACCAGGCTTAGTCGGGGGCCAGTTCTCCTCTGGCGAACAGTGCTTTGTTACGATTCAGGTTGCTATCATATGTCTCATAGGAGCGCAACATTCAAAGTATTTATTCCAGTTCAGTCCAGTTGAGAATTGTATTCATCACACCGGTATGGACGGTTTGTTGAGGAGCTGTGCCACTGGCTGTCGTGTCGATGAGGCCTTCACAATGGATGATCTAGTTGACACAATCTCTGCTGATACTTCAGGGCTGCGTTGTGATCGTGTCGAGGCGCCGGTCCTCGGTCTCACCTGGATACGGCCCCGATCTGGTTGACTACGGTAAACCTCGGGATAAACAGAAAGACTAATATTAGCGTAGATGCCATTCTTCTTCTGATGTAACGAGTACATCTGGTGTTATAGGAAGTGTTCCTGGTTCCGGCTGACCTAATTTATGCAGCCTAATAATCCTTTAACGGATTTGAAAATATAAATTGATAATGTGTTATGTGTATGCCAGGTTAAAGAGATGCGTTTTTAGTCTAGATTTAAACTGACAGAGTGTGTCTGCTTCCCGAACAATGCTAGGATTGTTCCAGAGTTTAGGTGCCAAATAGGAGAAGGATCTACCGTCTGCGGTTGATTTTGATATTCTAGGTCTTATCAGCTGGCCTGAATTCTGAGATCGCAATAGACGTGAAGGACTATAATGCTTTAAGAGCTCGCTCAGGTACTGGGGAGCTAAACCATTTAGTGCTTTGTAAGTAATTAGCAAGATTTTAAAATCTATACGATGTTTAACAGGAAGCCAATGCAGTGTTGACAGAACTGGGCTAATATGGTCATACTTCCTAGTTCTAGTAAGAACTCTAGCTGCTGCATTTTGGACGAGCTGTAGTTTATTTATCAGGCGAGCAGAACAACCACCCAGTAGAGCGTTACAGTAATCTAGCCTTGAGGTCATGAACGCATGAACTAACTGTTCTGCATTTTTCATTGAGAGCATATGTCGTAGTTTAGATATATTTTTAAGATGGAAGAATGCGGTTTTACAGATGCTAGTAACATGGCCTTCAAATGAAAGATTGGTATCAAAGAGCACACCCAGGTTCCTAACTGATGACGAAGACTTAACAGAGCAGCCATCAAGTGTTAGACAGTATTCTAGGTTATTACGTGAAGAAGTTTTTGGTCCAAAAATTAGAATCTCTGTTTTTTCTGAATTTAGAAGTAGGAAATTACTGGTCATCCAATTTTTTATATCAGCTATGCATTCTGTTAATTTTGTGAATTGGTAAGTTTCGTCAGGGCGCGAAGAAATATAGAGCTGAGTATCATCAGCGTAACAGTGAAAACTAACACCATGCTTCCTAATGACATCTCCCAAGGGTAGCATGTACAGAGTGAAAAGCAACGGTCCTAGTACTGAGCCTTGCGGTACTCCATATTGAACTTGTGATCGATATGACCTCTCTTCGTTTACTACTACAAACTGATAACGGTCAGATAAGTATGATTTGAACCATGACAATGCAATTCCGCTAATGCCAATATAATTTTCGAGTCTATTTAAAAGAATGTTGTGATCGATAGTGTCAAATGCAGCACTGAGATCCAGTAACACTAATAGAGAGATACAACCACGATCTGATGATAAGAGCAAATCATTAGTAACTCTAATGAGAGCAGTCTCAGTACTATGGTACGGTCTAAATCCTGACTGGAAATCCTCACAGATAATATTTCTGTCTAAAAAGGAACATAGTTGTGATGATACTGCCTTTTCTAGTATTTTTGACAGAAAAGTGAGATTTGAGATCGGCCTGTAATTGACTAATTCTCTAGGATCAAGTTGTGGTTTTTTAATAAGAGGTTTAATAATAGCCAGCTTAAAAGTTTTTGGTACGTATCCTAGTGATAAAGATGAATTGACGATATTAAGAAGAGGATCTATGACCTCTGGAAGCATCTCTTTCAATAGTTTAGTTGGTATAGGGTCTAACATACATGTTGTTGATTTTGATGATTTAATAAGTTTAGTAAATTCTTCCTCTTCTAAAGCAGTAAATGAATTTAATTTTTCCTCAGGGACACTACAATGCACTGTCTGATGCGATACTGTAGTAGATGGTTGCATGTTTATAATTTTTTCTCTAATATTATCAATCTTGCAAGTAAAGAAGTTCACAAACTCATTACTGCTGTGCTCTTTGGAAACATCAGAAGTTGAAGCTTTATTTCTTGTTATTTTAGGCACTGTATCAAATAAATACCTAGGGTTGTGCTTATTTTCATCTAAAAGTTTTGAAAAATAGGCAGATCTAGTAGTTTTTAAGGCCTTTCTGTACTCAATCATTCTCTCTCTCCACGAAATGCGAAAAACTTCTAGTTTTGTTTTCTTCCAGCTGCGCTCCATTTTTCTGGCTGCTACCTTTAGGGCCCGAGTGTGCTCATTGTACCATGGCATTGGATTAATTTCCTTAATCTTTTTTAAACGCAAAGGAGCAACTGAGTCTAATGTGCTGGAAAAGACAGAGGCAATAGTTTCTGTTGCAACATCGAGGTCTTCTAAGCTGTCTGGTATGCTAAGGCGATGAAACTGATCAGGAAGATTATTTATAAAGCGATCTTTAGTGGTAGAAGTGATGGTTCTACCATATTTATGGCAGGGAGGCAGTTTAGCTGCCTTGACTAAATGTAGTATACACGAGACTAGATAATGATCTGAGATGTCATCACTCTGCTGCAGAATTTCAACGGCATCAATATCAATTCCATGTGACAATATTAGATCTAGAGTATGATTACGACAATGAGTGGGTCCTGACACGTGTTGTCTAACACCAATAGAGTTTAGAATGTCTGTAAATGCCAATCCCAATGAGTCTTTTTTATTATCTACATGGATATTAAAATCACCAACAATAAGGACTATCTGCAGCTAGTACTAACTCTGATTGAAAATCAGCAAATTCTTTGATAAAGTCTGTATGGTGCCCTGGTGGCCTGTATACAGTAGCCAGCACAAATGTCAACTTACATAATGTTACGTAAAGCACCATCACTTCGAAGGAATTATATTTGAAAGGCTTTTGACTAATACTGTAAATATTACTATAAATTACAGCAACACCTCCCCCTTTTCCTTTCTGACGAGGATTGTGTCGATAATCATAACCTTGAGGGCTAGACTCATTTAAAGTAATGTAATCATCTGGTTTTAGCCAAGTTTCTGTCAAACACAGCACATCTAGATTATTGTCTGTGATAATATCATTTACAATAAGTGCTTTTGAAGAAAGGGATCTAATATTTAACAACCCAAGCTTTATCATTTGTTTATCATTATTATCTCTATTTTTTATTTGTTGAACATCAATTAAATTTTTACCATTAAATGGGTTTGGAAGTTTTTTGTTTTTACTAATTCGGGGTACAGACACAGTCTCTATGTGATAATATCTAGGTGTAAGAGTTTCTATGTGTTGGGAATTATCTGACTTCTGTAACGTGAGGCAGCTAGCAGACGGTCGGTTTAGCCAGTCTGTCTGCTTCCTGACCTGGACCCCAGTTTGTCATGTTTTAGTTCTAAGACTATGTGCCATATTACTAGAGAGATGAGCAGCACCATCCCGGGAGGGATGAATACCATCTCTTTTCAACAGGTCAGGTCTGCCCCAAAAACTTTTCCAATTGTCTATGAAACCTATATTATTCTGCGGACACCACTTAGACAGCCAGCCATTGAGTGATGATAATCTGCTAACTATCTCATCACTCCAATGAACAGGAAGAGGGCCAGAGCAAATTACTTCTTCTGACATTGTACTTGCGAGTTCACACACCTCTTTAATGTTAATTTTAGTGATCTCCGACTGGCTTTCCTGTAGCTCAGTGGTTAGAGCATGGCACTAGTAATGCCAAGGTTGTGGGTTCGATCCCAGGGATTGCACATATTCAGATACCAATGTATAGTATAATGCAATGTAAGTCGCTTTGGATAAAAGCATCTGCCAAATGCATAAATGTAAATGTAAATGTAAATGAAGTCGAACATCATTAGTGCCGACGTGAATAATAATTTTAGAGTATTTACGATTAGCATTAGCCAGCACTTTTAAATTTGCTTTGATGTCAGGTGCTCTGGCTCCCGGCAAACATGTGACTATGGTGGCTGGTGTCTCTATTTTCACGTTCCGTGTAATAGAATCGCCAATAACTAGGGCACTTTCAACAGGATTCTCAGTGGGTGCGTCACTGAGTGGGGAGAACCTGTTTGATGTTCTTATTGGAACGGAAGAGTGGTGTTTTCCGCGGCTAGGCCGCCTCACCGTTACCCAAGTGCCCTGCTGCGCGGGCTTTACAGCCGGAACCGAACAATGTACAGAGTTCACTAAGCTAGTCGCATCCAAAACAGTATCTGAAGCCCTTGCATTCTTACTATCCTCGATTAAAGTTTGGATGCGTGTCTCTAATTCTGAGATTCTCTCTGTCAGCCTGACTATTTCCCTACATTTATGACATGTAAATCCCTCGTCACTGACAGAGAGAGCTATACTGAACATGTGGCAAATGGAACACGACACAATACAAGGAAAGGATGACATGACTCACCGTGTTTGTAGACTGATCCGAGTTACCACAGCTGTTTGATGAACGCGTTGAAAAAGGAGCGCACGAGAGACTGATGACAAGTTAACAAGCTAGCGAGATGCAAACGCGTTGTAACAGCGATTTAGATTCAAAGATTACAAGCTAGCGACGTCAGATTAATGTGGTAGGCAATATTATATAAGGTAATGATAATATAAGCAACAATGAACAAAAGTAAGAGATTCAAAACAAAGCTATACGGAGTTACAGACGCAAACCACTCTGAGCAGCGAGGCAGACAGAAGCAGACAGGAGCAATCGAGCCCAGTATCATCAGCTCATCGGTTCTCAAATCGGACACGTCCGAAAGAAGCAGTTCTCAGTTGTGTACGGTGATCCGAAAACCGTTGCAACCGATTCTACTCGAGAACGAGATTGAGATTCGAGAACCGCGAGATCGATTCAAAAGGAGTCGCTTGTTTGCTCATGCTGTAGTTTGATTACGTCATTTTTATATCACCTTGTTTAGAAATTAAATAAGCTGTCCATGGATTATTTATGAAACAAATAAATGTTTAGTTTGATAGTTTTACAAACAATTAATTGTTTCCAATCTTTAAAAAAAATTAACTTAAAGGCACAACTGCACAACTTTTACTATATTGCTTTTTAAATAACATTAATATAGAAAAAGAAATTTGTAGAACTATTTCTGAACATTAGTTTGATCTGTGTACAAAATATTATGTTGGCATGTAGTTATGTACAGTATTACAGTATTTTGTATGCTATTAATCTGTTATGGTGTATTTGGAAAAGCACAATACACTTTTTGTATTTTGAATTAAGTCAAACATATTTCCAGTATGTTTTATATTATCACACTTTACGATGTTCAACAAAACTTGACTAATGTACTTTTCGTTCTCTTGAAAAGTTACACGCATGCGCAGTATCATCAGCTCATCAGTTCTCAAATCGGACATGTCCGAAAGAAGCGGTTCTCAGTTGTGTACTGGTGATCCGAAAACCGTTGCAACCGGTTCTTGACTCGAGAATGGTGACAGGCCATGTACGTTAGTTTGTGTGTGCCGCACATGCGCACTCATATCAGCTGCTCTGCTGCTCGTGCTCATCATCATCAGTTCTCTCTTCATAGCAGGTTAAGTCAGTGTTACTGTTGGAGTAACTGAATAACTCCGGGATGTTGGTTTATTTCGAGAGGTAGTGTCAGGCACATCTAAAAGTGAGTAACTTTAGTAATTTGTGGATTAGTGGTAGATGGGTACTGGAGATGCGAACTGTTTGGAACGATTCAGTCCGATTTGGTGAACTGGATCGACCGGTTCACTGAAAAGAACCGGATGAAAAGAACGATTAGTTCGTGAACCGGATATCACTACTGCTAACAAGATTTGCCTTTTTTATATAATGAAGCAAACACTATGATAGTGCTTTGGATCAAACCAGTATCATTTCTAGACTGTCATGTTATGTTTAGTTTGTTGCTATGTAAAGGACAAAACAAAAGCATTAATAATCATATGATTATTTTATATATATAGAATTCATCTATTTAAAAAGAACTCATTAAGAACAGATTTCCAGGCATTTCTTTTTTCTTTTTTTTTTCCACAGCTGATGTATTTTGCTTGCTTTAAAATAAATGTCTCTTGTTTAGTTAAGTTTTTATATTGGAGTCTTTTTTGCTGCCATTGTTTTCCTTGGATTTGCTTTTCAGTTCCATGCAATTTTAAGCTTTTCTTGGTTCATTCCATGTTTTACAGGCAATCTCTCTCATGCTAATTCAGATTAGCACAGTTGGTTTTAAATTAATCTGGTTTATTTTAATTCAGGACTCCATAGTCCAGGTTTTAGTAATCTGTACTTAATCTGTGTTTCAGAAAGACATTTTTTAAACCACGATTAACTATTCTGGATTAAGGCCTATCCTGGCTTAATTTAAACCCTCTCCGGGAAACCGCCCCAAAGTGTACTAGTGTGTTTTACTACTTTGTGTAAAAATTTGCAAATGATTTATAGATGCATAGATGTTTTTATTGAGCCTTTTGTTTTTGGATACAAATCATCAGGAAAAAGTACATTTTAAGCTGCTGTTAATTTCAGAAGCATGCGAGAGACTGGTTTATGAGTGAATTTGCAAGGTTACACTTTGGTATTAATTGTAATAAACTCTGTAGACCATCTACTAGTTTACACACTCTTTGCAACATTTAATCCAATTGCCATTACTATCTGTGTAGCACCATGGGTAAGTATAGCCACGTGCGCCACAAGGGTCATCAGACCTGCAGGTTAGGTCACTCACAGTGGAGTAGCAGTCATAAGAAATACAGCAATCATCATAATTGCCTTCATGATCCGTGTAGCACCACAGCTGGCTTTTACCATATTCAGCACAAGCATGGTTGCTCCGGCAGTACTTCCCGTTCAGAGCCTTACTTCTCCACAGTGGAGGGCTGCAGTAGTCCCAGCTGCCAGAGGTGGTGTTACACCAGTAGTAGTTCTTACCGTAAGTGGCGCATGGGTGATCATCCAAACATCTCTCTCCATTAGCCGTGATAAGCGAGTACCGTGGAGAGCATGGTATCAGCTTTTGGCCTGAGTAACACCTGTAGGAATTGAGTTTGTGCTGGTAGAGACAGGGAGAGGAGCAGCAGGGCTTGGTTTCACCTCCTGTGTTACATTCACAGCTGCCACTAGATTCTGAGACGCTTGAGCAGTGCGATCCATCAGCTGCAGTCATCTGCTTCTCTGGGACCAACAGGCATTCAACAGCATCTGACACCTCGGACACATTTGCTGGTTTGACTTTAGTTATAAGACAAGCAATTCCAGCCAAATCTTTCAGCTCTTCTGTCACATTGACATAAGCGTCCATGCTGTCAATAGTTAATTCTCCTGTCAACTTACTCATCTTGATACTGTTTACAGATGATATGTAGCCACTGTTGACAGCCCTTCTCAGTGCGCCAAGTGTGTTCTGCACATCTGAGGTCACCTGGAGTCCTCGCAGATTCATTAATTTGTCAAACACACCCTGAACCATATTTAATTTATTACTGTCACCAGAACAATCATCAACAAAAATGCTAATTGACTGAGTTTTTGAGAGCTCACTAAGCCGCTTGTTTAGGTCTGAAACGCTCATCAGGCTTATGCCACCTTCCGGCTGATTGTCCCCCACATAGCCGAAGGAGAAAGACTTGGTGTCATCACTGTGGTGTTTATAGCAGACAGCCGTCCAGATGTGAGAGGGCACGGTCACCCTTTCAGGGTCTTCAGAGATCTCCTTTTGTGGAATCTTTAGATTTGCAACAGTTACCGTACCTGTGACAATGTACACTGCTGCAGAACCACCATCACTGTCAAGCTTGGTTTTTAAAAAACTCCTCAGAGCGCTCTCCCAACTCTTCCAGTAGGCATGGTTGAAACATGCGTCCATAGGTGCTGCATTGGTCAGTGTAAACGTTGCTTTACGGCCTTCCTTGCATTGGAAGCTGCTGGGGTTTAGGTGTCCACGAATATACCCGGTGTCGCTGTAGTCGCTGCTGATGGCTTGATATGTTTTAACAGTATCTTCATCTAATTCCTTCTCAGTGACCATATATTCAGTTCGGGAATCAGGTTGGGAAATCTACAGAGGAAAGACTATGTTAGATTTTTAATGTCTGTTTGGGGGGTACTTGCACTTTTAGAAGGTTATTTGTAAGTACAAATTAAGGTAAGTAATTTACTTTGCTATTTGTTAAATCACAATCTGTTACTGGGTACACCTACCAATAAAAACCCTGATATAAGAAAAGATTTAAGTTTGAAATCAAGCTTCCTTGTGCTGTGGTGTGCAAGATATTGCAACAAAGTTATCTTATTGTAAAAACACAAACACACAGAGGCCTGGTTTTACAGACAGGGATAAGACTAAGCCAGGATTAGGACTTAGTTCAATTAGGGTGTTCAAGTTCAGTTCGAGTTCAGCGAAACTGTGCGGGGCTGAGAGATCGATTATTAAACTTTGTACATTTTTCTTTCTTTCTTTCTTTCTTTCTTTCTTCAGAAGCAGCCTAAAATGCTTTATAACCTGCATATATTCACCTCTGGCACAATGGTTTGATACGGTTTGTACTTTCATTGTTTGATGTTGAATGATCATCAAACAGCAAAGTACAGACTGATTTAGAGGATCGTTTGTTCTTTTAACTGTTGCTGGTTTGAGTCACACGCACCTTAATTTAGTAAAGATCAAAAGAGACTCACTTGTAAAAAGACAGAGCTTTGCATAATAAAAATGTGCACCTTGGATTTATTGAATTGTGTTCAACAATCGCTAAATTTACCATGAACACGCTGCTTGTATGATATTATTTATTTATTTATTTATTATGGTTTTCTTTTCCATACTTATCCAGACCTGGATTAGTTACTCAAATTACTCAAATCAAATTCCATACTTTCCCAAACTGCGTAGGAACATAACATGCAACATAACAGTTTATTCATCGTTTACCTGTCTATGGTTCGTTACGTTACTTACAGATTTCTGCTCGTTCTAAATCAGATACAGATGAAGAGGAACGGCAAGATTTATTTGAATGCATCAGCAAAAAAACTATTTTAAGAATTTGTCCTATCAGTCTGTGCTGCGTCTCTTTACCAAGAGTGAAGCTGTGGGTTGAAGTTACAGAAATGCATACTATTACTTTAAGTTTCCAAGCGATTTGTTGATAAATCGCAGGACAGCGATGACAATAAGTTCCGAGTTTCATAATGATTCTGCGTGCGAACTGAACGTGATATATGAGCTACTGTTTGCGTGTTTAACCATAAGGAAGCGGCACATTAATTTAGAACGGCAAGTCACAGAAACAATCCCCCCGATCAACATTGATCCAGATGGAATGACTGAAAATTCAATCAGGTAAAGAAAACGAGAAAGATTTAAACTGTGCTTCTTGCGGGGTTGAGCCTGTACTCATTCTGATTGGGTAGATATGTTGATTACTGATTGTTGACAGCTAGTTGAGATGATGTGATAATTGGATAGCTTATTTGACTTTGTTCCTCCCGAACTTTGTTAATAAAACATCATTAAATGAACTTTTCCATGACATTCTAATTTATTGAGATGCACCTGTAGCTATTTTCTGAATGGATCTCTGATTTGATTCAATGGTGATTGATGAATCATTAAATATCACCAGTAACTTGTTCTTTGAGTATTTTTTTGAAAAAAAAAAAAGTACTTTTAATTACTTTTTTAAATACTGGTACTTTAACTTGTTATTGAGTATTATTTCAGCACTGTAACAGTACATGTACTTGAGAACAAATTTTCATTACTCTTTCCAACACTGAACTTAGCTGAACAGAACTGTGTTGTTTCTTAAATGCAGAGCTTCAACTGCTAATGCAAGTCTTGTGATTTACAGTGAAACACAGTCACCTGTGGCTCGATGTACCAATCGTCTGTCCTTCCAGCAGTGCTTGAGCACGCAGGATCAAATGTGTAGGCGCTGTAGAGGGGAATCCTGTGAGAAACTGAGTACAGCGTGGCATAAATAAACCCTCCATGTTCATACTTCTGACAGATTTTCTTGCCATTCGGATCCATTCCTCTTGGTTCTGTAGTTTTGTAGAAACTCTCTTTACACTCTTCAAAGCACATGACCACTTTTGCTTGAGCACTAAATGCTCTCAGCAAAATACAGGTGAGCAGAGCCAGAACAAACATGGTTTGACGCTGGTCTTGTATTGTACAGCAGAGATATTGTACACCAAGCAGAAGCTCAGCTGCCTTATATACACATTCAGAGTCAGAGATGTTGTTGTGGGTGTGACTGAAATTAACAAATGAGAAATGAGAGGGGGGAGGCTTATATTCAAAAGATATCTTCAATTAACCCTTGAGCATTCAAAAAAAAAAGTTACACATATGTGCAAAATGGACAAAAATGTCCATGCCAAAAAACTGTCATAGAAATGTGATTTATTAATATTTTTTTTCCACTTTCACTGATGTCAATTTTTTAACCAGCATCTGTTCTATCCATAGATACCAAACATTCATTAATTTTAAGAACTGTAACCCTTTAAATGCTGGTTTGTTTACATAATGCCATAGGTGTTTTTTTATTTTCATAAACTAAATGCTAAGCAGAATTTTTTTTCTTTGCTTATTAGATTCTTTTGTATGTCAATGAAGAACAACAACATTAATTTTGAGGCATTTATATTTTTTATGTAGTGTCAGATTTTTAAAAAAAACTAACACTTAGGTCCATAATGGACAAAAATGTCCATGCCAAAAAACTGTCATAGAAATATTATATATTAATATTTTTTTCCACTTTCACTGGCTCTTTTTTAATCAGCATTTCTTCTATTCATAATTACCAAACATTCATTCATTTTCAGAATTTTAACACTTTACAAATCGGTTTCTTTACATAACGCCACTGTTGTTTTCTATAAAAATAATAATTATTACAATTATTTTCCATATACTAAATGCTAAACAGAATTTTTTTTTTTTTTTTTTTGCTTATTAGATTCTTGGGTATGACAGTGAAGAACAGCAACAGTAATTTTGAGGCATTTTTATTTTTTATGTATTGTTAGATTTTTAAAAAAAAAACTAACACTTGGGTCCATTATGGACAAAAATGTCCATGTCAAAAAACTGTCATAGAAATATTATATGTGAATATTTTTTTCCACTTTCACTGACTGTTTTTTTATCAGCATCTCTTCTATTCATAATTACCAAACATTAATTCATTTTCAGAATTTTAATGCTTTAAAATCATTAAAATTATTATTTTTTTTACATAATGCTGCTGTTCTTTTCAATAAAAATAGAATAGTAGCCATCTTTGCTCCAGAAATAAAACAAATACAAGATCACTTTGAACAAAAACAAGATTTGCTAGGCTTGCTAGGGATGTACTGGCGAAATCCACATCGGCCTCTGAAAGGGACCAGCTGCTCATCCACACAGACATCCTGGCCTGGGTTGAACAGCATAGGAAGGCGATCTGTCCACTTCTCCCAGATAGTCTGAAATGCAGCCAGCTTGTCGACCCTGTGACGTGCAGGTCATGTCAGCTTGTCGTCAAACCTCAGGGTGGAGCTCAGGAGCGTGAATTTATGGTGGGACATGGTGGCTCGGAAAATGGCCCTACCACTTTCCACATCCCACAGGCTGCGTGTTGATTCATTTCTGGACCTGTATACTCCAGCCAGAATTAGCAGCCCGGTGTATGCCTGGATGTCAGTGGAATCGAAGTCAGTCCAGTTTTTCACAGAAGCAGCTGAATGATGTCTTCGGTGATGAAGAGACATTTGTGATGCGGGCAATGGCATAGCATGTGGGACCCGGGGTCATACCCTTGGCAGGAAAATAGCGCAGCGTCTCAGCATGAGTGGAAGACCAAACAATCTGGCCATTCTTTGAATTCCACTGAGAATGTGCTGTATCCTCCATGTGCTCACTCCCAAGTGCTTTCATCAGAAGAACAAGAGCTATCAGAGGGGTCAGACTCCAGCTCAAACTCAACGTCATCCTATGAACTCAACTCTTCATCCTCTGAGCTCAACTTTTCATCCTCAGCGTCAGACACCTCAGTGGGCAACACTAGCTTCATAGCTTCCTCTGCTGAGTAACTTCTCTTCATCTTGCAAACAATGAATTGATCAACCCCTCAAGCACCACATATTTATAGGTTTGGCTGTGAGAACACCTGTGTGAACTCAAACTTTGTATAAAATCTACCAGACTAAACAATCAGCATTTTCTTGTGGTGAAAACTAAAACAATGTGTTTAGGGGCTTCTGAGCTTCTACTTCAAATTCAAGCGCACCTTTTATCTCCATACAAAAACAATAACAAGTGAAAAAGTGCAATCAAGGGTTAAGATGCGTGTTTGGGTGAAAAAGAAAAACCTCAAAGCTCATTAACCTTCTTTGACCTTTTTCATAGTTTTCACATGGCCCTATGACCCTGCCAAGGGTGTGACTCATACATGGAGTGGGATTTTTGATTGCCAGTACAATATAATTTTTTTCAAACTAATTACACACATTAAATTTTCAGTAAACACATGCAAACTACACTCTGACATCCTTACCAACATACCCACACAATTATAGCTGCATTATTTTTCCAATTGACTATTTAATAGACTATAATATGCATAAGTAGAAAACACAAATAAAGCGAGTATTTCTTTTATATGCCAAATTTGAAAATATGGCACAATCTAGTAAAAAATGGTAAAAATGTAAAATTTAAAGCCTTGCCGATAGAATGAATGCCTATTTGCAAATATTGTATCATTTTATAGTCAAATGGCCCTGGGTTAAAACATTGCAGTTTTAATGGGTTTCAATGTGGACATTTTTGTCCTTAAGGTCCTGAGTGTGAGTATGTTTTGTACGGAGGGTAAAATTGATTTTTGAAGGAAATGAGGGTAAAATATTAAAATTCCAATAAAAATAAACACCTGAGCCAAAATTCATGTAGTTGGCATTAACAAAGGCACACTTTTAACAAAAAACAAAACTGAAATGGACAAAAATGTCCATAAGGTTGCACAAGGGTTAAAGTAAACATAAGGGAATGTCTCCAACCCAAGATTTTTAACATCATTGAATGATGTCTTGTATGCCTCTTGACAGAAAACAATTAATGACTCGTCTGCACATTTTAGGTTACTTTAGAAAACATTTTTACAGTGATATGTTAACTGCACCAGAGTGAAAGCTGAACATGGGCTTAACAGTGGAAATTTAAAGCAAGAACAAAATTGTGAAATGATGCGAAATCATGTAGTTTATCATCTTTTGGATCAAACTCAGAGCAGATGCATAAGTGAAGCAGCACAAAAACGGGTGTGCCTCACTACCTTGTATAATATTTCCTAACAATTTCTTAAGAGTTGCACAAACACAAAAACTCATTGTCACTGTGATGGAGAACTGCACCTAAAAAAAGTCACGGGGAACACTTGAGTATGGGGAACCCATGTTCACTATTAACTACAACTTTTGCCTCATTAAACTCCTAATTTACTGTTTATTAATAGTTAGAAAGGTAGTAAAGCTTTAGGTATTGGGAAGGATTAAGGGATGTAGAATAAGGCCATGCAGGACATTAATATGTGCTTTATAAGTACTAATAAACAGCCAATATATAGTAATTATAGTTGTCGATTTAATGCGTTAATTTGAATCATAAAAATAATGTGTTAAAATTAACGCATTTAAAGCACCCTCCCCACCCCACATATCATCTGACATGTCATACAGTTGATGAGGAATATAATGCAGGACAACAACTTGTTTTGCCAACAAAAATATAAAGACACACAGTGGCATTTCAATTCTGAGAGAACTGTTAGGCTTGTTTGACTTGAAGCAGCGCTATTTGCATAAAAGAACTTTCATTGCCGTTTCAAAATCATGTTGCCTGCAAGATCACAACACTGGTGAAGAGAGCGCTATGAATTGTTCTTCATGCGCTCAGTAGGCCTAACTAAAACAAAAGGCTCTAAACTGTTGCATAGATATAATAAACTATGCTTCAATACCTCTTCCTTTTGTGCTTTGAACCATTTAATGCTCGCATGTTGCTGAAAGCACATCATTCTGCACTCGGGATGCGCATATTGTAAGCTCTTTGTGCCGCTTTGTATTGGAGCCTTTTATAGTATAACACTTTTGTGCAATGAAAGAATATTAATAGCCTATTTTATTCTGTACTGTCTATTATATGTTGTTGCCTTGTTAAAAAGCTGCGCTGTACATTTTTAAAAAAAAAAAAGTATGGTAACACTTTATTTTGATAGTCCATCTGTTGACACTCTACTAGTTATCAGTACTCATATAGTAGCATGTCAACAGTGCATCAGTTGACATTCAACAACATTGTTTCAACAGACAAGTAACATACATTCAACTAACTGCCTGTAGATTATAAGGCGCATTTTAATTTCTAATCTATAGATTTTACAAAAAGTGCATGCTGACTGTCAGTATTTATTTCGCAACAGGTTGTTAACTAGTAGTCAGCTGACTTTCTGTAGATTGTGTTACCATCCTCTAAGTTGTCTACCAACTACTCAAAATCAATCTGTCACTTGAAAGTCTACAGTCATGTCAACCTATGATCAAGAGCATATTATATCATCCTTACTTAAGGGTCTCAAATGCATCAAATTAATAATTATTTAACCATTTCATTTTTATCAAGATCACTAGTTTATTATCTGTTGATAGTCAACTAAACACTGGTTGTGCATCTGTTGCTTGTCAACTAGTCTAAAGTTTACGTTCAGAAGATCATTAGTAGACATTCTTAACTAAGCATTTGTAGATATATTTTAGGACTATCCAATTAAAGTGAAAAACAGTTGATAACAGTTAAAAGTCTATAAGCTATCAACAGAAAACATACAGCCATCCATTAATTATATGCAAAATATTTACCGCTTTAAAATGAGAAGTTAATACCAGACTATGAACTACAATAGAACCAACACTACAGACAGGATATTAGAGAAAGTTGTTTTATTAACAATATATTTATGCAAACCCATTGTTCACTAGGGCATCAGATCTGAACAGTCTAATTATGTTGTATCAAACTTTACTTGAATTAACATTACATAAAACAAAAACAAAACAAAATAAAATAAACTGCTGCACTGGCAGCACTACAAATAATCAAACAAGTCTCTACCATGTCATCGTAGGGGCAAAGCAACTTGAACTTTAAATTATGAAAAACAGAACGTATCTACTTACAATCTACTCAAACTTAGCTAACATCCTGTTTCCTACATTCAGTCTTTCTTTGCAGAAAAAGGGATGAGCTGTTTGTTATTTTTCATTTCAATGATCTTTTCTGCCAGTTCACCAGCTATTTTTTTTTTTTGACAAAGTTGTGCTAGTTTCAAAAGTGTGTATTTACCCTTGAACTGGTCTAGGACACTTTTGTCTGCTATGAAAATCTCTGCAATTGCTGCCGTGTCTTTCACAGCATTTCTTGAAACGTGAGCTTTCTTGAAGGCTGCGGTCGTTCTGAAGCCTTTTTGCACAAGTTTGAGGACACGCAGATATCTTTTCACCACATCTGAAATTGAGGCAACTGAAAAGAAAACAATTTGAATAAATCACCAATGAGTTCTATGTGTCTTGTGTGGTGTCTTAGTTGCAGGGTGAGCCACAGTGTTTCCCAAAAATGTTCTCTTCAAAAGGAAAGTTACAACTTAGATTAAGGTGTGTGTCTTTGAACATCTGTTGTATTTTATAGTGTGAGGGCAGTCTGCTAATTAAGGCAAGACTATTTGCTTATTATTGGTTTAAAAAATGAGGTAAAAACTAGCCAGCATATTCTTTATATTTAATGATTAATTACAGCTTCACCTCATCCAGCCATAATAAGTAAGTGCATACATAATCTGTCTTTATTTACTTCATTCAAAACATATGTAAGAAAAAAAAAAGTTAGATACAGATCATCGCTGACTCAAGAAAAACAAACAGAACAGTTAAGCTTTTGACATGTTGATTTCATGTCATTCAAAAGAGAGATGATAAGAGTGATGTTGCGGGATAGTGTGCACAATGCCTCATATCCAGTTAAAAAGCCACTAACCCAGATAGCACACGTAAGTCTGTAAGATGTCTGTTAATGATCTCTTGATCTGGAAAGCATCTGCTGTCTACATGTACGTGTGCTATCAGGTAAGATACAAATGATAACCTAAACACCTAGGCTAATACCTAAATAAGTACAGCATGTCTTAAGAGCCTACCATACCTCGCTCTCCTTTTCCGCCTGACCTCTTCATCTTTTTGTTTTCCTTCTTCCTTTTTTTACTTCTCTTCTTGCCATTTTTCTTTTTATACTTCTTTTCCTCAACCGAAGAGTCAGAGGTAGAGCTGGAGCTGGAGTCATCAGAGCTTGAATCAGTGCTGGAGTCCAGCATCATGGCCTGTGGCTCCTCATCTCCAGTGGCCATTATCTCCATGTTCCCATCTGTCAAATGATAAAACAAACACAAATAATGTTTAGAGCGTAACTTCACTAGAACTGGGAATCGAAAATCAAGTCCAATTCCAGAATCGGATACTTAAGGTCAGGAATCAGGTAGTTGTTGTAAAATTCAAGTTCAATTCCACCATCTATTCCTGGGTGTGCAACATTTTTCATTTTATTTCTTTTAGGTGGCGAAAGTGGCTGTTAAAAATGTGTTTGTCTTTGAATCATTCATTCAAGAGATTTATTCAAAAACACTGATTCATCCAATAATAAAACAAGTAAATCTTGAGTGAGTCATTGAATCATTCCATTATGCAGCTCTATTTTGCACACAAACAGCTCTTAAATGAGTCCAGTTTATATGTAGCTGGCTGATATTCAACGATACCCAACACTAAACACCCTCAGCTCTGCACTTATACCCACTGCATAACATTATAGAATGTTTATTATTGTTGATTATTAATGTGGTGGAGATTACATTGTGTTTAAAGAGACATTGCAGAATTACAAATAATGTGTACAAAGTCTCCTAGCTTTGATATATACAAAAAGAAAAAAATACAGTAGTGTTCTATTTTCAAGCTGCATTGTGTAGAACTTTACTATAACTATTATAATATTGAAGGCAACCCTTTTTTGTTTCAATTAAACATTATGGACAAAAATCAGTGCCATGTAGTTTTAAATTTGATTATTTTCACATAAACGTGTTTATTTTTTGTACATACCTTGTTCTTGTGCAGACTTCTCTTCAAGTTGCTTCTTGAGTAAGCCATTTTCCTCCTCCAGCTCATCCACCCGAGACTGGAGCATCTCAGCCTTCTTCTTCCAGAGAATATGTTGTTTAACAGGCTTGAGACTGTCCATCTTAGCAGCTGCAAAACATGACATGAAAAATTTGTAATACATTAGAAGACCCTCAAGCACAGAGTCAAAAGTCAACAGCTAATGTTATACCTTTTGTCTAGCGTGTTTAGACCAACAAATTAGAGAAAAAATAAGGAATACATTAATCAGTGAATTGAATCACTTTCAATTCTGTCGGACGCGTACTCCCGTGACGCATCGTCTGGCATTTATAAACACAACTTACCACTTTTGTTTGTGGAATCTTCTCCTTCGCCCTCGGTATTTCCCCTCCGTGCCTTTGCCCGGGTAAAATGCAAGGTACCCAGCGCACTGCTCCCATTGCCAGATGGGGGGCGGTGTACTGAATACTCTGGATCAAACATGTTGATGCTGAAAAGAAAACTGATAACGATTTTGGTTTACATGCAAGTAATAACAACCAATTTCAAAAAGAAATAAGAACAATGTTTCTCAATGGAGTTAACTCTTACCATCTGGACAACCAAATTTTCAGGGAGTGCGACTTAGCCAATCCAAGCCAATTTGAAGTGCTCGATCACGTGACAACTCTGCCAACACTCAACCGTGGTAGGTGTATCTGATAACATATTTAGCCAATGAAATGAAAGTGCGCCAGTTTTTAATTTTTGGGTTGTCTTGGTCGTTAAATTGACGAACAGTTAGCCTCCTAGCTCGATCTGGCGGCTTTATGAATTCACTGGAAAGAAAACTTTTGACAAAGGTTTATGCTAGAGAAACTAAAAAATCATGTTTAAAATTGATAAAATGGTTGCAGATGATTGGCTTGCTGAAACGCAAAATTAAATGCAAGAACTGCGGGCATAAAATGAACATGGTTTGAAGGAGCGGCTGGAAGTAGTAAAAACAGATATTTCAAAATAAGAGTGTCTGTGTATTTCGTGTTTGTTTATAATTAGAAGCCCAACATTAAGTATATATATATATATATATATATATATTTTTTTTTAAATTTTTCCCTAATAACCATTGCTATGTTGGTATTTTTCTATGATTACCATTGCTATTTTGCATTAAAGTGTATCAAATATGTGGTATTTAATTCGGTGTAATTCGGTTCTTATAGTTTCTCTCTGGACTGCCCGTCACAACAATGTGTGTGTGTGTGTGTGTGTTGAAAAAACATGTTAAAACATTTCTGTGTTTATCATACAATTTCATGTTTTAAAAAATCCCAGGGAGTGTCGACGTAAAAGATGTGGACGGTTGAAAAGAAGTGTTAGGTCAAAGTCACTCTTCTCACAATCACACTGCAGTCTATTCACATGGATGAAGTACATACATAGGTAAGCAATGCAAGTTTATTACATAAGTACAATATTTTGCATTTTACACTATGTGTGTAGTGCTTGAGTGCATAGAACACAATTGCACTACAGCACACGTTATCATAGTTTATGTTGGCATGGATTAAAAAATATATTGTGGTCAATAGCATAGTATATTCTATTGCAAAAGCATGTCCTGTAATATGTCACCATGTTTTGATATTTTGCTTGTTATAATAAACATATAAATATATTTTGACCATAATTTTAAGTATGTCAATTTCTTTTTCAAAGATTTTGGCTTCTCACAGAAGATTATGATGGTGACTTTGATGTGGCACTGTGTTGCAATGAGCATCAATTCTAGTTACTGTACTATACTGTACTTTTTAGTTAGCTATGGTTGAATTTCAGCAGTAATGTCAAGAGTCAAAAAACTAGTGTCCAAAATAAAATATACAAATTATGCTTTGTTTATTATTAATATGCTTTGCTCTTATGATTTCTTTATGTGAAAATATACTGTTCTTATTTAATGGTCATCATTTTTGTTAATGTTGATTCTTTGTAGATTCGCACAGGGTTTACATCTACGGCAAGTAGACATGCTTCAAGATGGCATTGCAAAGAGCACAGCAACACTTTCTATGATGTCAAAGAAACTTTTGTGTAAAAAACCTGGAAAAGCACAGAAAGAAAAAGAGGCAAAAAGTTGGTGAAGTTAATGTCATAGTTCACATTGATGAGAGCAAGTTCTGCCATAAACGCAAGGTAATGTAATCTAAATGCAATGCACTTGATGAAATGTGTTGCATATTGTAGAACCAGAAAGAGCTGACATCAATATGTGCATCATAGTTTAGGATAGATATAAGTAGTGAGGGTGGACATCACTTTCCCCAAAGCTGTCAATCAGTTAATACAAATTTGGTTTACTTTTTCTTATTTTCTTATATTGTAAGCATATTTATTGTATTATATGGAATTTTAAAAAGTTTTGGATGGAAAAAGTATTATCATGTAATTACTCCTAACTAGTAATATACTTTTACATGGTCAAGAGATTATTTTGATTATTTTCTAACACTGTTCATACTTTTTTTTGTAGTATGCAAGAGGACGCTTTGGTAACACCTGGAAGAGAAAGCGAACATGGGTTTTTGGTGGTATACTTGAAATCAAAGCTGCAAGCAGACGTCCAATTCTTCACCTTGTGAAAAAAAGAAACAAGGAAACCCTTGTTCCAATCATCAAAAAACACATAAAAAGAGAAAGTCTTGTAGTGAGTGATGAGTGGAGAGCATACACCAGCCTTTCTCGGGAGGGCTACAAGCATGTGAGAGTCAACCACAGCCAGAATTATGTAGATCCTCAAACAGGACTACACACTCAAAACATTGAGAGAGCGTGGCAGACATATAAGAGGGAAATTTGGCGTATGCGGGGGAATCGGTCTGAGAAGGCTCTGCTTCATTGAGTGGACTTACTGGTTAGCCAGAAGACATAAACATGGTGTACTTGGAAGACTTCTCAAGGACATAAGGAATGTAAGTAACCACAGATCAGTTTAAGACCCCCTTACTATCATGAAAGGCAGAATTAATTAATTAATTTTTATTTTCATATTTTTCGTATTTTTTGTTATTTTATTTTATTATTATTATTTTTATTATTTATTTTATTTTGCTTTGGTGTTGTTGGCCTAGGACAATAAATTTGAATTGAAGTTTTTTTTTTTTTTTTCCTATAGTTCATCCAATAACACTGCATAGTAAAGACTTTCATTAATTGTAGTGGTGGCAGTGCAGTGCAGCATGTTAGTTAGTTTGTTTGTTTTTTCATTTCATTTTTGCCACACATAATCACAGTTCAGATCTGATAGCCTTATGATAAGCCTTTCCTTCTTTTTGTATGTGAAATCAAACCTATGAGATTTTGTACACATTATTTGTAGTTCTGCAATGTCTCTTTAGACACAATGTAATCTTCACCACATTAATAATTAATAATTAACAAAAATAAATAATCTATAAAGTGGATAAAAGTGCAGAGCTGAGGGTGAAGTTACGCTCTAAACATTATTTGTGTTTGTTTTATCATTTGACAGATGGGAACATGGAGATAATGGCCACTGGAGATGAGGAGCCACAGGCCATGATGCTGGACTCCAGCACTGATACTAGCACTGATGACTGAAAAAGACTGAAAAATAACAAACAGCTCATCCCCTTTTCTGCAAAGAAAGACTGAATGTAGGAAACAGGATGTTAGCTAAGTTTGAGTAGATTGTAAGTAGATACGTTCTGTTTTTCATAATTTAAAGTTCAAGTTGCTTTGCCCCTACGATGACATGGTAGAGACTTGTTTGATTATTTGTAGTGCTGCCAGTGCAGCATGTTTATTTTATTTTGTTTTGTTTTTGTTTTATGTAATGTTAATTCAAGTAAAGTTTGATACAACATAATTAGACTGTTCAGATCTGATGCCCTAGTGAACAATGGGTTTGTATAAATATATTGTTAATAAAACAACTTTCTCTAATATCCTGTCTGTAGTGTTGGTTCTATTGTAGTTCATAGTCTGGTATTAACTTCTCATTTTAAACGGTAAATATTTTGCATATAATTAATGGATGGCTGTATGTTTTCTGTTGATAGCTTATAGACTTTTAACTGTTATCAACTGTTTTTCACTTTAATTGGATAGTCCTAAAATATATCTACAAATGCTTAGTTAAGAATGTCTACTAATGATCTTCTGAACGTAAACTTTAGACTAGTTGACAAGCAACAGATGCACAACCAGTGTTTAGTTGACTATCAACAGATAATAAACTAGTGATCTTGATAAAAATGAAATGGTTAAATAATTATTAATTTGATGCATTTGAGACCCTTAAGTAAGGATGATATAATATGCTCTTGATCATAGGTTGACATGACTGTAGACTTTCAAGTGACAGATTGATTTTGAGTAGTTGGTAGACAACTTAGAGGATGGTAACACAATCTACAGAAAGTCAGCTGACTACTAGTTAACAACCTGTTGCGAAATAAATACTGACAGTCAGCATGCACTTTTTGTAAAATCTATAGATTAGAAATTAAAATGCGCCTTATAATCTACAGGCAGTTAGTTGAATGTATGTTACTTGTCTGTTGAAACAATGTTGTTGAATGTCAACTGATGCACTGTTGACATGCTACTATATGAGTACTGATAACTAGTAGAGTGTCAATAGATGGACTATCAAAATAAAGTGTTACCAAAAGTATATTAAAGTTATTAAAGTATATATTTAAATATAAATATATTTCCTTGTTTTTCATTTAAACAATTATTTGATATTCCCATATTAATCACTAAAAATAAATGAATAAATAAATAGTTAGTTAGTTAGTTAGTTCACCCAAAAATGAACATTCAGCCATCATTTACTCACCCTCATGATCCAAAAGTTTGTGTAATAAATTCTGTTAAATAAAATAAAATATTTCTTTCTAAAGCAACTTGTTGTAATGTCTATTTGAAGCTTTACTCATTTAACAAGATAATGAATTGAAATTATATTTTGTGGGGTAATTTCTCAGCCAAAGTTGATGTGTGATTCAGACCGATGAAGACAGATGAATCAGGTTCCAAAATCTCAAAAGTTTTATTATAACTCAAAAAGACAACGCAAATACATCAAACATAATCAACAAACAATGGACAAGTCAAGTCAAGTCACCTTTATTTATATAGCGCTTTTTACAATGCGGATTGTGTCAAAGCAGCTTTACAGTGATAACTGGTATATCATTTTGGCTGCACAGCAGCTCTTAAAGAAAATGGTGTCAGTATCCATCTTAAGTAAATTCAGTATTGATTCATTCCGATGTAAGAAACAATAGTTATTAATTTAGTTAATTTATCTATATCAGCACTGGAGTAAACAGTGATGTCATCATCCAGCTCAGTTCAGTTCGCATACAATGGTGTCAATGCAGGCAGATCAAAACACTGCTGAATATCAAATGTCAAGTGTCCCCAACTAAGCAAGCCAAAGGCGACAGCAGCAAGGAACCCAAACTCCAACAGGTGACATCAGGTGGCATACAGGTGTTAAAAATGGAGGAAAAAACCTTGGGAGAAACCAGGCTTAGTCGGGGCTAGTTCTCCTCTGGCGAACAGTGCTTTGTTATGATTCAGGTAGCTATCATAAGTCCGATGGGATCGCAACAGTCAAAGCATTTATTCCAGTTCGATCCCGTTGAGGATCGTATTCATCACGCCGGTATGGACGGTTTGTTGAGGAACTGTGCCACTGGCTGTCGTGTCGATGAGGCCTTCACAATGGATGATCTAGTTGACTCAATCTCTGCTGATACTTCAGGGCTGCGTTGTGGTCGTGTCAGAGCGCAGGTCCTCGATCTCACCTGGATACGGCCCGGATCCGGCTGACTACAGTAAGAGTTTAGGTGCCAAATAGGAGAAGGATCTACCGCCTGCGGTTGATTTTGATATTCTAGGTATTATCAGCTGGCCTGAATTCTGAGATCGCAATAGACGTGAAGGACTATAATGCTTTAAGAGCTCGCTCAGGTACTGGGGAGCTAAACCATTTAGTGCTTTGTAAGTAATTAGCAAGATTTTAAAATCTATACGATGTTTAACAGGAAGCCAATGCAGTGTTGACAGAACTGGGCTAATATGGACATACTTCCTAGTTCTAGTAAGAACTCTAGCTGCTGCATTTTGTACGAGCTGTAGTTTATTTATCAAGCGAGTGGAACAACCACCCAGTAGAGCGTTACAGTAATCTAGCCTTGAGGTCATGAACGCATGAACTGTTCTGCATTTTTCATTGAGAGCATATGTCCTAGTTTAGATATATTTTTAAGATGGAAGAATGCGGTTTTACAGAAACATGGCCTTCAAATGAAAGATTGGTATCAAAGAGCACACCCAGGTTCCTAACTGACGACGAAGACTTAACAGAGCAGCCATCAAGTGTTAGACAGTATTCTAGGTTATTACGTGAAGAAGTTTTTGGTCCAAAAATTAGAATCTCTGTTTTTTTCTGAATTTAGTAGTAGGAAATTACTGGTCATCCAATTTTTTTGTATCAGCTATGCATTCCGTTAATTTTGTGAATTGGTAAGTTTCGTCAGGGCGCGAAGAAATATAGAGCTGAGTATTATCAGCGTGTGACAACTTCAACAGTGTTTCA
The DNA here is from genome assembly GCA_037950665.1 of Hypophthalmichthys nobilis. Lineage (NCBI taxonomy): Eukaryota > Metazoa > Chordata > Actinopteri > Cypriniformes > Xenocyprididae > Hypophthalmichthys > Hypophthalmichthys nobilis. The sequence goes on along the minus strand of CM075475.1, from coordinate 267,521 downwards.
ACAGTGAAAACTAACGCCATGCCAGGTAATTGACTAATTCTCTAGGATCAAGTTGTGGTTTTTTAATAAGAGGTTTAATAATAGCTAGCTTAAAACTTTTTGGTACGTATCCTAGTGATAAAGATGAATTAATGATATTAAAAAGAGGATCTATGACCTCTGGAAGCATCTCTTTCAAAAGCTTAGTTGGTATAGGGTCTAACATACATGTTGTTGATTTTGATGATTTAACAAGTTTAGACAATTCTTCCTCTCCTAAAGCAGTGAATGAATTGAATTTTTCCTCAGGGACACTACAATACACATCTGACGCAATGCTGTAGTAGATGGTTGCATGGTTATAATTTTCTCTTTAATATTGTCAATCTTGCAAGTAAAGAAGTTCATAAAGTCATTACTGCTGTGCTCTTTGGAAATATTAGAAGTTGAAGCTTTATTTCTTGTTAATTTAGCCACTGTATCAAATAAATACCTAGGGTTGTGTTTATTTTCTTCTAAAAGTTTTGAAAAATAGGCAGATCTAGCAGTTTTTAAGGCCTTTCTGTACTCAATCATTCTCTCTCTCCACGAAATGCGAAAAACTTCTAGTTTTGTTTTCTTCCAGCTGCGCTCCATTTTTCTGGCTGCTACCTTTAGGGCCCGAGTGTGCTTATTGTACCACTGCGTTGGAATAATTTCCTTAATCTTTTTTAAGCGCAAAGGAGCAACTGAGTCTAATGTGCTGGAAAAGACAGAGGCAATAGTTTCTGTTGCAACATCGAGGTCTTCTAAGCTGTCTGGTATGCTAAGGCGATGAAACTGATCAGGAAGATTATTTATAAAGCGATCTTTAGTGGTAAAAGTGATGGTTCTACCATATTTATGGCAGGGAGGCAGTTTAGCTGCCTTGACTAAATGTAGCATACACGAGACAAGATAATGATCTGAGATGTCATCACTCTGCTGCAGAATTTCAACGGCATCAATATCAATTCTATGTGACAATATTAGATCTAAAGTATGATTACAACAATGAGTGGGTCCTGACACGTGTTGTCTAACTCCAATAGAGTTTAGAATGTCTGTAAATGCCAATCCTAATGCGTCTTATTCATTATCTACATGGATATTAAAATCACCAACAACAAGAACTTTATCCGCATCTAGTACTAACTCCGATTGAAAATCAGCAAATTCTTTGATAAAGTCTGTATGGTGTCCTGGTGGCCTGTATACAGTAGCCAGCACAAATGTCAACTTACATAACGTTACATAAAGTACCATCACTTCGAAGAAATTATATTTGAAAGACTTTTGACTAATACTGTAAATATTACTATAAATTATAGCAACACCTCCCCCTTTGCTTTTTTGACGAGGATTGTGTCGATAATCATAACCTTGAGGGCTAGACTCATTTAAAGTAATGTAATCGTCCGGTTTTAGCCAGGTTTCTGTCAAACACAGCACATCTAGATTATTGTCTGTGATAATATCATTTACAATAAGTGCTTTTGAAGAAAGGGATCTAATATTTACCAACCCAAGCTTTATCATTTGTATCAGTATTATCTCTATTTTTTTATTTGTTGAACATCAATTAAATTTTTACCCTTAAATGGGTTTGGAAGTTTTTTGTTTTTACTAATTCGGAGTACAGACACAGTCTCTATGTGATAATATCTACGTGTAAGAGTTTCTATGTGTTGGGAATTATCTGACTTCTGTAATGTGAGGCAGCTAGCAGACAGTCGGTTTAGCCGGTCTGTCTGCTTCCTTACTTGAGCCCTAGTTTGTCATGTTTTAGTTCTAAGACTATGTGCCATATTACTAGAGAGATGAGCAGCACCATACCATCTCTTTTCAACAGGTCAGGTCTGCCCCAAAAACTTTTCCAATTGTCTATGAAACCTATGTTATTCCGCGGACACCACTTAGACAAAGAGTGCAGGCAAGTGTCACAGTCACCCTCATGTTCTGTTTGTTTTGGTTTTCTTTCGTCACGTGTAACAAATTTACAGGTATTTAATCAATTAGCTCAAATTATGGGTGAAATATATATATAATTAAGTCATAACGCGTTATGATTAATTATAATATAGATCGACCAAAGAGGGAATTATGCACATATATTGTGAATTAATTACAACGGATTATAATTAATTACATATATGATTAGGTCTAGTTCAATAGTGATTTGAGAAAGACTATCCTAGTTTGTCCAGCAAACCATCAGTTTTCTCATAAGTTATTATAAAAGAAAGTTGGTCTCTGGCCACGAGAATAACTTCCTATTATAGCATTAAAGCGTAAAGCAGTTTTGCAGAATCAAACGTAGAAGGGACCTGGTTCGTTGAATGAGCAACAGAGGCAATCGAGCATGAATATAATGTATTTAATATACGAAACTACGAATACATGGGCTAACGTTATATGACTTGATATGCACAAAGAATACACATATATACAAAGCGAAAGTAAAGGCAGGAAAACAGAGGCGATCAAAGAAAATGGCAAATTACAACCAGTTAAACCTTTGAGAGCCAGCAAGGAAACTCAGCTTACGCACAGAGCTTAAAACGCTTTGAAAAGAATGGTTCTATGCTTGCATAGGTTCAGGTGCTGCGGTTGCTTGTCTTTCGGCAGGAGTTTCAATGCGTGCGGCTGGAGCGATTGGTCCTTTTCCAAGGCTGGGTTCTCGACGGGGTTTTCAAACAAGGTTTTAACTTAAGAGTAAGATAACCGGAAAATGAAGAAGAGAGAGTCCGTCTCCGAGGTGATGGAGGGTGACGGAGGCTTGACAAAAGTAAAACTTGTGCCAAACAGATGGTCGTCCCGAAGATGCAGAGGAGTGCGTGATGGAAGCGCGGTCGCGGAGACGTCCGGGAGAGACGTGCGTGAGGTGGCGAGGGACAATCGAAAGACAATCGAGAGACAAAGGAAACATGCATGTGAATGACTTTTTAAGGACAAACAAGCCAAACGCCTCCTCGGGTGCGTCAGCCAATGGTGCGGGTGCAACTTTGGCGGGCAAACTTTTTCTTTGTCTCCATTTATGGCCTCATTTGCATGGTTTATGAAGTGTCAGATCTGAGTACATTTTCTTCAAAGTACCATTAAAAATAGAACAATGCATTTTACAGTGATGTGACATACATTGTCAATAAGGGCATAAAGAGAGCTTTACAATGAGACCAAACTTGTCGGACGTCAAAGACATAAAAGTGAGGGATACAGTTTATACTTGAATATACCGATTAGAATAAAACTAACACCGCTACAATCATAACTAATCTTATATACTAGGGATACATGCACGTTCACTTGAATACAGCAACGGGTACACTTTGGTATAGTCATATTTTGAGGCTAAATGTAGATACAGTTTCCAAATGTGTGTTTGTGTCTCTGTATGTGTGTGTGTGATGTGTATTGGGTTTTCACAGCGTCTCGGGTATGCCACATGGCCCTTAGTGCCATGTGGGGGGGGGGAGCACGGGTGACTCTTTGAAGTCCCCGGAGCTGGTGAGAAAGCCTCCTGCTTCTCCTCACTGGAGGTAACAAAGATGCCAACAGGGTCGTTTCATCCAGACCTGCCGGAGCCATGGTCTATGAGTTATCTGAAGGAGGTCAAACGTTAAAAGCTTTCTTTAATTTATAGTTGTATTGATGATTTTGATCCACCACAGACGCTACAGTCCCCCTTTCGGCCGACGAAGTTCATGTGTGGACCTCGTTGGACGGCAACAAAAGTCGGCTGGCAGATGGATCAAGATGGTCAAGCAACAGGTGGTTTGCTACTCATCCTCGGCCTTTGGTTCCTCAGATGGAGAGTCCATCTCGATGAGATTTGGCATACTCTCCTTCTTGGTACTTCCTCTTCTTGGTTTCCTTTTGAAAACTCGAGGAAGGGCAGGCAGGCACCTGTCCCTGGACTCTCGCCTCCCTTTGATCCCTTTGGATAGGATGAAGGCCAGGCCCAGTATCAGAGTGTACTCAATTGCCATGGAGAGGCAGAGGGCTGTGTTGGCAGCAGTCCAAGCCTGGGCTATAGGTGAGTTGGTCAGGATGGGCAGTCGGGACAGTGCTTGGAGGGATGTGTCAATGGGAGTAATGTCGATTAACTGGGACCCCCCTTTCTCAATCCTAAGTTCCAGTTCTGGATCTAAGGTGAGGTTGTGATTCGTGAAGAAGGTTGGAATTTCCAGTTCCGACTGGTACTCTTCACTTGGGAGATGGTACAATGCCAGATCGTCGAGGTGGAGGATGGCACCTGGGGGTACCTGAATCCACATACTTTGGTTGGGCAGGCTGACACGAGTGGCAGTGTCGTGCTGATCGTAGGTCAGGGTGGCAGTGCGAATGGGGGTGTTGACGATGACTTGGGTGTGAGGCTTGGCCTCGGCAGGGCAGCGTGTGTCGCTGATCATGGGTTGCAACCCGCAGATTCCTTCAGTGTTGTCTCTGAGGAAAGGTTTGCTAGGACAGAGGTAGTGAATGTCTTTGGTCAAAATACACATATGCAAATTGGGAGCCAGGTACAGCTGTGGGTTGCTGTTGTGATAGGCTACCACATTTGGTGTGTGTATCTTGATATGGGTGTTACCTTGCCAAAATCCGACATTGACTATGTCTTTGAGTCGGTAGATGTTGCCTGATTCAATGATGGGTAGGTTCAGGAGAAAGGCCACCTCACTCTGTTCAGGGTCGACATGTAGTAGGATGGCACTACCCAGAGAGTAGGCGAGGTGGGTTTGAAGAGGGTCCGTAGGTCTGGCAGTAGCAGATGCCAGCACAGTTTGTATGAGGCTCAGGGGCACAAGGTACGGGGGAATCCTACCCATGGCCAAGCTGTCCATGGAGGAGCTAACCTCCCGCAGCATGTCTGTCAGAGTTGTGACCAGCTGAGTTTGGGCAAAGTCATTTTGGGAGACGGTAAACGGTTGCTTCATTAAGTTCACCGCTTTGGTTCAGCAGGAAACTGTGAGTACTGAGAACCACCACAATACCTTTAACAGATTTGCAGATGGTTTGCAGGGTTTTACTCTGTGTTGCCAGTTGTTTTCTCAGCTGCGGACTCTCAGTCTGAATTTTAGCCACATGCCGCCTTATGGTGGCTAGGCTCACTGTGTTGACAGTAGACATGCCGAGGTTAAACAGGGTCCCGACGGCAGTGGCGGCTCGAGCAAAGCTCCCAAGAACCGCTTTGGTGCATCGGTTGTGTCCACTTAATTCAGCTTGTGTGACAGTCATTTTCTCCAGTTGAGTGAGCATGTGCTTGACATTGGCTGTGAGGTGAGTGCCTCTGTTAGAGTTGACTTCTATACCGGTGTGATGAATACGATCCTCAACTGGACTGAACTGGAATAAATACTTTGAATGTTGCGATCCTAACGGACATAAGAAAAATTAATCGTACCAAAGCACTGTTCGCCAGAGGAGAACTGGCCCCCCGACTAAGCCTGGTTTCTCCCAAGGTTTTTTTCTCCATTTTTAACACAGCAGTCTATTTGCCACCTGTTTGCCATCTGATGTCATCTGTTGGAGTTTGGGTTCCTTGCCGCTGTCGCCTTTGGCTTGCTTAGTTGGGAACACTTGACATTTGATATTGAACAGTGCTTTGATCTGCCGACATTGACGCTTATTCTTTAAGAGCTGCTGTGCAGCCAAAATTATATACCAGTTATCAATGTAAAGCTGCTTTGACACAATCTGCATTGTAAAAAGCGCTATATAAATAAAGGTGACTTGACTTGACTAAGTGGCAGTCTGGGTCTGGTGAAGATGTGGTTCATCAGGAGGTAGGCCAGGGTCTGGGCAGTGTCATTAGGTGCTGGAAGACACTCTACCCCCTTGGTAAATTGGCACACAACCGTGAGGAAATACTTGTTACCTCTTGTTGATCTGGGCATGAGACCCACCCAGTCTGGAGGTCCGACCATGGAAATGTGATTCCTCTGTGTTGCAGTGGAGCTCTGTGAATTGGGTTTGCCGGTTGGGATTGACAGCAAACCAGACATCCTCTGACATACTCCGCCCCATCTTGCTGCATGCTGGGCCAATATGCCACTTGTTTTAATGTCTCATAAGTGGCTCTGGTACCATGGTGTCTGGCACATGGTGCGTTGTGGGCGTATATTAGCATGCCCCCCTTTTGGCACTGTGGCATTACAAGCTTTGGTGCTGTGAGGTCATCAGGGGCATACCAGAGAATGTTTACCTCCACACGCAGCATGTGTTTGCTTTCATGCAGTCGTTTGAGGCTAGTGGCCGCAGTGGGATCAGATGCCATGATGGGGTGGTTGGAGGGGTCTGAGAGGTGGTTTAATATAGCTTGTATGGAGGTGTTGGAGACTTGGAGGTCAGCTATATCATTGTTGGAAATTTGTGGAGCCAGTGAAAGTGGCTGTGAGGTGGGAACTGTTGCAGGAACAGTTCGTTGGCTGCGGAGTTATTGCTGCCACACTAAGGGTGGGCGACTGGGGTGGGGATGACCGTAGATTGCCATGTAGTGTGCCAGTCTTGGCAAGGGCATCAGTTTGGTCATTTGAGTCTTTGTCACACCCTGGTTGCTTTGAGTGTCCTTTCACCTTTTCCCAGTAAACGATCATGTCGTTTGTTTGAGTGATGTCATCACATGCTTGGAACAGGTGTTGATGTTTGACCGGCTTGTTGTTTTCAGTCTTAAAACTATTTTGTTTCCAGCCCGGAAGGTGGCATGTGAAACTGAGTCTGGCATAGTTTGAGTCTGTGCAACTGAGAAGTTCTCTGATGTTATGGGCTGGGGCGACTTGAAGGGTTATGAGAGTAGCTGCTACTTCAGCATGCTGCGATGACTGGGGACCCAACCTGAAGTGTTGTGGTGGGCAGGGTTGGTTGTTTAACCATAACACCCCTGCACCTGCCTTTAGGATGCCCTCATGCTTGTAGGAACATCCATCGACGTAGGCGGTGGGCATACCTAGGCACGCATTCTCTTCAAAGTACCTGTGACCGGTTGGTTGCTGTTGTTGGGGTACCTCTACCTCCAGTGTCGAAGCTGCTGTGTCATCAGAGCAGTTTTGGCAGGCAGCCAAGCCGTCACTTAGTGCAGACTTGTGATTTTGGGCATATCGTGCCTCAACGTTGCGCCCCTGGAGGGCCATCAGCCACGTAGTTATGCGTGAGTTGGTGACCACGCCATCTTGGATGCGTTGGGTGTTGAGGAAAGTGATAAGCTGGTGGCAGGTTTCTATGATAACCTTTTGCGCTCCGATGTAGTTGGAGAATCTTTGGATGGCCCATACCGTGCATGCTTTGTTCAGGAAGATGTTGAATTCAGCTGGCGAGTTGGCATAGCCGAATGGGCACCGCGTGAATGTGTACTGTCGGTTGCCAAAGGTGAAGGCCAGCTTGTTTTGATCTTCTGGATGCACGGGTATGGTCCAGAATCCTGATGCCACATCAAGCGTAGAGAAGATAGAGGCTCCTCTGATTCTGGGTAGTTCCTGTTTCAGCTGTGTCATGGGCCATTGTGACAGTGGCACTTGTTGGTTCAAGTTTCTGTAGTCAATGGTGGGTCGCCACTTGCCATTTGGTTTAAGAACGGGCCATATGGGGGCTGAATAGGTGCTGTTGCATGGGTGGACGACACCTTTTTCTTCCATGGAACGAATAATCTCCTGCACTGGTTCGTGTGAGGCGATGGGAATTTTGTACTGCCTGACGAAAGTGGGAGGAGCATTTGGGTGTGTTGGAATATGCACCGTGTGAAGGTTAGTGAGGCCACAGTCTAAAGAGTCTTTTGCAAATGACGCTTTGAATTTGTACAGGACCTGTCTCAGTTTCTGACGGTCTGCATCATTCTTGAGGGCATCCGCATCTTTCAGAATTTGCTGGACTTGAGTCTCAAATCCTGGGAATGGCTCCCCCTTGTTGTGTCACTTGTTAAGTGGGCAGTCAGAGGTGCAGCAATTTCATGAGTTTTGCAGACAGGCTGGTTAGAGACTGTGTATGCTGCGCGGTGTTGGTCCTCCATCAGCTCCGTTCTGCGCACCTGTTCTGTGGATACCGGCATGATGGAAGTGATGGAGATGATCTTGAAAGGTGCTGTGAACCCTGTGTTGTCTGAGCTTCCTTCTGGGATCATTGCAGGTGGTATTGAGCCAATGACTGGTAATATGAGTTCAAAGTCATGGAAGTCGTGACTCACTATCCATCCCAGACGGTAGGCCTTGGGAATTCTGATGTCTGTGGCCGTGCAGTTGTTGAACAACATGTAGACTACACGGGGTGACGCGTCAGTGAGGGGTGTGGCTTCCAGAGTGAGTCCAAGTTCCACGCCTTCGGGTGAAAGTTGGAAGAAGTCCAGCGTGTGGTTTAGGGTTTGACCACTTTGCATGCTGAGCCAAACAGCAACCCCTTTGGTGTAAGCTGGTACTACAGCTTCCTGTTTGTTGACCAGGATGCAGACCTTGGGAATGGTCTGGCCTGACAGGAAGTTTTCAGTGTTGACAAAAACAACCGGGGGCTGTAAAGTCATTGAGGCTCACACCACCTCATTAATAAAGTTCACTTAGAAGTGATGGGTTAGACGCCGGTTGTTCCATTTCAAGTTCAAAGCGCGGATGTCCTTGGCAGCCGTCATGGTTGACAGACGAGAGTCCCATGGGAAGCGTGTGTGCTTGTTGGCAAATGGGAGGTCCGGTGTTCCTTCAATGAGAGCACTGACCAGGGTGTGGCTGAAGGCTGAGTGGTCTGCCCACAGTGTGAGAATAATGTCTGTTGTTGTTACATCATTCAGCTGTAAATCTGTCATGACCTTGAGGCAGAAGAAGTCAGAGTCTATGGTAAGTTGAAGAGTGCAGAGTGGCGAACTTGAACTTTGCTCTGGGGCTGAAACGGGGTTCCCGCGGCTAGCTGCGAGATTTCCCGTGACCTGTGTGACCTGACAGTCTGGCTCAGGTGGTCTGGGTGACTGGAAAGGCAGAGGTTCTCGCACTTGAGTCCAGATTTTCAGCTGTTTGTAGTCCAATAAGGGCTCAAAGCGTTCTAGCAGGTCTTTGCCGATAAAAAGGGAAAACGCATCCCTTTGTGATATGTCCACAGGAGGTACCAAGCTCATTGGACCGGTTGTGCGGTGGATGGGAGCTATTTGTTCAAGTTGTACCTCGTTTTGGCTGTACGACTGCACATTCAGCTCACATCTTTGTGATTTAAGAGTCTGATTTTGTCTCTTAGCTTCGGCTGTAAGTCTTTCAAAAAGGTCAGATGACATCAGAGTGAGATCTGCTCTGGTGTCTACCAGGGCTTCAATTCTCACATCATTTTCCACAGGATTGGCTAGGGTCAGTTCTGGGCAGTGATCAGAGACTGGATAAATGGTTGGATTTTCTACAGTTTTTTCAGACGCAGCTTTTCGCTTAGAATAAGACTTGTGGGCTCGCAGCTGCTGAGTAGACATACTGCGTGGGCAGGCCAAGGCTCCCAGATGATAACTCACCGCAGGGTGCAGATTCCGGAGAAACAGAGTTTTGAAGTTGAAATCTTCCTCTATTCCTGGCTCGTTACATGCTCCGAAGTAGGCCCTTCGCAGTCGGTTGTAGTAAGCTTGTGGGTTTTCCAGTCGGCCCTGTTTAAGGTCCATGGCAGCAGGGAGCCCTTGGTCCGATTCAGGGTCAGAAAACTCTTTGATCAAAGCCTGTCGCAGCTGCTGGTAGTTGGATTTGACAGCTGCTGGCAAAAGTTCTTCGGCGCTGGACGTCTTGGGCAGTGGACTTTCAACCCCCTTTTGGACTAGGGATTCTTGACTGGCCAGGGGAAACTCTGTGATGGATGTTTCCCCTCCCAGGCCACTTTGCAGTTCTCTGTAATGAGTATCAAGCTTTTAAATAGTTTCTTTGTTGTTTCAGAGCAATGACTGCTTTCCGGGCCTGTTTAAGATGATTTTCACAGGCCCTGGCTTTAGCGTCTCTTTCTTTCAGCTCAATCTCTGCAAGGGCTTTTTGAAGTTTCTCCCCCTCGACTTGTAGCTCGGAGTCGGATTCATCTGCTGTCCCACGCTGGTCTTGGGTCTCGAGGAGTAGCTGATCGAGGCGACGTTGAGTCTGGGCCTGATTCCTCCGGGCCTCCTCGGCCTGAAGCTTGAGCACTGCTGCTTCCTGTTCCAGGAGGGCGTTGTTTCTCTCACTAGGCCTCATCTGGGAAATGAGGTTGTGGGCAAGGCCGCCGATGATTTTTACCCATTCTTTGTGGCTGTAGCTCTGGGTCGGATCGTGGGCCATCAGTCGATTCAGGTCCTCATACAGCTGCTCGCTGCTCAGGTGCTGGAGGTCGCTGGCGGCATTGGGCAGGAACGTGTTGGTCATGACGCCCAACCAGGTCTCAAGATGATCCCAGTGGGTGTCAGGGCTAGATGCTCGCAACATAGTGGCTTACTGTTGACGAGGGAAAGACAGCACAAAAAGAACCAATGCAAGCTTGCGCAGGATTGGCGGGTTACGATCTCACGTAATTAGATAAACTTTGTGTGTGATTCCAACTAACTGGTGCAGACAGTTAGTGGAATGTAGGCCGTCAATGGATGGGAATGACCATGTGGGCCAATTTGTGTGGGTGAGTGCCAAATCTGAATAAGGATTTTGACAGGCGGTAGCTCAGTTGGTCCTCTAATGACTCTGGCTGCTCGGGCCGTTTATTATTCAGCTTCTGTGATGGCTCTCACAGGTACTGCTTTTACGTGAACTGAAAGAAACTAAACACAACAGAGAAGCAAATAGACCAAGACAAAATAGAGACAATTACGAGTAAATAAAATGAAAGTGAGATACGATCAGAGAGAGAGAGAGAGGAGTTAAGGAGCTTAAAGTTATTACCACAGTTGGGGTTTAGGGCAGGCCTGATGAGGGCGCTGTTGAGTTATCAAACCTAAGGAAATGGTATGGTTCAAGAATAGAAGGGGTTGGCCAAACACTTAAATGATCAGAGAATATCTACTATTCTGTGGCTTTTAATAAGTGAGTGGACTGTATGTCATTACTCTAGGCCTAGGGTGAATTGTGATTGCTCAGATAAGGACTCAACGGCAGAGGCAGCCTTTCCTTGACGTTCCACCACTCGACTGCGGTGTCCGTGGGCACCCTGTCCCCTTTGTACCACGATGCAACCACACAAACAGTGACTTTTAGCACAATTGGTAGATTTGCAAATGTACTTAGGCGAGGTGTTTTGCCAACAGCCAGACTGACAGATCAAAATTGAGTTTTCCCTGAGCCCAGAGTCTTTCCCCTCAGGCAGTTACTCCCAATGGGCGCTTCCGTCGTGCAGAAGCCTAAACAGGGAAATTAAACAAAATTGCCCTTGTTGTCAGCCTGGACTCGTTGCCTCCCTGCACCTGATGTACCCAATTGCTGATGTCCTGCGTGTTGCCGGTGGTACGAGGTCAGAAATGTCCACGATTCACGCACAGCCAGTGCCGGATCCGCCAGGCCAGGTGACTCCACTCACTGGAACTCACTGAAACAACCGCCAACTCACCACCGAGCACTAGAGGGGGCACTATCTGCACGTACACAAATGGTCAAGTAAACTCAACTTAATTGTAAATTTAAACCTAAATTTAAGTCTGGCTTAAACCAAATTTAAATAATTAAATGTGTAGGGCAAAAGAATTGGGGTCTATAATGACAATCAGAATGGATTAGCTAAGAAGCAGAACAGAAACAAACAATAAAGCAAAGGAAAAAAACAGTTCAGTGGCGCTTGATTCAAACTTAAATTAAACTTGGTTTAATTAAATTTTAAATAAGTGTATAAAATAAGGGAGGCTTGGGTGTGAGGATGCTATCAACAGAAAAAGAAGTAGGGTAAAGAAATAAATATGAGAAAAAAAACAAAACAAAAAACAATAAGGAATCGAAAGGAAGGAATTTCCAAAGTAAAAATAATTCAAGAGAGAAAGAGGGACAAAATTAAAATAGAATAAAGTAGAAATGTAAACACAGTAAAAAGGAAAAAAAAACTCCAAGGGAGGGAATTGACTTATCTGGGGAGTGTCCACAAGGGGGAGTACTTCCAGAAAGTGAATTCTCTTGTTGGAAGGGGAACTTAATTCAAATTAAAATTTAAAACGTGTTTAAACTAAATTTAAATCAGTAAACCGCATTCCAAATACAAATAGACAGGATAACCATCAAAAAGAACAAAACAAAAAAATTATAACAGCCAGCAAATTAAAATAGCCAAGGGGAAGTTGGAAACAATTCAGATCAAAGACGAGGAAAGCAGACCTAACCCAGAACGCCCACAAGATGGCGTTAATGAGTCCACACAACAATGACGTAGGGAGGTGTGTCACACACCTGAACAGACTGCCCTCTGGCGTTTAGTCAGAGGTACTGCATCCACCTACTTTAAAAATCGTGACTCAGGGCCGATTTAACTGCAACTTATCACTTATAATATTTAGAATCTCGGCGGATTCTCTTGTGCCAGTTCACTGGACACGAATATGCAACTTTAGCAGGATTTCTTCGCTGCGTTACAAATTAACACTGGATCAGGGTGTTAATGACTCCCAATTTCACACATCAATCGGATAAATCAGATAAACTGTTTTTCAGATTAGATTTGCACTAGGTAATGTTATATTGGTTAGCTACGCCAATGGTTTACCAAGAGTGAGGGAGTGAGGCGCTATTTGTATTATCGGACAACACAATAATTCAAATTTTATAGCGCTACGACTTATGAGGCCTTCTAGACAGAGAGGGAGAAACTCGTCCCAAACAATCTTTAATCACGCTGAAAAACGATTTCTTCGTTTTATTCAAGCGGAAATTGATATTAAAGCTGTCCTGCAAAAAGATTGTCTCTCTTTTGCAGGAACGAGTTTAAAATTAATGAAACTGCAGTTTTATTTTAACGGTTAACAATTGGCTAAAATGTTTAGACACAAATAGCAGTTTGTTAACGTTTCCATGTGAGGAACGCGTTGCGTCTTGTCTCACTGTATAAAGCGCGCATAAACATTAATAATCACACAGATTTATTCTGAGTTGCTCAAGCACAGAACCAAGTTTAAAACGTTGCTCGCGTATCTCCACCAAAAAAATATGTAACGAATTTACAGGTATTTAATCAATTAGCTCAAATTATGGGTGAAATATATATATAATTAAGTCATAACGCGTTATGATTAATTATAATATAGATCGACCAAAGAGGGAATTATGCACATATATTGTGAATTAATTACAACGGATTATAATTAATTACATATATGATTAGGTCTAGTTCAATAGTGATTTGAGAAAGACTATCCTAGTTTGTCCAGCAAACCATCAGTTTTCTCATAAACTATTTATAAAAGGAAGTTGGTCTCTGGCCACGAGAATAACTTCCTATTATAGCATTAAAGTGTAAAGCAGTTTTGCAGAATCAAACGTAGAAGGGACCTGGTTCGTTGAATGAGCAACAGAGGCAATCGAGCATGAATATAATGTATTTAATATACGAAACTACGAATACATGGGCTAACGTTATATGACTAGATATGCACAAAGAATACACATATATACAAAGCGAAAGTAAAGGCAGGAAAACAGAGGCGATCAAAGAAAATGGCAAATTACAAACAGTTAAACCTTTGAGAGCCAGCAAGGAAACTCAGCTTACGCACAGAGCTTAAAACGCTTCGAAAAGAATGGTTCTATACTTGCATAGGTTCAGGTGCTGCGGTTGCTTATCTTTCGGCAGGAGTTACAATGCGTGCGGCTGGAGCGATTGGTCCTTTTCCGAGCTGGGTTCTCGGCGGGGTTTTCAAACAAGGTTTTAACTTAAGAGTAAGATAACCGGAAAATGAAGAAGAGAGAGTCCGTCTCCGAGGTGATGGAGGGTGACGGAGGCTTGACAAAAGAAAAACTTGTGCCAAACAGATGGTCGTCCCGAAGATGCAGAGGAGCGCGTGATGGAAGCGCGGTCGCCGAGACGTCCGGGAGAGACGTGCGTGAGGTGGCAAGGGACAATCGAGAGACAAAGGAAACATGCATGTGAATGTCTTTTTAAGGACAAACAAGCCAAACGCCTCCTCAGGTGCGTCAGCCAATGGTGCGGGTGCAAACTTTTTCTTTGTCTCCATTTATGGCCTCATTTGCATGGTTTATGAAGTGTCAGATCTGAGTACATTTTCTTCAAAGTACCATTAAAAATAGAACAATGCATTTTACAGTGATGTGACATACATTGTCAATTAGGGCATAAAGAGAGCTTTACAATGAGACCAAACTTGATGGACGTCAAAGACATAAAAGTGAGGGATACAGTTTATACTTGAATATACCGCTTAGAATAAAACTAACACCGCTACAATCATAACTAATCTTATATACTAGGGATACATGCACGTTCACTTGAATACAGCAACGGGTACACTTTGGTATAGTCATATTTTGAGGCTAAATGTAGATACAGTTTCCAAATGTGTGTTTGTGTCTCTGTATGTGTGTGTGTGATGTGTATTGGGTTTTCACAGCGTCTCGGGTATGCCACATGGCCCTTAGTGCCATGTGGGGGGGGAGCACGGGTGACTCTTTGAAGTCCCCGGAGCTGGTGAGAAAGCCTCCTGCTTCTCCTCACTGGAGGTAACAAAGATGCCAACAGGGTCGTTTCATCCAGACCTGCCGGAGCCATGGTCTATGAGTTATCTGAAGGAGGTCAAACGTTAAAAGCTTTCTTTAATTTATAGTTGTATTGATGATTTTGATCCACCACAGACGCTACACATGTGCTGCCTTGTTCTACGTTCCCGCCACTCATCAGTCACCATGGACACTAACTAATGACGTGCAGCTGTGATGGTGGTTAATCTCCCTTTGTGTATATCAGTTCCTGTTTGAGTTCAGTTTATTGTCCGATCACTGTTATTCTATGTTGAGTTGTTTCTGCCTGTCTGCCCATTTGGATTTATTAAACTTGGAGTGCTCTGATATTGGCCTGTTCGTCTTCTTCTTCCTGCCCGAGCTCAACCTGACAGATGATCGGACCACCCGAAATGGACGATAGGGCAAGAATTATTGTCCTGGCTCAGAAGAGCCATAACCTTTTTTATTTTGTGAATAACTTTATTTGTTTGGCCGTCACCAGCTCCCTGGACGACGAGACACTCAAGACCCTGTTCCGGATCGGGGCTTCATTCCACCAACATCTCGACCTCCCAGACACCACCGGACTGAACTGGAGAGAAGCTGTCATTAGGTGTCTGAAGAGCTTCGCGTCCTGATCTGGAACACAACCAGACCCAGAGCCCGTATCTACACCCTCGACCGCAGAGAACTCGCGTGTGCCCCCGCAGACAAAGAGCCAGCACCCGCCACAACGTGTCAGCCAGAGCCCGAGGAGAAGAGGACAGAACTGACCCTCTCCCTGGAAGTGCAGCTCCACCGCAAGTCTGACCAGGGGTGTGAGCCAGCGACATTAGCGGACGAGGGAGTCATGACAATGGAAGATGAGGACTGGCTGATCGACTTCAGTGAGGAAGTTCCATCTCCCACCCTTTCCCACCCGGTATAAATGACTGTATGGACTGTTTATTACTCACCGTCACGCCGTTGAGATCCTCACCACCTCCATCACCCCAGAGCTCAGCCAGTCCTCCAACCATGCCGGAGGTCCACAGCCCTGCGCCGTCTCTGTGGGAGCCCTGCTCTGACGTCGAGCCACAGGTCGTGTTCCCACCTGCAGCGCCATCACGAGAGGATCCTGCGGCTCCGCCTCTGGCCTTCGAATTCCTTGTTCCATCTCGGCCTGTCGGCTCCGTCGGGACTCCTCCCACCTACGGCTTCACCGGAGACCCTCGGACTACGACTGCAGCGGGTTCCTCCTTCCCCTCAGTGTCCTCTATCACGCCGGATCAACCTCAACCCTCGGGTACTCTGGCACTCTGGCTGTGCCTTTGATGGTCGTCGCCACGGCATCGTCTGGGTCTCCAGTACCAGCGATGTCGCTCGTCTCCAACACCTCTCCGTCTGCGGATCCATCGGCCACACCTCCGTCGGTCGTCCCCCAGCTGTCGCCATCCACGTCACCATCTGGACTCCTCCCTCCCTCATCGGCACTGGGGAGCTCTGGGTCCGTGCCATCGGCTGTCTACCACCAATGCCGCCAGGGGATCGTCGTCCTCCCTTCACCACACCATCACCTTGCCCACTTCCAGAACCCCCTCCGGCCCTCCCCGTGGATGTTCCGTTATGGTGCGAGGACGCGCCTTGCCGGATGTAATGTCACAGTCACCCTCATGTTCTGTTTGTTAAATTATTAAATTCGACACAGGTCAGATAATTTGTATAACTGCAGAGCCTTCTTTTGCACCTGCAGGTCAATTCAGAGCGACTCGGTTACGTATGTAATCCTCATTCCCTGAAGAAGGGGATTGAAGACATCACGTCCAGTCGCCACAGTTGCTGTACCACCAAAAACCTGAATTTGCAATGCACCTGCTTCCTATTTATATCTGTGCTGCAGGGCGGGGAGTCAGATGCAAATATCGCATGCCAGTGTGCTTTGGGTTGTTTAGTTACACTCAAAGTAGATTGGTCTCTTAAGCGATATCCCAATTCATTGGTTCACTTCCGAAATGACGTCTCCGTTCCCTTCTTTAGGTTTCTTCCATGTTACAGAAATATGAATTTAAATGACCAGTAGGTGGTGGAAAGTTACTGTCTTTACGAGTGAATCTTTCATTTAAATGTCTCATTCAAATTGGAAATTCATTAACGAAACACTGCTGTGTTGCTCAGAGATGAGCGACGCTGTTCTGATGTGGCTTTGTTTGATACTCCTTTCATCAAAATAGTGCAAAAACAAACTCAAAATTAACTTATTGCTATATTGATTTATACAACAGCTCAATAAACATTTGCAATCGCTCTAATATTGGGGAAAACACTCTTGCTGGTGTGAAGGCTATTGCTTAACTTTATAATTTTATAATATTGGTGCTAAAATGTGATAAAATTCATAAATCATACATAAAAATCAAAACACCCTTGTCAATGACATACTGTACATGGAAGACAAAAGCTACAAATCTGTTTACAGGAAAACAATACATGATAAAATATTCAGGCAGTTTACAATTACGAGCAATATACAATGATCTAAACTGCCTGTTGTGATGAAAAAATTGTGATGGCATATATAACTGTAACTCATATAAATATATTAGTAAGGTAGGCTTCATATGTTATATTCTCTTGTGCAAAAGATAGGAATTGAACAGACAACAAGCAAGCATATATTATTATTATTGTATGAATACTAAACATATCTAACAGTAATATAACAGCTATAGACGAGCCAGGCACACGTAAGAGTGACGTAGTGAGGCTGCTGCATAATGGCAGTTGCGTTTCGCGGTGCAGGTCCAGTGGTAGATGCATTAAAAGTGAATATAATAGTGATGGATCGTCAGACAGGCACAGCTGTGACAGGCTGTCGTTAGGATGGTGAATTTAACAATAAAAGATTGTCCAGGTGGACGTATATACCGGTGACAGGTCGAGTTGCATATAACAGTATAACGGTGTCCTGCCACAGAAAAATTTTACCCCAGCTCAGAAATTGCCAGCTGTGACTGTTATCTTCCCCTGTATGAGTGAGCATCAGTAGCCATGAGTCGCACTGAAGTGATGTGAACACATTTGCACCTTTGCCTCACTTCCTTTGTTAGTTTTAGAAGTGCTTCTTAAGAAACAACAGCATAAGCAGTAATTTTCCACTGAACAAGCTGTTTTAAATGTCACATAAGACAGAGAGAAAACAAATATCAATGCATAATTTTACAAATTAAGAAAATAAATGATAAACAATAAAAATTCCTCTACACATGAAATAAATCATAAAATTATGAAAGAATGCCCGTTTTCCCATTCATTTTTTGTAAACATTGTATAGGGTATATTGGGTAACACTTTACTTGAAGGGGTGTGCATAAGACTGAAATGACACCTTCATAATCATGACATGACACGTCATGAATATGAAGGAGGTTTTATGCATGTTTATGACAACTGTCATGAACAGTGTCATAAACATGCATTTTCTACCACATGTTTATGTCATTTTTAATGCAAAGATGACATTATTTGAGATGTCTTTGTTACGACAACTTGATATTACCAAGACAAAATAACCTGTCATAAATCTGTCATAAACATGACATAGCAGATTAATTATAAAACTTAAGAGGCCATTATAACTGTGTCATGAATATTTTTCTGACCACTTTTTTTTCACTGGTACAAGTTGAATTTGTCATTAAAATGTCATTAAGTGTTAATATTCTGTCAAATTATTTTATAACAGCGTCATGAATATTTTTCATTTCATAATGTTTTTTTAAGTTTCCTCCAACAGAAGGTCAGATAATAGACAATCTCAAATGTCTTAAAAAAGATGAATAGGTGTTACAGAAATAAAATCAATCATCCAATAATAATAATTTCATTGCATCTGGAGAGCAATTCACCCAAAATTAAATGAAAACACAATGGTGGATTAAGCCATGCAGCGTTTGGTCCATATTACTGCAAAAAAAGTTAATTACAGCATCTCACATATTTATATTTTCTTGACATGCTTTTTTAAATCATGGCTAAGTCTACCTAAGACACCATCACAATAGCGTACACCTAACCAGTGGTGCCACTCTATCATTTTGAGGTGAGTTTTCAATTACTCAGGAGTACGATTTCCTCTATGACGCCATATTTTCAACTTGTAATTTTGCCATGCACGCTCAATATGCTGAGTGTGAGCACCAGTCCCTGGATCAACAAAGTTTCTTTTATGGCAGACAGAATACTGACGATATCCGTACTGGGAAAACTGTCTCTTGTAGGCATGCCATTCATCCGTAAGGATTGATGTTCTGGGTCTGATATGTCGTTGAATTTGGCTTATAAGTGTTTGCCTTGAGCGGTCCTTGACGAATCTCAGAATGGGTCTTCTGGAAATACCATCAACCTCTAGCATCCCGAAGACCCACTGGCGTTCACGACGCCAAGTGTTGCCACCAAGTGGTACTAAAAAAAATAAATAAATAAATAAAACAAGATAAATTCTTTAATACGTTTTTTTTTTTCCAATCACTGGAATCCAGTCCTCTTGGACAGTTTATAGACTGATCCTTCTTATCTGCCTTGATGACAAATAATTGCCCAACAGGTGCAAATGCATTTTTATTTCTTACATTTTTCCATTTTTATAATTTCATTTCCTTACAACAAAATATTGTTTCACTTTAATATTTTCCTGTACAAAAGCTGTCATATAGGACAACATAAAATGTTTTGCATTGTATTGCTGTTACATCCACGCCTTCCCAGACTCCATTTCCCAGAATCCTCCTGTTCCTCACACCTGTCTTCACTTCCCTCATCAGTCTTCCCGCCATCTCCCCGGATTCCCAGCACCTGTTGTCCTCGTCAGCACTCCCTTTTAGTTGGACTTACTCCCTGCACTCCTGGCCCATTCTTGATGTTGTTTAATGTGTGTGTTGCAGTTTGATATTCCTGGATTGCTAATAAAGCCTGTTACGTTGTGGATTTCCATATCTGCCTCATCTGTACAGCAGCACCCGTAACAGAGGAACGGGCCCAACTGACGGATTTCCACTCTTCAAAATTTGGGACTGTTTTACATGTCAGAGGTTCCTGCTTCTCCCATGCCTCCCACGCCAGCTTCTGCCGCGGACTGCCTCGTTGGGCTCCTGCAGGACGGTCGTTCGCTGGAGAGGTATGTGGAGGAGTTTGTCGAGTTGGCTTATCTGACGAATTGGCCAGATGCCTGTTTGAACGCCCTTTTTCTGGAGGGGCTGGATGAAAGCACGATCCGCTTTAAAGAACCTGCCGGTTATTTTTCCCTAGTCGATACAATTAATATGATTTTGTTCCTAAATTGTTCTAAGTTTGTTATCTCAGAGGTTCTTGATAAATCGTGCGATCCTCGTCCAGTTCCCCCAGAAACACGGGTGGCCTGGCTGGTTCGTCAATCTCCATCTTCCTCCGCTTGCCCCTCCAGTGAGCTGTTCCCCGGTGTCCTGCCGGACCCAAAACCCCGCATGGCTAATGAGAAATCCTCCGCTGGACCCAGACGGCCCAAGAGGAAGAAAAAGCCCCAATCTCCTGAGTTTTCTGCCTCCGTGCAGCTTAAGTCTCCTGAATTTTCTGCCTCTGTGCAGCCCGTTCTAGTGTCAGTGGGGCTTTTGGTGGAGTATGAGGGGATGGACTGGGCCCCGTTATCAGACCTCTCTCCATGCTTCAACGAGTCCGCTCCGGCTGCCAACGAGTCCGCTCCACGTGTTCCAAAGCCCGCTCCAGCCTGTCACGAGCCCGCTCCAGCCGCCGCCGCCGCCGAGCCAGCTCCTGCCGCCACTGAACCCACTCCAGTAGCCCACGAGCCCTGAGCCCCTGAGTCTCCCAGAGAATTTTTTTGGGGAGGGTACAAGCAACACCCGTAACAATTGCTTTTTAATAGAACATAGATTATACCATCCTACACTGATTTTAATATATTTTGTTTACAGACTTATTGTCTTATTATAAATGAAGGGTATATTTATTTCTTAATATATTGTATGTTTTCAAATTGAACAAACAATTGTTTTTTCTTTTCCCATTCATCCCATGTTTAAACACTGCCATTAATTTTCTCCCAATATTTAAACTTTGCTATCTCTAACCATTCAATGTGCCTCATTTATACTAGTCTGTCATGCTTGTGAATTTAAGATCATACTGTTTGTGATGTTGTTGTGGCTCATTTAGTGTACAATACCAGTCTTAGTATGGAATTTTATAAAGATGAGTGCACCAAATAAGTATGTAGCAATGCTGAATCCAGTTATCTACAGTGTGTTTTGACTTATCAAACATTGAAATATAATTTTTTTTTTTTTTTTTTTTTTACTTATTGATTACAGACAACTAAAAAGTAATGCAACAACTTTTCTGAGTGCTTTTGTCATTCTTGTCAGTGTCTTTGAGCTTCCTGCTATACCCTCAGTGATCATGGCAAGTTGCTTCAACTGCAAACCTTATGCAAACCTGTAGGGAAGGAAAAATTATTAAAACACCTAATTAGAGTCACTTGAAATTGTACTGTTGTTGCATTGAAGGCCTGGCCTGCATAATTCCCTGTCAATGAACTGGGTAAAAGCAAACAACCCTTTGTGAAACAAAACTAGCCACCTCTTTATTTTGATTCCAATAGTATAATATGACATTACTGTAAAAACTTTTCTACCACTGTTTGGCAAATCAACAACAGGATAGTTTCTGGTGAATTCTGAAAGTGGAGTCTGTGTATTGCAATATGCAGGGCTGAGTTGATGTTGATAAATACACATGTATAATTCACACTACAAATCTGTAATGTATTTAACCTGTCAAACGGTAATCATTTTATATTTTAAATGTTACATTTTAAGTATATAATAAGCTTAGGTTTTACATGGTTTATAATGAAATGCGTATTGAACATTTGTAATTGCTTCTCTGTAGTTTTATGATATGATCTTTTTATTATGCATTATTTTTCTTTCTTTTTTTTTTTTTTGTGATTTTGTGTCATTCTCTCCAGGGATTATAGATGAAAAATATTCTTGTTGGCTAATTCTGACACATTTACAGTATTTATTATTTTTGTACACTTTACACATCAAATAAACAAATACTGCACCTGTACATAAACTCAAGCCATTTCACCAAAGGGGTGTGAGAATTGGTGAATATTGAGCCATTGCGCACAGAAAGTGGTGAACTTTTGTGACGCTTACAGACCCTGTGTAGCAGACTTCAAGTGGTAACCTCCAGACACCACGGAAACACAACCACACCACAAATGGGATGATGGACATGCAGATGGATTTATTCCTTAAACAGAGTAGTGTGAGGCAATATTAGTATACACAGACATCAGGCCTACTCTCTCATTCCTCTGCCTCTCTGTTCGCATACACCGTGCGTCTGAGCGCGAACGCTTAAAGAATGATATATATAGAAATTATATATAATGTTTAACATGAGTAAATGTAGTGCTCAATTATCTCATAACATGACAGCGCAAATAAAAATGTAATAGTAAATACATAACATTTGTAAAAGTTAACATTCAAATACGCTGTAAACTCATAAGAATGCATATGTAACGTGCTATAAACTCTAAATTGCATCAAAATTTGATTGTTAAACCACTGTGTACAATAAAGTTCTTTTTTGCACGAACACACGGTGTCATTGCATGAAAATGTACCACGAGGCAGTTAGTATAGAGATTTCCTAGTATACACTTAAGTACACAGGCATTCTAAATCAATTCGCAAATAAATTCATAAATTACACAAACTTTAATCACAGATTGAAACAACATACCTTAAACAGAGTAGTGTGAGGCAATATTAGTATACACAGACATCAGGCCTACTCTCTCATTCCTGCATGGAAAAATACATGTGCAAACGAAACACTACATTTAACACGGTTAAAAGTACCACTTTCAATGAAAATACGCTAATCACACGGATACAAAAACTCTTAACAGTGTTTTAACATCATAAATGTAGTGATTACGTTACAAAGAGACAGTTAATGCAAGATAAATATGAGAGAGAAAATCTACCTGTGCTTCTCCGTTCGCATACACCGTGCGTCTGAGCGCGAACGCTTAAAGGAGAAGCTACGTATTTCCCTTCGGTGTCTCACTAATTAAGGCCCCACCTACAACAATTGATAGGAACTCCCGATCGGAACCATTGAAAATAGAACTTAAAATTAATTTAATACAAGTTTTGCTGAAGTTAACTAAATATACAGAACATTTCTCTTTAGACATGAAAAAATATCAAATTAAACAGATGTCTCAGTCAACTGACTACATACTCCCCCCTTAACTTCACAAAACTTGTGCTACTACACTTCTGTCAAGTCAATAAGGGAGCAAATAAGGCAAGTCATTTGTTACCGGCCACACCATTTCGTCATGCAACATACATGTTACTCGAACATCACGGGACAAAGAACAAAAGAAAGTTGATCAGACTCTCAGATATTCTTTTGCTCAAGAGGTGCCTTATACACCACTCAATTTGACTCAAATGACTTTTTCCTGCTTGCCTCATATTCTTATGACTACACCCATATAACTTAAAATAAAAGGGACTTAGTAACATCTTTGACTGCGTTGTGAGTTGTTCTCTGAGTCATAATCTGAATCAGTCTATTTACAGGTCTAACTAACCTGCCAACCCTTGTACGTATCTGGGTCACTACTTCAGACACATTAGGGGGTGCACTGGAAATGGACAAGGTACTGGTGGATCTTGGCAGCTCTTTAGCACTGGGCATTGCATCAACTGTACGTACACTGTCTTGACAGTCTGTTGGATTTGATGGAATGACTCGAGAGTCTGAATGAGGGCATTTACTTTCAGACCCTGGGACCAGGTCATCTGATTTACTCTCAGGCTTTCCAGGATCCTTTAGAAACTACCACATAGGGCACAGATTCCCACTTATCAGCCAGTTTTCTCCATCCCCTTTCACCCTTGTTGGCTAGCAGCACTCTGTCTCCTTCCTCAATGTCACACCCCTTTACCCTCCTATTGCAGAATTCAGCCTGTCTTTGCTGACTTGCACTGGCATTAACTTGAGCAAGGTTAAGAGCCTCCTTGAGATCATCTCTCATCTTTGCAACATAGCTGCCGTAGTCTGTGATGTCATCATTTCTTCCAACACTGTGGAACATAACATCTATTGGCAGACGAGGGATCCTTCCATACATCAGATAAAACGGTGCGTAACCTGTTGATTCATGAGCGGTGCAGTTATAGGCGAAAGTCAGCGTCTGTAATATCTGAGGCCACTTTTGCTTATCTCTTGGGGGTAAGGCTCGTATCATACTGCCTAGCGTGCGATTAAACCGCTCAGTGTGTCCATTCCCCATAGGGTGGTAAGCCGTCATACTCGACTTCCTGACACCTGCAAGCTGCATCAACTCTTGAATCAGTACACTCTCAAAGTTCGCACCCTGATCAGCATGGATACTCTCTGGGAACCCATAGATGCAAAAAAATCTGTCCCACAGTTGGCGGGCTACTTGTTTGGCTGATTGATTGCTGCAAGCAAAGGCGTGTGCCATCTTTGTAAAATGGTCTGTAACCACTAGCACATCTACACTCCCTCCCTTGCGACCCTCTACAGACCAGAAATCAATACACACCAACTACAGAGGCCTGGTTGTTTTTACACTCTCGAGCGGTGCCCTCGCCTCTGGCTCAGGTGTCTTGCTTACTACGCAGCGCTTACAGCACTTAACATACCCCTGACGTCTCGCTCCATGCCTACCCAGAAGAATCTTTCCCTGGTCAAATGAAGGAGTTCTGGCCTGGCCTTGGTGACCAGCATCGTCATGTACTCCCTGCAGGACTTGTTCGGTCAGTGAAGCTGGGACGATGTACTGCCAACGTTTCTGTCTTGTTAGTTGATCTTTGCACACACGGTACAAAACTCCATCTAACATTTTCAATTTCTCCCACTGTTCTCCAAGAGTTTTCAGGATCTTCAGTGTCTCTTTTGTCCTCTCGCGTCTTGATGGCCTCCTGCCACGAGAGACATAGGAAAGAACTCGTGACAAAACAGGATCTTCTGACTGTTTATCCTGGAGCTCTTTCAGTGTAAATACTGGCAACGCACTTTGACCAGCTGGAACCAAGTTGTGCACATCCTGAGCCAGCCAATAATGTACTTCTCCCTTCGGCCCTGCGTTCCACTCTACCTGGCTCATTAGTATGGCTGACACTTCATCTGAGGAGAGCGAGAAACAATTTGGACCTTGGCCAGAGAATGGAGGTTCAACACTCTGACTTTTAGCACTGATTCGGAAAGCGTGCTGCACTACATCTTCTTTAAAGTGATTGGCCTCCTCCAACAGGGTCTTGTAAGGTTCTGTTACCAACCCTCTGACTTGCATGTGCCTGGACAAAAGGTTGTCGGCTCATGGCATCCGCCACCACGTGCTTATTCCCTGGGATGTAATGGATACTAAAGTTGTATGGTGCCAACCTGGCAACCCACCTCTGCTCACACGCATCGAGCTTTGGCTTCGTCAAGATGTAAGTTAATGGATTGTTATCCATTAAGACAGTGAAGGAATGGCCTTTCAGCCAGTGGCTGAATTTGTCACAGACAGACCACTTTAAGGCCAGGAACTCCAAACGGTAAGCAGGGTAATTGCTTTGAACACGTGTAAGGGCCTTAATAGCGAAAGCAACACAACAAGCTCTAGTTTCACCTTCAAAGACTTGAGAAAGTACAGCGCCCAATCCATCCAACGAGGTGTCTGTTGACAGGATGAACGGGCGGTTGAAATCTGGGTGCGCAAGCACTACAGATTCCAAAAGAGCAGACTTTAGCTGACTGAAGGAGTCACGCTGTTCTCTCTTCCAATCGCTTGGGTTCAGCTTCCTAAAGACAGATGGCTTTGTTCCATTATTCTTTTGTCCCTTCGGTGCTGCAGTCAGTGTGAATAAGGGCTTAGCTATGCTAGAGCAGTTTTGTATGAAACGCTGATAAAACATAACCATACCCAGGAACAACTTAATCTTTTTTTGAGATGGCGTAACTCCATCTTCCATCATAAGATCCGTTTCGGTTATTGCTGTAATGGCTTGTACTTTGTCGGGATCGGCTGTTACCCCTCTCTCATCAATCACATGCCCTAGGAACTGTACACTCCGACGTAACAGGTGGCACTTCTTCAGGGCAAGTTTTAGACCATGGGCTCTCAGGCGGCCGAACACCAGCTCAAGCCTCTCCAACGCCACACTCTCGTTTGGTGCAAATACTAGGAGGTCGTCTAGGAAGCAAAGTATGGTCAGAAAGTTCTGGTCTCCGAATATGCCCATCATGAGACGCATGAAACTTGCAGGACTGTTACACAATCCTTGCGGAAGCCTGTTAAATTCATGGGGCCCAATGGGTGTTGTGAACGCAGTAAAGTTTTTATCTATTTCTATATTGTAGAATCCTGAGGTAAGATCCATAGCACTGAATATGGCATTGCCGCCAAGCGCAGCTAGACAATCTGCCTGGTGTGGCAAGGGATGTGCGTCTTTAGTAGTGCGGGCATTCAGCCACCGATAGTCGACACAAATGCGTAGATCTCCGCTTTTCTTCCAGACGAGCACCAGCGGGGAGGCCCACTCGCTGGAGGATTTACGAATTATCTCAAGCTCCTCCACTTCTGAAAGAACATGTCAGAGCTTGTGGTAATGCGCTGGTGGCACACGTCGGTAAGACAGTCTAAAGGGGCGACTATCTGCAAGATGTATTCGGTGAAAGAAATCCTTTGCTTTGCCACAATCGAGTTTATTCTTTGAGAACACATCCTCATATTTGCATATCAGCTGCACAAGTTGTTCCTTCCAGTGCTGTGACACTTCACAAGAATCAACATCAAGGTCGTTTAGACTGAGTTTACTCAGTCTACTGCGGAGACTTAACTCAGGGGGCATACTGTCAACAACTGAGACGTGTGTCGTTTGGTTCATGACTTTCAGCTCATGACTGGTTGGATGCTGGGGACTGATGTCCAAGTTTTCCAGAGCTACACAAGGGAAAACATCAGCCAACTTTGTGTTCCTCCGCAAAGTTATGGCTTGTCAGTAGCATTCAGCACCTTAACTGGCACCCATCTGTCATCACTCATGGATGCTACCACCCGTCCAATGACAATGTTCTTATGTGACTGTGACTTTGCAGGTTCAACGAGGACAGCACTTCCCTTGGAAACAGGTTTGGTAGCAGGTAACCTGCCCCAGATGAGATGTTCTTGCTGAGGACACAGCACTACGGCTTGGGTAAGCTTAGCCGTTCCTGTCTTGCTGGGCATCTCAGTCCCTTTCCATTTGTGGAGACCAGACATCATGTCTAAAA
Source organism: Hypophthalmichthys nobilis (assembly GCA_037950665.1). Lineage (NCBI taxonomy): Eukaryota > Metazoa > Chordata > Actinopteri > Cypriniformes > Xenocyprididae > Hypophthalmichthys > Hypophthalmichthys nobilis. Next base: position 240,576 of record CM075475.1, on the reverse strand, counting down.
ACTGTCATCATTACCTGAACTTTCAGGTCGATTCAGGACACGCCAATACCCGTGTGTACTCTTCATCTGGCTAATAATGTACTTGATGACATTAGTGCCCAAGATCATTTTTTCTCACTGACCAGGAACAACTAGAGTGGGAACACTAACTGCATGTCCGTACACTTCCATCTCAAGCTGGTAAATACTCTCAGGTTGAATGCTGACACCACCGCAACCAACCAGGACGATATCAGGGTGTGTTTCACTGGGTGCGAGCACAATTCCTGCACTCAGCCTCCCCATTCATGGTACAGGCCATGGACCCACTGTCAAGCAGTGCACGTAATGTAACTTGGGCCCCTGCAATGACAACATCAGTGTAAAACAGGCTGTCAGCTTTCCAACTTCATCACATTTTGATATAAGACACTCTCATCAGGAATTGCTTTGCATCTTTCTTCATACAACAAAAGATCATCTTCACTGCTGAGGGTTTCACTCTTCCTGACTTCAACACTAGGGACTGTGGTAGCTGTCGATACTTGGAAGGTGCGGGGCTTAACTGTACTGGGAATCCTGCGAGACTGACTTTCCCTCTGATGTTCATCAATAGCCTCCTGTATCTCTTCGACTGACTATTTGCTCATAGGTTTGCACTTAAACACTCTGGACGAGAGTTAAATAGAGTAGTGTGAGGCAATATTAGTATACACAGACATCAGGCCTACTCTCTCATTCCTGCATGGAAAAATACATGTGCAAAAGTACCACTTTCAATGAAAATACGCTAATCACACGGATACAAATTATGACAGAAACTCTTAACAGTGTTTTAACATCATAAATGTAGTGATTACGTTACAAAGAGACAGTTAATGCAAGATAAATATGAGAGAGAAAATCTACCTCTGCTTCTCCGTTCGCATACACCGTGCGTCTGAGCGTGAACGCTTAAAGGAGAAGCTACATATTTCCCTTTGGTGTCTCATTAATTAAGGCCCCACCTACAACAACTGATAGGAACTCCAGATCGGAACCATTGAAAATAGAACTTAAAATTAATTTAATACAAGTTTTGCTTAAGTTAACTAAATATACAAAACATTTCTCTTTAGACATGAAAAAATATCAAATTAAACAGATGTCTCAGTCAACTGGCTAGACCTGCAGAAAAAGAAGACAAAATGCTGAAAAGTATAACACATGAAAATCAAAAAGTATAACACATGAAAATCAAATATCATACTATACAGAGTAACCTGGATAAAACATATTGTTGTGACTGTCCAAAATGTTTTACATAGTAATGCTAATTTCAGACTTCCGAGCCATTAATACAATACAGGTGGACTTCATCCAGACAGGTCCACTTCAATTGTGCAAAAATACAAAATATATAAAAATTATATATATATATATATATGTGTGTGTGTGTGTGTGTGTAGGCCCATGTATGATTCGTATGGTGTATTTGTCTAGTTTTAAATAAGATCTCAAATAGCGATTACATTTAATTAAATTGTTTATGTATTTACAGATAGACAGACTGGCTTACCATCGTAACCCACTGGTGCGATCGCATTTCTCCAGGCGCATGCTTCGATTGCATTTTGGACACTGCATCCTACTTTTCAGGATACGCCGTTTCTGCATCCATCTAACTATTCTTCTTTTTTTCGTGTTATCATAACTTCTAATATTTTTTAGGAGTTCTTGCAGTAACCGGGTCATCTGTAACTGCTTTCTAAGCCAACAACCCAACCAGTCTCTGTCCTGTAACGTTACCACATTCAAGTGTCGTGCCACTTTACGTTTTGGCGGCTACTGGATGCGCGCTAAGTGCGTACCTGACTGTCCCGCGTTTATAATTGTCGTAAAACGGAACACACGGACAACATACAGGAGGATCGAAGAAACGAAGTAACGTTACCCACAAAGTTAGCAATTTGAGGTAAGCTAAACATTTAACATTTGTATTTTATTTATTTAGAAACATTGACATCATCAGTCTTTACTGTTAGGTAAAGTTAGGGTTAAGCAATTTAATGTTAGCCAAAGTTGTACAGAACTGTTAGTTCACGAATGTAGCAGACATGACATGGTGTTTATTTGTTTCCTTTGCTTTGCACAACTTTATTTAGATGGAAACTCGTTTCAGCAAAAGAGCACATGGTGGGGGGATGGAGGCCAAGGAAGGTAAAGAAGATGTACAAGCTGTGGATGATGCGATTGCTAATGAGGGCCTACAACAAGATGTGGATGAGATCCCTGTTGGGCCAAAGAGAAAGAAGACAGTGAAATATTCCCCGAGGAAATTATGTAAGACATTTTTGTGTTAATACTTTAACAACCAGTGCTTGAAATTAAAACCTGCCATTAGCTTAGTAAGTGTTCTAACCACTTTGTCAGCAGATTGCCAACATGTGTTCAGTCTGTATTTGGCTGATTGTGGCACATCGTTCCTATTTTTATTATTTTGTAGATATTGTATGGTTTTGTGTATTGTAGCATAATAAAGTAGTGTTATCCCAATATTAAAATTGCACTTTTCAAATTACCAAAGTAAAAATGTTTAATATAGTTTATTACCAAAATTGTGTTTAATAATTATAATAATACATATTATTGATTTGTTATTATTATTATTATTACTACATCATGGATTAATATATTATATTATTTTATTTTATAGATATAGTATGTTTCTGTCTCAGTTTCTTTTGCAAGTTCTTGGCTTTTATTTTGCAACATGCATTTAAATTGATGCACTCTGTTTTAAGCACACCAGGACATGCTTTTAAAGGAATAGCCCACCTAAAAATGAAAATTTGCTGATAAATGACTCACCCCAGGCCATCCAAGGTGTTGGTGACTTGCTTTCTTCAGCAGAACACAATTGGAGAAATTTAGTTTTTGTTGAAAAGTCAAGCAGTGGAAGTCAATAAAGAAAAGAAGGTTCAAAAAGCAGATACATGCAACACCAAAATAATCCTCGCAACTTTGGCTGATACACTGAGGTCTTATGAAGTGGAAGGATCTTTCTGTTTAAGAAATTAAATTTTATTTACAACTTAATGATTGACAACATTGCTAGGCTCTGAGCAAGGGACATTCTTGGGATGGGAGAGTATATATACAAAAACGTTTGTTTATTTAAAAAATGTGCAGTGTCACCAACAGGAATGTTGGAGTTGGCTAAACTAAAAGAACAGACCAAGATGGATCGACAGAAGACTGAACACCTTGAGGACCGCATTAAATGCCTGTGTTACAAACAGAAGGGCACGGAGACACAGATGGAAATATAACTGAGTTTATTGAACAACCAGGAGCTGTGGCAGAGTGCAGGTGAGTGAAGGCTGTAGCAGATCGTGGCAGTGGTGATAATAGGACTGATTCTTGGTTTGCAGGGAGCGTGGGTGACGGGCTGACGAGGAGCTGACCAGACACAGAGACACTCACTGGAGACGAGGAGAACACTGGGAGACGAGAAGAACGCTGGAAACAGGTAAGTAATCTTCAGAGGAGTCCTTAAGGTGAGCATAACAGGTAGTTAGCATCAACGAGACCGGACAGTGACTGAGTGTGCTGCTGTGTCTTAAATAGTGGAAGTGATGATGAATGGCAGGTGTGGGTGATCAGTACTCTGGTGAGGGAGTGCGCTGTGATTGGGTGACTGTGGAGCCTGGCGTGTCTGTGACATTACACCCCCCCCCCTCCACGGGCCGCTCCTGAGGGCCGTGGACCCCGACGTCGTAGTGGTCGTCCTCTGCCACACGGCGCCGGTCTATCAGGATGATTAGCATGGAACTCGTCTAGCAGGCTAGGGTCAAGTATGTCATTCCTGGGAACCCATGAGCGTTCTTCGGGACCGTACCCCTCCCAGTCCACCAGGTATTCCAGATGACCACCACGGCGCCGGGAGTCCAAGATGTCACGAACCAGGTAAGCTGCTCCATCGTCCACGATGAGAGGAAGGGGGGGTTCCTCGGTCTCGCCAGGCTCTGTGGGGAGAGTGACAGAAGGATGGTGAGATTTGAGCAAGGAAACATGGAATACAGGGTGAATCTTGTACTCAGGGGAGTTGCAACTGGTAGGTGACGGGGTTGATCTGGTGGAGGATGGTGAGGGGGCCAATGAATCTAGGACTCAGCTTCCTACAGGGCAGGCGCATCCTGATGTCCCTGGTCGACAACCAAACCTTCTGTCCTGGCTGGTAGTTGGGTGCTTGGGAGCGACGAAGGTTGGCTGCCGTTCTGCGCCTGCGTAGGGCTCCTTGGAGTTGGAGTCCCAGACCCTCTCGCTCTCCCGGAACCAGTAATCCACTGCAGGAACATCAGATGGTTCCCCGGTCCAGGGGAACAGTGAGGGTTGGTAGCCGAGTACGCAATGGAAAGGAGTAAGTCCAGTGGTGGGCTGTCGGAGGGAGTTCTGGGCGTACTCGGCCCAACCCAGGAACTGGTTCCAGGAGTCCTAGTAACTGTGACAGAAGGTACGCAGGAAACGGCCGATCTCCTGTATCTTCCTCTCCGTCTGCCCGTTCGTTTGTAGATGGTAGCCGGAGGAAAGGCTTATGGTCACACCTAGGAGCTTGAAGAATGATTTCCAGACTCGGGAGGTGAACTGCGAACCTCGGTCTGATACTATGTCTTCGGGGAGTCCGTAGTATCTGAACACACAGTTAAACATAATTTCAGCGGTTTCCATTGCTGTGGGAAGTCCTCGCAGGGGAATCAAACGACATGACTTAGAGAATCTATCCACCACCACCATGATACAGGTGCATCCGTCAGAGGCTGGAAGGTCTGTGATAAAGTCTACTCCTAGGTGTGACCAGGGGCGATTAGGAACGGGCAGAGGATGTAGCTTTCCGGAGGGAAGATGGCGTGGACTCTTGGAGATGGCACATTCCCTGCACCCTTGCACGTACCTCCTGACGTCAGCTGCCATGTTCGGCCACCAGAAGCGTTGTTTTAACAACGATAGGGTTTCATTGACCCCTGGGTGGCCAGTGCCCAGTGACGTGTGTGATGCGTGGATGAGGGGAGTGCGTCGTGACTGGGTGATGTACTGCAAACCTTGGGGGCAACCCGGCGGGGTGTTGGTGGAGGCATTGGACTCGGGCAAAATCTCCTTAGACCAGATGATAGGATTTACGAAGAGTATCTCGGGGAGGATGGGCTCTGGGTCCTCGGAACATTCGTCAGATCCGTGAATGCGGGAGAGAGCATCGGCTTTCACATTCTTTGATCCTGGTCAGTAGGAGATTATGAAATTGAATCTGGTAAAGAAGAGGGCCCATCTTGCTTGGCGTGGGTTTAACCTTTTGGCGTCACGTAGATACTCTAGGTTTTTATGATCAGTGAGAACCACAAACGGATGTTGGGCTCCTTCGAGCCAATGCCTCCACTCCTCCAGGGCTAGCTTGATGGCGAGAAGCTCCCTGTTCCCGATGTCGTAGTTGACCTCCGCCGGGTTGAGTTTGCGGGAGAAGAAGGCACATGGGTGGAGTCTACTGGGGTTCCCCTGCTGCTGGGAGAGGACCGCTCCCACTCCTGTGGTGGAGGCATCAACCTCTACGACGAAGGGAGTGTCTGGGTCAGGATGAACCAGGAGGGGAGCGGTGGTGAAAGCTTTCTTGAGGGTGTCAAAGGCTTGGGTGGCGGCTGGGGTCCAGGACAGAGACTTGGGTTTAATGTGCAGTAGGTTGGTTAGAGGGGTGGTGATGGTATTGTAGTTTTGAATAAATCTTCTGTAGAAATTGGCGAAACCTAGGAATCTTTGCAGTTCTTTTACGGATGAGGGAATGGGCCAGTTCTTTATTGCTGATACCTTCCCCTCATCCATCCGGATGCCACTGCGATCGATGACGTACCCAAGGAACTGCACTGAGGGCTGGTGGAAGAGACATTTCTCGGCCTTGAGGAACAGGTTGAAGGCCCTCAGGCGTTGCAGGACATCCGCAACGTGGCGGCGATGGTCGGCCAGGCTCCGTGAGTAGATCAAGATGTCATCGATGTAGACCAGGACTGACTTGTGCAGGAACTCCCGGAGCACCTCATGCATGAAATCCTGGAATACGGAGGGGGCGTTGACGAGTCCATACGGCATGACAAGGTACTCGTAATGGCCAGTTGGGGTCACAAAGGGGGTCTTCCACTCGTCCCCCTCACGTATCCGGATGAGGTTGTACGCGCTGCGGAGGTCCAACTTGGTGAACACAGTGGCACCACAGAGGTGTTCCAGCGCTGATGGGATGAGGGGAAGTGGATACCGGAACTTTACTGTAATTTTATTGAGAGCTCTGTAATCTATGCAGGGCCGCAAGCCTCCGTCCTTCGCCACGAAAAAGAAGCTTGAAGCAGCAAGGGAAGTAGACGGACGATTGTAGCCTTGAGAGAGAGCTTCGTTGATGTAATCCTCCATGGCCTTCTCCTCCGGGATGGAAAGGGAATAGATTTTCCCTCTGGGCACTGGCTCACCGGGGATTAGGTCTATGGCGCAGTCCCATGGCCGGTGTGGAGGCAGCGTGGAGGCCTTTTTAGGACAAAAGACATCACTGAAGTGGGAGTAACATTTTGGGATGTCAGTAGAACGGCTTTCAAGAGGGCTTTCAACAGAAGTAGCACAGACTTGGAATTCTTCAGAACGTGGAGAACTTGGGACAGAAAACTTAGGGAAGCAGTCATTAAAGCATTGGTTACCCCACTTCAGGATTTCTCCTGTCCTCCAGGAGATGATGGGGTTATGCTGCTCTAGCCAAGGGTGCCCTAGAATCACGTCAGATGTTGAATCCTCCAGAACCAGCAGATGGATCTCCTCCACATGAAGGATGCAGATTTGCAGTTGAATGGGACCAACACTGTAGCGCACTTGTCTTAAGGGTCTTCCAGTCACCGAATGGATTTGGTAGGTTTTCGGCATGGCTGTTGTTTTGAGCTTGAGCTGGTGGCAGAGGGCTCCAGAGATGAAATTCCTGGCTGACCCAGAATCGAGGAGGGCATTAACTGGAAGACAAAAGTCGGCAGCAGTAAGGTTTACAACAATGGTGAGTGGTTTCATTTTATTTAACGTAGGAGTGAGGACACTCACCATGGGTCGCAGGGGGCGAGTCGGGCATTCAGCTATGTAATGCCCAGCAAGACCACAGTACAAGCAGAGATTCTGGGTCAGCCGTCTCTGCCGCTCAACTGATGACAACCGGGAGTTTTCGACTTGCATGGGGTCGTTGGCTGGTTTTGGAGAGCTGACGGATTCTGGACAGCGGAGGACGGATGGGAAGAACGACTGGCCCTGGTGCTCTTCGAGACACGACTGCATACGAGTGGCGAACCTGATGGAGAGTTGGATAAATCGCTCGAGCCCGATGGAATCCTCGTATGCAGCGAGATGCAACCGCACGTGGGGGTCCAAACCTTGACGGTAGGTTGTGATGAGAGCTTGTTTGTTCCATCCGCTTGACGCTGCTAGGGTTTGAAACTGGAGAGCGTAATCAGTGATTGACATTGAATCTTGTTTTAAAGAATATAACCTCTCACCGACAGATGAATCCCAGGCTGGTTTTCCAAAAACTTCCTTGAAGTGTGTAATGAAGCTTGACAGAGACTGAACAACGGGATTTTTCTGAGACCAGAGTGGTTCGGCCCAACGAAGAGTTTTTCCGTCGAGTTGAGAGATTATAAAAGCAACTTTGGAACTTTCGGTGGGATACAGGTGCGGTTGCATCTCCAGGACTAGCGAACACTGCAGCAGGAATCCGTTGCAATCCACCGCCGAACCAGAGAAGGGCGCCGGTTGGGCCATGGGACTGGCGACCGCTGGTAGTGAAGGAGAAGCGGCGGGAAATGCGGAAGTGTGCGCTGGCGGTGTTGATGTGGGCGTGCTGAAGAGTGTGCGACGAAGTGCATCAACAAGATCTTGAATGGGATCCGGCGCTCATACTGGCTGTTCAGGCGGTTATGGTCCGGTCTTCTGTTACAAACAGAAGGGCACGGAGACACAGATGGAAATATAACTGAGTTTATTGAACAACCAGGAGCTGTGGCAGAGTGCAGGTGAGTGAAGGCTGTAGCAGATCGTGGCAGTGGTGATAATAGGACTGATTCTTGTCTTGGTTTGCAGGGAGCGTGGTTGACGGGCTGACGAGGAGCTGACCAGACACAGAAACACTCACTGGAGATGAGGAGAACACTGGGAGACGAGGAGCATGTTGGAGACGAGGAGAACACTGGAAACAGGTAAGTAATCTTCAGAGGAGTCCTTAAGGTGAGCATAACAGGTAGTTAGCATCAACGAGACCGGACAGTGACTGAGTGTGCTGCTGTGTCTTAAATAGTGGAAGTGATGATGAATGGCAGGTGTGGGTGATCAGTACTCTGGTGAGGGAGTGCGCTGTGATTGGGTGACTGTGGAGCCTGGCGTGTCTGTGACAGCCTGGAAGAGGCCAACAGTGAGCTAAAAAACGACAAGGAATTCCTGCTTTCACAGATTAAGGGAGCCCCAGGACACCTGCATCTACTGAAAAGTCAGGTACATTAGCAACACAATTACTTTTAGTCATGCAGTTTTAAATGTTTGTGAAAGTCATGGAGGACAGAGAAACTGTGATAGAGCCACTATCAACTTTTCCTTCCTATCTGGTGCATTCATCGCACTATATCAACTATATTAAATTAAATGTTTTCATAAATTAAATATATTAGGAAATTACTCTTTAGTAGCCCTCTGATTAGATTAATTTGAGGGGCGATATAGCTATGTCTTAAACTGCGATAAAGGACTTTTGAATCACAGTTATGATACACATACCGCAACAGTTATGCTATGTGAAATAATATTTGTCTCTCTAACTAGAAGTTAAAAACCGAAGTTAGAACCAAATTTGTATTGCTCAACATCGTCACATAATAACTGCTTATTAAATATAACTGTTAAACTCACACCAAATGATTACATCAGCAAGACACTATCAACCGTTCTTATGTTATACCTCTGAAGAGAGGGAGATGAACAATAATAAAACTTGCAGATGTTTCCCCACTGCGAACTTTATGTAGAATGAAGAAACCCGCGAGATCTCCCCCTAGTGTTCCAGCAGGCAAAAGCAATCGATCCCACACCTTAATGTGCCAAACTAATAGAACACAGATGAACCAAAATGACAAACAAATTACATATGTACATTTTATAAAGTTTTAAATATTCACAATATCATATATGTAAAATATTTTCACTGTTTCAGATTTATGAATTTAAATACATATTTCAATCTGTCACACACTCCCCTACAAAAAATAAATGTCGTCTCGACATTACCATTCTCTTTCAACACAAGAGTCTTCCAGTCCCTTTGGTGTTTCACAAATTTTTTTTTTTTTTTTTTTTTTTTTTTGTGTGTGCAAGAGTTCTTTTAACGGTTCAACATTTTAATAGTCCATAGATTGTCCCAAACTCACTTGTTCACTTTCTGGAGCAAATCAACAGTTTATCAGAAAGAACAGTCCATAAGTGTATCAAAGTGCAAAACTTCAAAGAGATAAGAAACAACAGTCCATATTTTCTTTCAATTTCAAGAGTCCAACAGCCTCTCAAGACTACAGTCCATAAGGCAAACAGTCCATTGTTTTCTCAAAATTTCAAAGTTCCAAGACTGTTAAAGGCAATATTCCTCAGACAAAACAGTCCATAATTTTCAAACTTTAAAAGTTCAAAGAATGTTCAAGGCACTATTCCTAAAACAGAACAGTCCATCAGTTCGAGGTGCCCGACTGTAACAGTCTCTAATGCAAATTGCAAATTTAACAGTTCATGGTCCCTCTTTAGTGGACTCCATACACAAAAGGAAACTGGTAACAGTATTGCTGAACAGGTGGCAACCATGTTGACAGTCCATGAGCAGACACATACGGTAAGTTCTGTTGTGGTGTCTGCAAGATCCCATTTAGTTGCCTGACATTATAAGTCGGTGTACCAAGTTCATCATAGGTAAGTACTCTTGGTGGGTATCTTTGCCTTCTAGGTGGCTGGTAGATTTCCTCTCTTTGACCCTCTTGGTCGCTTTCAGGGGATGACATGGGAGCAGGAACTTGTTCGTCAGCAGGTAAGTTCAACTCTTGTTCTGCACTGTCGGTCTCCGCAGGTGGCTCTTGATCCTCTTGGTCACTCTCCACAGATGACATTGAAGCAGGAACTCGTTCCATGACCCAATTTGGCTGCTCATCAGAGACTGTGGTAGCTAGTGGTTCGAGACTTTCAGGTTCAACAACATTATTTGATTGAGGCACTGGTGGTGATATATCATGGAAATCGAATTCATCTTCACTCTCCTCCTCAAATTCAACATGGCTGACTTGTGGCTTTTCCAATGTATGTTTTGGTCTGATCTTTTGAGGCGGAGCAGTTTCAAGAGGTAGGTGGTCACAAGGCATTAACAAGTTGCGATGGAGGACTCTGGATCGTCCCTTTCCCTTTTCTGGCTTTACTTCATAAATTGGAAGCTCACCACCCATCTGTCGCACAACTACATGGATATTGTCTTCCCAGAAATTACGAAGTTTACCAGGGCCTCCTCGTGGTGTTAAATTCTTTACAAGAACACGATCACCTGGCTGCAGTGTGGTACTCCTTACCTTACTGTCAAAGTTCTTTTTGCTCCTGTCAGCAGATTTTTGAGCACACTCTCTGGCGATTTTATATGCCTCTTCCATTCCGTGTTTCCATTTCTCCACATATTCTTTCTGATCACAGGTAGGCATTTCTGAATTCAAGCCAAACAACATGTCGACCGGCAGTCTTGGAGACCTTCCATATAAAAGGTAGAAAGGAGAAAACCCTGTGACTTCTGAGCGGGTACAATTATAAGCATACAGTAGCTTATTCAAGGAGTCTTTCCAGTTAGATTTTTGACTTTCTGTGAGCGTACTTAGCATTTGTAACAATGTCCTGTTAAAACGCTCGGCTTGGCCATTGCCTTGCGGATGATATGGGGTCGTTCTGGAGCCCATGACGCCACAGTATTTTTGGAGCTGATCAAACAATTGATTCTCAAACTCTCCACCTTGATCATGATGGATGCGAGACGGGAAGCCAAATTTTAAGGCAAAATCATTAAAGATACGATCTGCAGCTGTTTTACCCGATTTGGAAGTAGTGGCGTATGCTTGGGCAAATCGGGTGAAATGATCTACTACCACAAGTATATACTCAAAACCTCCTTTGCAGCGGTCTAAGTAGAGAAAGTCAATTGAGATCAATTCAAAGGGCTGAGTTGTAACAATGTTTGTCAATGGGGCTCTTGTCTCATAACAAGGTTTTTTCTGCTTCAGGCATCTGCATGTTTTTGTGACATAATGCTCACTATCTGCCTGCATATATGGCCAAAAGAAACGTTCACGGATGAGTGAGAGAATGCGATCTGTACCTGGATGGCCCATTTCATCATGAAGCTCTCGCAAGACCGTTCCTTTAAATTTCTCGGGGAGGACCAACTGTGTGCGTGTGGAAGTGGTTCGGCAGAGGATACCATCCTTATTAATGGTAAGCTTTCCCCATTCACGAAACAGGCATTTTGTTTTGAGGCTGTATTTTTAGATGTTTTACTTGTGGTTTGGTTCCAGACAGTTTGCATTCATATACAGGACTAATATCCTGGTCATTAACTTGTGCTTCTTGGATCTCCTTCACTGACAATGGAGTTATTGTCGGGACTGCTGGACAGGCTTCAATAGGTGAACAGTTAGTTGAGACTGACCATGGGATGTTGGGACCTTCTTGAGCTTCTACAGCTTGAATTGTTGCACCAATTACATCAGATGACAATTCCTCAGAACACTCTTTCATCATAGTTCCTATGTCAAGGGGCAATCGGGACAGTGTGTCAGCATCAATATTTTCACGGCCTGGGCGATATCTGATTGTGAAGTGGAAATCTGCTAAATCAGCAACCCACCTGCAACCTGTGGCATTCAATTTGGCAGTTGACAGGACATATGTAAGGGGTTATTATCAGTATATACGGTGAAAGTTGGAGCATAATACAAGTAATCACGAAATTTTTCGGTGATTGACCACTTCAAAGCGAGAAATTCAAGCTTGCCTGAGTGCAAGTGGTAGTTTTTCTCAGCAGCTGATAAAGTACGGGACCCATAGGCAATCACACGAAGTTTCTCATTTTGCTTCTGATATAATACTGCACCTAAGCCTTGAGCTGACGCATCAGTATGCAGTATAAAAGGCTGTGAAAAGTCCGGGAAAGCCAATACAGGGGGCTGGAGCAAACAGTCAATTAGTTGTTCAAGAGTGCTCTGATGTTGTTCCGTCCAGGTAATGGACTTACTCGATGGCACACCAGTTTTCATGCATTTTGTCTTTGATTGTCTCTGGCTATTTTTCAGGTGAGCGTTATCTTCTGGAGTACTTTTTAACAGGTCATACAAAGGGCTAGCAATGCGAGAGAAATCTTTAATGTACTGTCTGTAGTAGCTAAGTAGACCAAGAATTCTCCTCAGCTCACCAACATTCTTTGGTTGTTTGTCTTTCAGGGATCTGACAGCTTCTGTGTCTGCGGGATCAACTTTACTTCCCTCTGCAGAGACTATTCTACCCAGGTAGCGGACTTCAGGTTTGAAAAGCTCACACTTACTTGGCTTAAGTTTGATGCCATGTTGCCTAAGCTGTTGCAGTACTTTTCTTACATCCTGGACATGTTTCTCAAAGGTCTTACTAAACACCAAGGTATCGTCAAGGTAGGGGATGCAGATCTCATCTCGCAAGCCTTCTAAACACTCTTCCATACATCGCTGGAAGGCTGCAGGACCATTCATCAGCCCGAAGGGGATACGCACCCATTCATATAGGCCCCATGGTGTCACGAAAGCAGTTAGGTGTTTACTCTCCTTTGACATGAACCCCTGGTGGTAGGCCTTCCCTTGATCTAATGACGAAAACCAGGAATTACCACCAAGGCTGTCCATAATGTCCTGCACCCTCGGAATTGGCTGTCTATCTGGGCGAGTCTTTCTGTTCAGGTCCCGATAATCAACACATAAACGGAGGCTGCCATCTTTCTGGACTTTTCAATCCAGCCTTGTACGATGAGGTCATGTAGGTATTCTTTCATTTCACGATACAGAGGCTTTGGCACAGACATGTAAGTACGATTGACTGGCTCATCATCTTTAAGTGAGATGCTCAATTGCAAATTTCGAATGCACCCAATGTCGCTGTCTGACTTAGAAAATGAATGGCACTCTTCTCTTAACATTTGCTGTACTACCTGTCTCTGGTGTTTATTCAGGTGGCTGACATCGACGGGTGGGTCCCATTCATCAGTATCCGCCGCCTGGATGTGACATACCCCAACAGAGGTAGAGTTTACTGGCACCTCAAACATACTAGCAGGTAAGACATTCTTGACCAACTGTAATGTACCAATTGGAGTCTGGCCCATGAGAGTTATATCATGATCAGTGTCATTGTACACCTCAATTGTGATATTTGTTGGAGCCCCTTTTTTTAGCCTCAGTAGAATTTCTGTGAATTCAAGCCCATCCGGCCACTGGGGGTTCACATCAGGTTCAAAAAGGAGTGTGCTGTCCTCTTTAACTGGCTGCATGTACACTTTGCATGAGACCTGCACAGTACTATGTTTTGGAATGTTAGCATGCACTTTTGTGGTCTTTACTGTGTATTCACATGAGCTCTCTGCACTCAAAAGTTGGATAAATGTCTGGACTTTGCTCCTCTTTAAGCTGGGGAATGCAGCTTTCACAGTTCTCTCCAGCATTTTGTTTACAGTGTTTGGTTGTGCTTGTTCAATAGAGTTCACAATTTGTTCTATCACATTGAAACCTATGATAGGGTGTGAGAGGTTTTGACCCCTCGCTACAAGCATAGGAATGACAAGTTCAGCTGGGTGAGATGCCGGCGATGATAATCTGAATGTCACTTCAACATATCCAATATAGGGCAGATCAATGCCGTTGGCAGCCACAAGGTTCAACGTATTTGGAGCCTCAAGGATATCGGAAACATCTTTTAATGGGACTTCTGGTAAGTATTCCTGTTTCCACAGTTCATCAATGACACATACCTGAGAGCCAGTGTCCCACAGTGCTTGAATTTGTTGGCCGTGCAGGTAACATTCAACGAGACATTGCCTCCCAACTAATGATGTCACCGGAGAATGCTGATTAACTTGAGTTCTGCAGGGGGGGTGAACACTCATGGTCAAGCAGGAATTTGACACTGGTCTCAGTGAGTTGATACAAGTTTGCTTGTGTTCAACCCAATGGTGAGTTTGGCAGTTTTTAGAACAATACAGTACCTTTTTACATTGTGAACACTGCTTCATTTTCTTCTCTGTTCTTTCACAGGCTGCACATCTTTGGGACTGGTCAGTGGATCTGGTTACTCCCCGTCCCGTGGAAGTAACCGCTCTCCATTTAAAGGACTCTCTCTTGAAGGCTTAATGCCACGAATTCTGCATCCTGCTTGAAAGTGCTCACCACTGCCACATCTAAAGCAATGCATGCAACGGTCCTCTGTTCTTTGCTGCTGACACTTGAAGCACTTTCTTGCTTGGAAATGAGTAGTCGGTGCATAGTATTGTCGAGGCATATATTGGGGTTGAAATTGAGTGTTCACTCTTGTTTGGTTGGTACCGGTGATGCCCAACATGGTTGCACTGGACACTGAACTGCCTCGCTGCTCAGAGTGGTTTGCGTCTGTGACTCCGTATAGCTTTGTTTTGAATCTCTTACTTTTGTTCATTGTTGCTTATATTATCATTACCTTATATAATATTGCCTACCACATTAATCTGACGTCGCTAGCTTGTAATCTTTGAATCTAAATCGCTGTTACAACGCGTTTGCATCTCGCTAGCTTGTTAACTTGTCATCAGTCTCTCGCGCGCTCCTTTTTCAACGCGTTCATCAAACAGCTGTGGTAACTCGGATCAGTCTACAAACACGGTGAGTCATGTCATCCTTTCCCTGTATCGTGTCGTGTTCCATATGCAACATGTTCAGTATAGCTCTCTCTGTCAGCGATGAGGGATTTACATGTCATAAATGTAGGGAAATAGTCAGGCTGACAGAGAGAATCTCAGAATTAGAGACACGCATCCAAACTTTAATCGAGGATAGTAAGAATGCAAGGGCTTCAGATACTGTTTTGGATGCGACTAGCTTAGTGAACTCTGTACATTGTTCGGTTCCGGCTGTAGAGCCCGCGCAGCAGGGCAATTGGGTAACGGTGAGGCGGCCTAGCCGCGGAAAACACCACTCTTCCGTTCCAATTAGAACATCAAACAGGTTCTCCCCACTCAGTGACGCACCCACTGAGAATCCTGTTGAAAGTGCCCTAGTTATTGGCGATTCTATTACACGAACGTGAAAATAGAGACACCAGCCACCATAGTCACATGTTTGCCGGGGCCAGAGCACCTGACATCAAAGCAAATTTAAAAGTGCTGGCTAATGCTAATCGTAAATACACTAAAATTGTTATTCACGCCGGCACTAATGATGTTCGACTTCGCAGTCGGAGATCACTAAAATTAACATTAAAGAGGTGTGTGAACTCGCAAGTACAATGTCAGAAGAAGTAATTTGCTCTGGCCCTCTTCCTGTTCGTCGGAGTGATGAGATAGTTAGCAGATTATCATCACTCAATGGCTGGCTGTCTAAGTGGTGTCCGTGAGAATAATATAGGTTTCATAGACAATTGGAAAAGTTTTTGGGGCAGACCTGACCTGTTGAAAAGAGATGGTATTCATCCCTCCCGGGATGGTGCTGCTCTTCTCTCTAGTAATATGGCACATAGTCTTAGAACTAAAACATGACAAACTGGGGTCCAGGTCAGGAAGCAGACAGACTGGCTAAACCGACCGTCTGCTAGCTGCCTCACGTTACAGAAGTCAGATAATTCCCAACACATAGAAACTCTTACACCTAGATATTATCACATAGAGACTGTGTCTGTACCCGAATTAGTAAAACAAAAAACTTCCAAACCCATTTAATGGTAAAAATTTAATTGATGTTCAACAAATAAAAAATAGAGATAAAAATGATAAACAAATGATAAAGCTTGGGTTGTTAAATATTAGATCCCTTTCTTCAAAAGCACTTATTGTAAATGATATTATCACAGACAATAATCTAGATGTACTGTGTTTGACAGAAACTTGGCTAAAACCAGATGATTACATTACTTTAAATGAGTCTAGCCCGCAAGGTTATGATTATCGACACAATCCTCGTCAGAAAGGCAAAGGGGGAGGTGTTGCTGTAATTTATAGTAATATTTACAGTATTAGTCAAAAGTCTTCCAAATATAATTCCTTTGAAGTGATGGTGCTTTACGTAACATTATGTAAGTTGACATTTGTGCTGGCTACTGTATACAGGCCACCAGGGCACCATACTGATTTTATCAAAGAATTTGCTGCTTTTCTTTCAGAGTTAGTACTAACTGCAGATAAAGTCCTTGTTGTTGGTGATTTTAATATCCATGTAGATAATAAAAAGACTCATTGGGATTGGCATTTACAGACATTCTAAACTCTATTGGTGTTAGACAACACGTGTCAGGACCCACTCATTGTCGTAATCATACTTTAGATCTAATATTGTCACATGGAATCGATATTGATGCCGTTGAAATTCTGCAGCAGAGTGACGACATCTCAGATCATTATTTAGTCTCGTGTATACTACATTTAGTCAAGGCAGCTAAACTGCCTCCCTGCCATAAATATGGTAGAACCATCACTTCTACCACTAAAGATCGCTTTCTAAATAATCTTCCTGATCAGTTTCATCGCCTTAGCATACCAGATAGCTTAGAAGACCTCGATGTTGAAACAGAAACTATTGCCTCTGTCTTTTCCAGCACATTAGACTCGGTTGCTCCTTTGCGTTTAAAAAAGATTAAGGAAATTAATCCAACACCGTGGTACGATGAGCACACCCGGGCCTAAAGGTAGCAGCCAGAAAAATGGAGCGCAGCTGGAAGAAAACAAAACTAGAAGTTTTTCGCATCTCGTGGAGAGAGAGAATGATTGAGTACAGAAAGGCCTTAAAAACTGCTAGATCTGCCTATTTTTCAAAACTTTTAGAAGAAAATAAGCACAACCCTAGGTATTTATTTGATACAGTGGCTAAATTAACAAGAAATAAAGCTTCAACTTCTGATGTTTCCAAAGAGCACAGCAGTAATGACTTTATGAACTTCTTTACTTGTAAAATTGATAATATTAGAGAAAAAATTATAACCATGCAACCGTCTACTACAGTATTGCGTCAGACAGTGCATTGTAGTGTCCCTGAGGAAAAATTAAATTCATTTACTGCTTTAGGAAAGGAAGAATTGTCTAAACTTATTAAATCATCAAAATCAACAACATGTATGTTAGACCCTATACCGACTAAACTATTGAAAGAGATGCTTCCAGAGATCATAGATCCTCTTCTTAATATCATCAATTCATCTTTATCACTAGGATACGTACCAAAAAGTTTTAAGCTGGCTATTATTAAACCTCTTATTAAAAACCACAACTTGATCCTAGAGAATTAGTCAATTACAGGCCGATCTCAAATCTCACTTTTCTGTCAAAAATACTAGAAAAGGCAGTATCATCACAACTATGTTCCTTTTAGACAGAAATAGTATCTGTGAGGATTTCCAGTCAGGATTTAGACCGTACCATAGTACTGAGACTGCTCTCGTTAGAGTTACTAATGATTTGCTCTTATCATCAGATCGTGGTTGTATCTCTCTATTAGTGTTACTGGATCTTAGTGCTGCATTTGACACTATCGATCACAACATTCTTTTAAATAGACTCGAAAATTATGTTGGCATTAGTGGAACTGCATTGTCATGGTTCAAATCATACTTATCTGACCGTTATCAGTTTGTAGTAGTAAACGAAGAGAGGTCATATCGATCACAGGTTCAATATGGAGTACCGCAAGGCTCAGTACTAGGACCGTTGCTTTTCACTCTGTACATGCTACCCTTGGGAGATATCATTAGGAAGCATGGCGTTAGTTTTCACTGTTACGCTGATGATACTCAGCTCTATATTTCTTCGCGCCCTGACGAAACTTACCAACTCACAAAATTAACAGAATGCATAGCTGATATAAAAAAATTGGATGACCAGTAATTTCCTACTTCTAAATTCAGAAAAAACAGAGATTCTAATTTTTGGACCAAAACCTCTTCACGTAATAACCTAGAATACTGTCTAACACTTGATGGCTGCTCTGTTAAGTCTTCGTCCGTTAGGAACCTGGGTGTGCTCTTTGATACCAATCTTTCATTTGAAGGCCATGTTACTAGCATCTGTAAAACCGCATTCTTCCATCTTAAAAATATATCTAAACTACGACATATGCTCTCAATGAAAAATGCAGAACAGTTAGTTCATGCGTTCATGACCTCAAGGCTAGATTACTGTAACGCTCTACTGGGTGGTTGTTCCGCTCACCTGATAAATAAACTACAGCTCGTACAAAATGCAGCAGCTAGAGTTCTTACTAGAACTAGGAAGTATGACCATATTAGCCCAGTTCTGTCAACACTGCATTGGCTTCCTGTTAAACATCGTATAGATTTTAAAATCTTGCTAATTACTTACAAAGCACTAAATGGTTTAGCTCCCAGTACCTGAGCGAGCTCTTAAAGCATTATAGTCCTTCACGTCTATTGCGATCTCAGGATTCAGGCCAGCTGATAATACCTAGAATATCAAAATCAACCGCAGGTGGTAGATCCTTCTCCTATCTGGCACCTAAACTCTGGAACAATCTTCCAAGCATTGTTCGGGAGGCAGACACACTCTGTCAGTTTAAATCTAGACTAAAAACGCATCTCTTTAACCTGGCATACACATAACACATTATCAATTTATATTTTCAAATCCGTTAAAGGATTATTAGGCTGCATAAATTAGGTCAGCCGGAACCGAACACTTCCTATAACACCAGATGTACTCGTTACATCAGAAGAAGAATGGCATCTACGCTAATATTAGTCTTTCTGTTTATCCCGAGGTTTACCGTAGTCAACCAGATCCGGGCCGTATCCAGGTGAGACCGAGGACCGGCGCCTTGACACGACTCACAACGTAGCCCTGAAGTATCAGCAGAGATTGAGTCAACTAGATCATCCATTGTGAAGGCCTCATCGACACAACAGCCAGTGGCACAGCTCCTCAACAAACCGTCCATACCGGTGTGATGAATACAATCCTCAACTGGACTGAACTGGAATAAATACTTTGAATGTTGCGATCCTATCAGACATAAGATAGCAACCTGAATCGTAACAAAGCACTGTTCGCCAGAGGAGAACTGGCCCCCCGACTAAGCCTGGTTTCTCCCAAGGTTTTTTTCTCCATTTTAACACAGAAGTCTATTTGCCACCTGTTTGCCATCTGATGTCACCCGTTGGAGTTTGGGTTCCTTGCCGCTGTCGCCTTTGGCTTGCTTAGTTGGGGACACTTGACATTTGATATTCAACAGTGCTTTGATCTGCCGACATTGACACTATTCTTTAAGAGCTGCTGTGCAGCTAAAATTATATACCAGTTATCAATGTTAAGCTGCTTTGACACAATCTGCATTGTAAAAAGCGCTATATAAATAAAGGTGACTTGACTTGACTTGACTGAACAATTTCTCTGTCCGAGGCTCTCGGTGTAGGAATGGGGTATTGTGGTGAGGCCAAGGCTGGTTGCTGCAATGATTCTCGAATGTGAGCTATTTCAGCACTGAGTGTTTTTAGTGATGCTACATCAGTTCTTAGTTCTTTAAGTTCTGACAGCACACTGGAAGATGATTTTGGTCCGCTTGAAGTCACACTGAGTTTCTTATCAGTGGTTTCATCACTGGACTTGACTGAATGGACAACAGTAGTTGGGTGCTGCACACTGGTTTTCTTTTTCTTTTGTCTTTCTGCCTCATTAGCACAAGCAATGTTTAATTTCTCCAACAGAGCCTCATCTGTAGTTTTCGTGTCAAGAATGTGCATGTCTACTTTAATGCTGTCACTTTGGAGACCAGTGAGTACAGTATGTAAGAACATGCTCTGAACTAACGCTGGATCGTATTTTAGGCCTGATTCTACTTCTTGGGATGCAAACAAGATTTTCTGACGCAGGTCCAGAACACGCATTAGGAAATTCTGAGGTGTTTCTTTGTTCCCTTGACATTCAGAAGTAAGTTGCTTATAAAGTTCAGTTGCATTTTTTTTTTGGAAGTGAGAACGTAAAATTCGTCTGAGTGTAGGTAGAGTCAGGTTGGACTTTCCTTCTAAATAGCTTCGTAACTGCAAGCCAGGGGAAATGGCACGAATGACTGCATCACAAATCTCACATTCTGGGTAGCCTCTGCTCAGACCATTCTCGATCTGGTGAGCCAAACTTGAAAAGGTCAATTTCTCTTTTTGACCTGGCTCACCGATTTGTCCAGAAATTTTGAAATTTTTGCGCCAAGGTGGGCTAAAATGCTGGACATTCACGAAGGGTTGTGGGTGTGCAGCAGTTTGTGGTTGAGGCTGGACACTGCTTTGTTTTGTGCTCAATTCGTCCAATTGTTGAATTTCACTCAATTTTTGTTTCATTGTGCACTTTAGTTCATCTAACTCCTTTTGTAATCTATCTTTTTCTGCGAGTTTGCTTTGTTCTGTTGACTCATTTTCAGTGACTGTACTCAATTCTATTATTTTATCTCTCACGCTTAACAGTACAGACATGCCACCATCTTCTAGCTCTGTTATGTCCTCTTCAAGATGTTGAAGGATGTGAGAGATCAGAGACATGCATGATTTAGATGGGACTTTCTCTTGATCTGGTATGTTCAGGAACTCACAAACACTGAGAAATTTGTCTTTGGATAGGGGATTTAACATACCGATGACCTCAACTTGCATTTCCTCTAGCGCTGTTGTCTCCATTTTGACACTAGAGTGGACCTTTTCACTGAGTTGTGGCTTACTTGAGACTGAGTGAATTTATCTGTTTCACCTGATGATCTCTGTGGCCTCAGGTTTACGATTCTTTATGTCTTTCTTGCCTTTACTGCAGGAACTCTTTCCACTCCACTGTTGATCTGGGTTGTTTTAGGGGATGTACTGCATCAGAAGTTGTCTGCCAGGTAAGTGATGACCACCCTCCGAAGAGTATATCCCAGCAGTGCCTCCAAATGTTATACCTCTGAAGAGAGGGAGATGAACAATAATAAAACTTGCAGATGTTTCCCCACTGCGAACTTTATGTAGAATGAAGAAACCCGCGAGATCTCCCCCTAGTGTTCCAGCAGGCAAAAGCAATCGATCGCACACCTTAATGTGCCAAACTAATAGAACACAGATGAACCAAAATGACAAACAAATTACATATGTACATTTTATAAAGTTTTAAATATTCACAATATCATATATGTAAAATATTTTCACTGTTTCAGATTTATGAATTTAAATACATATTTCAATCTGTCACACTTACATCTACGCCTTTAAGATCTGTTTAGACTCGCCTTATCAAAATAGACCTTACTAGAATATTATAACATTTAAAACTCTTAGTTACATTGAACCGCAGCACTGCTGGTATTCGTCACATAGCACACGCTGGCAGAGGTCACATAGCCGTCTTCAATGGGACAACACACACGGCCAAATGCATTTCTCTTTCTCTCTTACTGTATTAATAACTCCCTCAACATCGACCACGTCCTGTTCTGTGTTTCCATACACGTCCAAGTTCTCGCCGTCACTCCTCAATGTCAATAACTTCATGTAGTCATGTTTATTAAATGCAATAAATAAGTTATTAGTCACATTATTACAGAAGGATCAAAACCATCCATCACATATTAACATATATTGTAATGTAAATGTAAAGCATTAGTACTATAGACATTTTTATAGACACTTTGTGGCTAGTGTAAAGTTGCTTTAAACGATTTGTATTGTGAAAAGCGCTATACAAATAAATTTGATTTGATTATATACAATGACAAGCACTTCCAATAGCTCTCTGCTCTTGTTTCAAAAACAAGACTTTACAGAAAGTTCCTTTAATCAACTACAATGAGAGCATTATAGAAGTTATCTGTAATAAAACAAAGCATGTTATCTGTGTTCTTCTGTGATACAGTTGTCTGCTTTCAGATAGTACCCAAAATTGGGCCTGCATTGAGAAAGGTAGCTTTTTAGGTTTTGGGGCTTTGTTTATTTATACATCTTTCTTTTTGTCCACCTGCCCCATTCCCCTTTTCTCACAGGCTTCAGAAAGACTGCTCACATTCCTTCTTTACCTTCAACGTCTCCATCCCCCTCCTCTTCATCCTCAGACTCCAGCTCCCCATCATCCTCAGAAGAGGAGCAGAAGAAGAAGAAAAAGAAAAAGTAAAAAAAAAAATACACTGACTCACACAGCCGTTCAAGAAGTAAGCACAAGCATTGATTCTCTTCATAATGAGATGGTTTCGTACATTAAAGTTGCCCATTACTTAACTGTCTTTAATTTTTCATATTTGCGTGAAAAGCAGCTGCTAACATGAATTTAGTGAAAGGGATAGTTTACCCCCAAATTTATATTCTTCCATAATTTTCTCTCAGTCAACCTGTGTGACTTTCTTTTTTCTAGATATAAGATATTTTGAGAAATGTTGGTAACTAAAAAGTTTTGGTTTGCCATTAACTTCCATATGGACTAAAAACAACAACAACACTTTTCAAAATATCTTCTTTTGTGTTTCACAGAAAAAAGAAATTCATACAGATTTTGAATGAAATGAGGATGGATGGATAAATGAAAACAAAATGTTTCATTTATCTTGCATGCTTAATAAATAAACATATATTTAGCCTTTAAAGCAGACAAGAACAGACACTAATTTCCATGCTGATTCAGTGTCATCCTCCACCCAGGCTGGTTATGGTAGATATAAGCTGTAGGATATGAAAGGATACTGTTTACTGTTCTAGTTCTTGGTGCTTCCTCCTGTTGTAAAAAAAAAAAATGTTTTGCAGTTTGAAAAAATAGTCTGGCAATTGAGGAAAAACTCAAAGTCTGTGATGTCAAAAATTAAAACCTTTATTATGTAAATTGAAAGGAGAATGCACAGTGAATCAGCAGGGTTAGTATAATTCTTTCATATCTGCTTCTGCCTGATAAGAAGCTGACACGATTAATCGCATTTGCTATTACATATCTGTAACAATGACAGACAATTGACAGGAATTCCCAAAACTCACGCTCCACCACCTCAAACACCTCACAGAAGACATAAGTTACTCACCATTTTACAGATGCATCTCAGACATACCACTTCCACATTTTGATAGCATGTCCCGGATGCCCGGAAATCGCAGGGTGGGATGTCTGGCATCTTAAAGAACATTATCTGAGATTAAACCTACATCTAATACTGCAAGGTTGACACTATATGACTTCATAAAATAAGTCAAATCTAGAGAAAAAGTGTCTCTTTAATATTTGTATTAATTACGACTGTCAACTGATTAAAATACTTAATCATGATTAACTACAAACAACAAGTGCCAATACTCACAATCAATAGTTTTGAAAGCCCTAGTTTATTTATTTGTTTGTGTTGGTTATTTTTTTGTTCAGTGACCACAACGGTTGGAATCATCCGCCGCTACAAGAATGCCCTCAAGAGATTCACCAAGTTTCGTTCCATGAAAAAGGCCTTTGCCAAGATTAATGTTGACCGCAACACAATTGCAAGAACAGCTATAATTGCTGAGCTAACAATCACATATCCCGACACATTTAAGGAGCTGCTCCCCACAAACGAAGTAAATGAGAAGATCTCCAAGTTTGCAGAGCGCTGCAGGAGGGCTATAACAAAAGAGATGGCTGAAACGATCACAGCAAAGAAAAAAGTGGACAACTCCTCCCAATAATGTATACTGTAAGTACACCTAATTTTTTTTTTCATGAACAAGTTATCCTGTTGTTTTCCCTCAAAAACACTAAATATATGTGTTGAGATTATTTTGTAACCCTCTGTTTGAGGAAGCACATGTAATTATTTTTTGTTACTTTTTTTTTCCATTCTGTGTCAGAAAATTTCAGAACCCTCTTTGTGAGGAAGAACAAGTTCTATTAGTTCTCAGTTTTTTTTTTTATGTATTGTGCACATACATAAAGTTAAGTATAATCTTTTGACATGTCTGTTGGATTTTGTTAAGGTATTTAAAATGATTTGACAGTAATATAATTTAACATTTAATAACAAGTGTAACTTGTCCCACTGCAGAAATAATATTCATGACACTGTCATAAAATTATTTGACAGAGTATTAACACTTAATGACATTTTAATGACAAATTCAAATTGTACCAGTAAAAAAAAAAGTGGTCAGAAAAATATTCATGACACAGTTATAATGGCCTCATGACAGCCAATGTCAAAACCAACCACATGACAGTTTAATGTAATGTTAACCCATAAAGCTAAGTAGTTTCTTAAGTTTTATAATTAATCTGCTATATCATGTTTATGACAGATTTATAACAGGTTATTTTGTCTTGGTAATATCAAGTTGTCGTAACAAGACATCTCAAATAATGTCATCTTTGCATTAAAAATGACAATTGAGCGAATGACACTTAATGACAGTTGTCATAAACATGCATAAAACCTCCTTCAATTCATGACATGTGTCATGTCATGATTATGAAGGTGTCATGTCAGTCTTTCTGCATTCTAATTATGTGAATGTGGAGGGATTGCGTGAACATGGATATGCATCGATGCCTCCTATTGAAGAGACGTTCACGGGCTATTTCTCAATGGGGGATACATTGATGTTAAAGACTCCAACCCTGCCGTCTAAAGCGCTGAAAATTACATTTAAGCTGAATGGCAGGGCGTATGCGGCTGCGGGTCAGGCTGGTGGAGCTTTACACACTCTGGCCATGTTACAAGCTTACCAGGCTGACCTGCTTAAGGACCTGGATAACGGACAGGGTCTTCCCCTGAGGCAGTTACAGAGCTGTGCTGTACCACTGTAGCAAATTAGCTTAAAAGAAATATGAATAATTAATTATAACTAATTATAATTAATTATAAATATTTGGATTAGTTTCAGACTGTAGCAGAATTAATTTTATGATCATTTAATCAGCTCGTCAAGCGAACAGACAGCATAATCAGTTATCAATTCTAGGAAACAAATTATCTTCCTGGCCAAGAAAGAATAACTTATTCCAATGATATAAAGTACTAGCAGGGTAATAGCATGTAGCTAGATCAAAACATTTTAGAGACTTTGATTTGTGAGCATCGACACAGAGACAATAAAGTGTGGGTATGATGGTTTAATAAAAACTACGTTAGGCTACACACACAACTAAACTAAGCAAAGATTATATACAGAATAAAGAAAGTGAAAGAAAGTAAAGAAAGAGAGAGACAGAAGAGAATGGCAAGATTACAACAGTTAACCACAACCTGCGAGAAACATCAAAGAATCAGGGTCACCTTAAAAGGGGCACAATAACTTGGAAACGCGTCTAAAGGCTGCAAATGGGTACTTGCATTGACTTTGGTTGCTGAATAAGTCCAGATGCGGTAGATTCTGGAGATTCTTGATGATTTTTTCAGGAGTGCGCTGAAGCGTTGGCTTGGGTTCTTCTGGGTGGTCCACGTTGAATACAATGAAGTTAACTTGAAGATAAAGTTGCCGGAAGGAGACGGGAAACGATGGTCTCAAAAGAGATTGAGCAAAGGTGTACCTGATCTGAGGACTCTTAAAGGCCCTATCAGTTGACACCCATTTCGGTGAGGTGACCAATCAAAACTGGCCGAGAGAAAGTCTTTGTTCTATCTTGTCACCCTATTTGCATGTTTATGTTGGTCTGGAGAATTTGTGTAGTTTTACACAAAAGCATGGTAAAAATATTCTGATGCATTTTATCATAGCATACTATACACCATTAATTATGAAATGAAAAGATTCTTTTGATAGCAAGAAAGATGAGGATTTGAAGGCATTCAAACAGTAGTACACTGTAGGAACCATGGACGAACCAGACAAATGAATCGTTCAGATGATTCTTTCAAAACATAATTCCAGAAACCCAAACTCAGAGAATCTAATTTTCGGCTCCAGTCCGTCTACAGAACAACCTTCGATAGGTAATTTTTATGGCACCCATGCTTCCTGACTGCAGGAGAGGTGATAACCTTTAAACCAAAATGTAGCAACCAAATGGTCACCAAAAAGATAAAGAGTCTTTGATCACTAGATCAAAAGAGACAGAGACAATGCAGGCCTGTTTCTATGAGTGACCTAACTTTACAGGAAAACCAACAAAGACTGTTCTACAACTAAAACTGCATCAAATCACTCCAAACAATTTGAAATGGACTTATCAAACATCTTTTAACTGCATAAACTTTATATCATATCTACACATGCTACATGTGACCAGTTATGTTTTAGAACACCCACAGCTCATGTAACTGTGTAACAATTGAATGGTTGAATGAAAGTATTTCGTGTCGGATATGTTTTTAATTGTCTTCTTCTCCTCTAAATCATGGCTTGAATGAAATCTGTGTAAAATATATCATATTCCATTTAATAGAAATTATTTTTAAATGGTACTCTCTGCCGAAGCCGGCAATTCCAGAGACCGGAGATAACGCTTATTTTATGATTGGGGGCAGAGAAAAGCCACCTTTGAAACAAGACTATATCTGATTGGCCAGAACTCCTCTCAGAGGTGGGACAAACACCTAAGTTTAAATAGTCATATCGCAAGACAAAGAAGAGAAGTAAAAAGTAACGAGTAAGCAGAACAAAGAGTAACCATGGAGTAACAAGAAGAAGAAACAAAGACAAGACCAAGCAGCTCATTCAAGCCATCCAACTTTCACTTGCCTTTCTTTTCTTTTACTTAATTTTCTTTTCCGTTGAGAGTCTCGTGTTCTAAGTTTGCCGCAAAGTTCAACCAACGACTTTTGCAGCTTCAACTTTAACTCCAGCCACGACAAAGAGACTTCCTTTCATTTTGCCAGCAAGCTCAAACGTGATTGGTTTTTACCTGACCACCATCCGGACCTGAAAAGATTCTGCAACAAATCATCGACTCGACAAGCAAGTACCTCCAGATTCTAAAGCTGAACTGGTGCATTTAAATTAATAATTCATGGTTCGTTCAGGTCAGGTCTTTGAAGTGCATATTTTGCTAGAAATCATTTCATTCTCTTTTAAAACTCTTTATCTCTCATTTCCTTTCTTTCTGCAACGCATATGAATGATTGTGTGTGTGTATGTGTTTGTTTGTGTTAGATTAGTTTGTGTTAGAATAAATAAAGTCTCTTGTAGATTTTAAAAGAAAGTGTCTTGTATTATGTGCTCGAAGATTTAATGTCTTAAACTGTCGATCCTGTTACTTAGCTATTAATTAGTGTTTTCACAATAGTTGAATATTCACATCCGCTAAGGGCTTATTACGGTCCGAGCAGATGAACGCTGGACGATTCAGTTGCTCGGTCGTAAATGACTCTTTATAATTCCCTATAAATTAATTATTTCATTTGAGCTAATTTTGCATCTTACAACATATACACTGTAAAAAAAATTCCGTAGTTTTTACAAAATAATTTTGGCAGCAGTGGTTGCCAGAATAATTTTGTAAAAAATACAGAAAAACTGTAAACACATTTACACAACAAACTGTAAATTTTACAGTATAAAACTGTAATTTAAAAACAAGAAAATTTGAATGTAAACCAGTAAATTCAACAATGCACACTACTACTAAATCTGTTTTGTACCTTTAACATATACTGACAACCACCATAATAATGCAGGTGGTAAAAGTGAAAGCCACATGAAGAATCAGAGTTCATCACAAATAGCTTTTCCACAAGCTGAAGTATATACTAATATAAAGAAGGTGTAACATAAAACCCTAATGTACATAACTGATAACAAAAACTATTAAGGAACATGATTATTTAAACAAAATACTTTCAAATGTGGAGTGTCGCACAGGGAATTGTGGGGATATCAGTTTACAGTTTTTGACTGTAAATTAGGGTCCAAGCACCGAAGGTGCTGTAGCCCCTATTGTAATTGTTAGTTTTATTACTATTATTATTTTTCCCCACTGGGAGTCTATGGCAGCCCTATCAACGGAACATGAGAAAATGATGAAATTTTCTCTTGGACCAACTCTATAGCGCCACCACCAGTTCACAAAATTAACTATTCTAAAGGTTATAACTTTTGAACCATTTGCTCTAGAAAAATGTCATTTAGTATATCTGGTTTGTCTCTTCATGCTGATGCTTTTCAACATCTTACATTAAGTCTCCGCCCATTACAGTAGCGGCCATTTTGAAAAGTACAGTATTCAGTTTTTTTGCTACTCCTCCTTCAAATTTTGGCCAATTTTGTCCAATCTTTGATCAGATGACCTTTGGACTGAGCCGCACAGAAATGACTGAACAGATTTTTTGTATTCATCTTTGTTCAAAAGTTATGATGTCACGAAGTTAACAAGGTCGACCTGAAATTGATTTTGAGGCTGTATCTCAGCCAAACTTTGAGCAATCAAAACAAAATTTGGTAAGCTTGATCAGGACCATGATCTGAGGGTCCATGCCAAATTTGGGAACAGCGCCACCTACAGGTCATGAGATCTGAGAAATGGCTATTTTGGCCAATAACTTTTGAACAGTTTGTCAGAAAATCAAGATCTTGGTGTCTATGGATTCCTTGGGTCATGCTGAATCCTGTCAACATCGGATGAAACACATGTCCGCCATTTTGAATTTTGTCATAAATTGCAATATCTTTCAAACAATTTGACATATCTTCACAAAAATTGGTACGTATCATCATCAGAAGGTCCTGAAGGTACCTAAGAAGTTTCGAAACAGCGCCACCTAGTGTTCCACAGATATAATGATTTTTGCAAAAACGCTTATAACTTTTGAAAACATTTTCCAAAATGTTTATGTTTTATGTCCTTTTATTCCCTGGCTTATACCTATTCCAACGATGTGTAATTTGTCATTTTCCTTAAATGTACCTGTCCGCCATATTGAAATAAATGAAAAACCGTTTTTTCGCTACTCCTCCCACAAATTTTGTCCAAATTTGCCCAAAATCGGCTCAGATGATCTTTGGACCGAGCCACACAGAAATGACTGAATGGATTTTTGATATTCGCTACCGTTCCCAAGATATTCATCTCTGAATGTGACCTTGCTTGTGTTTGTTGTCTTATGCTAGTTAGCTTAGCACAGTAATCGCTTAGCATGCTAACCAATTGCCATTCTTTGTACTGTGGTCTTCAGTCATCAGGTTAACCAAAACTTAGTTGGCATTATGTAACTTTGCATTCTAATATGGTTAACATGCTATGGAGCTTTTTTTGTGAACTCTTTCTCACACTGAAACCTCTGCTCAGCAGACTGATGAACATGCATGGCTGATTAGCTCAATGTGTTACACCACGGATCCCGAATGCTTTGCGTCGTGGGTTCAAAACTCAGTGTGACACATGCCCAGACCGCATGAGGTACTGTGGCAGGAAAAGATGCAGAACTTGTGTCTGTTCTAGGCACTGTGCCTAAAACTGGTCTAATCTGAAGCTATCACATATGCAATTCATTTATGTACAAATTCGCCACACATAAATGACTGAACAGATTTTCTTCATTAATCCTTGTTCCAAAATTATAATGCTGCAAACTGTGCTGTACTGCTTGATGTGCTGCTCTGCTTGCAGTGTTGCTCTGCTTGCAATGCTGCTCTGTTTGCTGTGCTGTTCTGCTTGCAGTGCTACTCTGCTTGAAATGCTGCTCTGCTTGCTGTGCTGTTCTGCTTGCTGTGTTGCTCTGCTTGCGGTGCCTTCGGGGCTTGGCCCCGCATTGCTGCTTGCAGCTATATTTATACATTGATTTGTTCTTTTTTACTTCTAAAGATTGTAAAATTTACAGCGTTTTACTGTGAAATTTACATAAAATGTCTGGTAAGAGCTTTTACAGTTTTTCCCTGTATATAGTACAGGAACTTGCTGTTAACCTATTAACAATTTTTTTCCGTAGCGTTTTTACAATATTTTACCATTAAAATCACATTCATTTTTTATAGTGTATCTGGATATAGGCATTTGAAGTTAATCTGACATAACAAAAGAATCATCATTAGGTCAATATAACAAAGACATACATGAAACACAGGGAAAGTACTATATACAGTTAGGACAGTTTGATTGTGGGTAAAAATGGAGTCAGTGTCCTTTTTCCAAAGTATATTGGAAGTTTATCTGTAGTCTTTGGACCAAATGGTTGGCACTGTCTGTTGATGGGGGATGCAGAGAGGGGATCACCTCCTGTCTTTGAAGCTTGCAGAGAGCTTCAGACACCGTCTCTGCTAAGGTCGTTCGTGGGAGACGAGGTGATAATGAACCTTTGAAGAGAACTGGTTTTGCGACTCTTTGGAGCCGATGACTTAGTTTGGACAACAGGAGAGAAAAGCATTTTGATCACGTCCATTCGTTACACCACAGATCTTGCTCTCCGGGCCACCAAGGCTATGGTGGCCCCGGAGAGACATATGTGGATCAATCTGGCCGACAATGGGGAGAAAGACATTATTCTCTCTGCATATCTGTCAAGGTGATGGTCGATAGGTTTAGAGGGGCGAGGGTGCGGTCTTCAGGTTTTAAGAAATTTACAGAGTGTCACCTCTCAGGCTCCTCCTCCTGATACCAGGAGTAAGGCTCAAAAGAGGCAGGACTCAAGAAAAAATAAAAGAGATTTGAGAGAGGTTATTGAAGCCAAGCGTTTGGGTGGCAGAAATCCACCCCACGCTAGAGGGAAATGGTATAGAGCAGGGGTATCCAAACTACGGCCCGCGGGCCATCAGCGGCCCGTTATCAGTCCTGTGGCGGCCCACGAGGGATTTTTAAAAATGATATGAATATGGCCCATTATAGGGAAAAATAGATGAAATTCACTAAATAACCATCGGATGTCGCTATAACATGCAGCCAAGGCAGTACGTAAGACATAATCAGGCTAAAAAAAAACAAATTATTGTTGATCACATTTTGGTAAGTCATGGCGCAACAAAGAAAACGGAAAATCGAAAGTGAATGCAGGAGATTTCAGAAAACCATTCACTGATGGCGAATTTGTAAAGGACTGTCTGATGAAAGTTGCTACTATAATTTGCCCAGAAAAGATTTTAAAAACATCAGTCTTTCAAGAAATACAGTCGGACGATGAATTGAAGACTTGTCGGCAAATCTAAAAGAACAAGTGACAGACAAAGTACCTACGTTTGATTTTTACTCAATTGTGTGCGATGACAGCACTGACTCTACAGACACTACACAGCTGTTAATTTTTTTGCGAGGTGTGGATAGTGATTTTTGCATTTCAGAAGAGCTTCTTGATATGAAGAGCCTTAAGAGTACAACAACGGGAAAAGATCT
Organism: Hypophthalmichthys nobilis; assembly: GCA_037950665.1. Lineage (NCBI taxonomy): Eukaryota > Metazoa > Chordata > Actinopteri > Cypriniformes > Xenocyprididae > Hypophthalmichthys > Hypophthalmichthys nobilis. The sequence goes on along the minus strand of CM075475.1, from coordinate 209,078 downwards.
TTTTGAAGCCGTATCATGTGCGATTGAAAACATGAATCTCCCTTGGGCCAAGCTCTGTGGCATTACAACGGATGGAGCACCATCCATGATCGGCGAGGGGAAAGGAATGGCTTCCATGGTATGCAACAAAGTTAGCGAAAGTGGAGGTGAGGCTGTAAAAATGCACTGTATCATACACCAGGAAGCGCTCTGTGCCAAAGCTATTCAGATGGATGATGTGATGACCACTGTGGTGAAGACTATAAACTTGATTCATTCAAGAGCGCTCAACCACAGAGAATTACGGGCATTTTTGTCTGATATTGATGCAGAATACGGTGACATACTATATCACTCCAATGTGCGGTGGCTGAGTCGTGGCTCTGTTCTACAGCGGTTCTATTCGCTGAGGTCTGAAATTGACCAGTTTTTGAAAGAACAAAATCCGACACTTGATCAACTCAATGACCCTGACTGGCTGGCAGACCTTGCTTTTTTAGTTAATTTGACCAGTCACCTGAACGCACTGAATAAAAGCGTGCAGGGCAAGGACCAGCTGATATCGGACATGTATGCACACTTGAAATCCTTTGCTGTGAAGCTAAGACTTTTTGAGAGACAAATCCGTGAACGCAATGCTGTGCACTTTCCTCGTTTGTCTGAAATTATCTCGAGTTTTTCAGACTCCAACATTCCTGGAAAAATGGATAAATATTCGACAGTGTTGACATCCCTAATCACAGAATTTAATCAGCGTTTTCAAGACTTTTCCGCTATTGATAATGACATCAAACTGTTTTCGACCCCTTTCTCTGTTAACGTAGAAGAAGTGCAAGAGAATGTGGAACTCATAGAACTGCAGTGCGATGATTCTCTTCGCAGCCGCCACCAGCTTCTTCCCCTGCCTGAGTTTTACAAGAGTTTGGAAACATCAAGATTCCCCTTGAGAGAGTCAGTCTGACTGACAGCCATCTCTGTGATCTGCTTCGTATCTCTACTACACGACTTACTCCTGACTTGACATCAGTTCTGAAATCCAAGGCACAACATCAGTGTTCACATTAATAAAGTTAATGGTGGGTAAAACAATTATTGAAAGCAATACATTGTAATGATTCCTAGGTTATAAATTTATATGTAAATAATATATAAATATATAATTTATATAAATATATATTTAGCATTTTTAGAAAATAGCATATTTAAAATATAAGTAGACAAAGACAAATTAATGGCAATAATAAATTAGTTTGTCTAACAGTAGTTTTTTATTATTATTACAGACATGTGGCCCGAGACAACAGAAATTTTTTGCATTTTTTGGACACCCCTGGTATAGAGAGAAAGAGCTGTTTCATTTCTGAGTGTGTTCAGCTGAGGTCCCTACTCTTTGGAGTCTCAGTAAGACATCAGGTATTCGGCCCCCTTATGGCCGCCTTGGTGATCTGCGCATGATTTATAAATCGAGGGAACGATTTAATTTATTTTCTTGCATGTCAAGTGTGGGGCTCCGTAAGTTTTATTTAAACTGTTCGTTAATTGAAATGTGATGCTGTTATTGAAAGTATACTACCATGTTGTTTATTTATTAGTTTGTAGCGCTGTTTGGTTTGTGTGTGCTTTGTAGTTTCCTGGTCATGACGTCATTCGCCTATGACGTTCCATCACACCATTGGACTGATATCACACGTGCTTCACTACGCAATCCCACAGAAGCGTTCCCACAGCGTCTTCGACACAGCGCAAGTTCCCTTGAAAAGGAAATATTTTTCATTTTTATTTAAGAACATTTCATTTTCCTTGAAGGGAGCTGTGAACTTTTATGTGACCTCCTGTCATGAGTGCCATGTTGTAATTCTTTTTAGTCTTCCCAGTTGATTAGTCTCCCCAGGTGTCTTGTTAACTGGTTTCATGGTGGGGCTTGTTACCCCATTATAGCCCTGATAGTGCTTTGTCTGTAATTTTAGTTGTAATGGTAGTCACTCTGCTCGTGTTTCTGTTTTTTGTATTTTTTGTGTTCCCAGCTATTTGTTTACCTTGTTACTTTCATTACCCTACACCTAGATCTTCATGCTGTGCAATGTGCATTTATCACTGGGTATTCTGCTCTGTGAATACACAAAACTTTTGTGTCCTTGCCATCTGGACGAACACACATGTGACCAGTAACATCAGATTTGTGAATGTTAGAAAAAACTGATTTTATCATACTCAACCAGTCGTAGTCACAGAATCAGCGCTCAGTGAAAAACATATAACTGACTCGATAAATATCTGAAAAAATGACAAATATCTGAAAAAATACAGTAATATTGACTTTGACAAAAACAGGTTTTGGGGCTGGGAAACACTGCACTGGATGGCCGAGTACATACTACAAGTAAGCGCACTTCCTCACTCACCTGTCAAGATCTACAGCCCAGGGAAAATATTATTATCTAGCCCACACCTGCCCTAAAGTGAAAGCTGAACATAGGCTAAACAGTGGAAATTTAAAGCAAGAACAAAATTGTGAAATGATACGAGATGTAGTTTATCATCTTTTGGATCAAACTCAGAGCAGATGCAGAAGTGAAGCAGCACAAAAACGGGTGTGCCTCACTACCTTGTACAAAATATTTTCTAACAATTTCTTAAGAGTTGCACAAACACAAAAACTCATTGTCACTGTGATGGAGAACTGCACCTAAAGAAAGTCACGGGGAACACTTTAGAATGGGGAACCCATGTTCACTATTAACTACAACTTTTACCTCATTAAACTAGTTTACTGTTTATTAATAGTTTGTAAGGCAGTAAAAGTTTAGGTATTGGGTAGGATTAAGGGATGTAGAATAAAGTCATGCAGAATATGGCACTAATACACTATATTGCCTAAAGGTTTGGTACACCTGCCTTTACATGCACATGAACTTTAATGACATCCCATTCTTAATCCATAGGGTTTAATATGGAGTTGGCCCACCCTTTGCAGCTATAACAGTCTCAACTCTTCTAGGAAGGCTTTCCACAAGGTTTAGGAGTGTGTTTATGGGAATTTTTGACCATTCTTCTAGAAACACATTTGTGAGGTCAGGCAGTGATGTTGGGGAGAAGGCCTGGCTCGCAGTCTCCGCTCTAATTCATCCCAAAGGTGTTCTGTCGGGTTGAGGTCAGGACTCTGTGCAGTCCACTCAAGTTCCTCCACACCAAACTCGCTCATCCATGTCTTTATGGACCTTGCTTTGTGCGCTGGTGCGCAGTCATGTTGGAACAGGAAGGGGCCATCCCCAAACTGTTCCCACAAAGTTGGGAGCATGAAATTGTCCAAAATGTCTTGGTGTGCTGAAGCATTAAGAGTTCCTTTCACTGGAACTATAAGTGGCCAAGCCCAACCCCTGAAAAACAACCCCACACCATAATCCCCCTCCACCAAACTTTAAACTTGGTACAATGCAGTCAGGCAAGTACCGTTCTCCTGGCAACCGCCAAACCCAGACTCGTCCATCGGATTGCCAGACAGAGAAGCGTGATTGGTCACTCCAGAGAACACGTCTCCACTGCTCTAGAGTCCAGTGGCAGCGTGCTTTACACCACTGCATCCGACGCTTTGCATTGCACTTGGTGATCCAAACACTTGGATGCGCTCTGGAAGTTTGCCATTAAAATATCGCCATAGAAACGGCCTTAAATAAACTATAAAAAAGGGTGAAGATCGTGTCTGAAAGCTCCAATCAATTTTTTATTGGTTAAAATCAATGGAGAATATCTCGTATTTTTCTGGGAGCACCCACGGGATCGGCGCCTACTGTGAACAGCACAAACCACATGGAATCTGATCTTTTTCATTCCGATTTGTGCCACTTCCATATGTGATACTAAATCCAATACAGGTCAGATGTTTTGTAATGCGAGTGCAGTGTGAACAGTCATATCGGAATTCATGCAGTTTTTATGTCACTCCAAATTAACATTCATCACGATTCTGCGCTCATGGGAGTCTATAGACCATTTCAAGGACGTAAGTAATAAATGGTTTGGGATGCTACTGCGCATGTCTGGTCCTGAAGCATTTCCGGTGGCGCCATTTTTAAATCACAGATCTGTGATACTTAGTCTAGCACAAATGGAACAGTTAAAGTATTTACAACAACTGGAAATAAACGATTATGTGGAATTATTGTACACTTTAAACAAGACTTGAGGCGCAAACATTTCACACAGAACATTTTATGTTTACCTGAAGTATCTTATCCAGACGTCTATCATTATCTAACTGTGCATCTACACGAGAAATGCGGACAATCCAACCGTCTCCATTGACTTTGTATTGCGTGAGGATGACTCCTTGTCATTTCTGACTTGTAACAGAAAACAGAACAATGCCTTAAAGTGTTTGACTGCTGGACATTTTACTTAATCTATAGGCTATGTAATTCAATAACCTGTCACGTTTAAAAAGTCTATATCTTCTCTACAAACAATGGTAACGTTAAAACGTTTAATTAATGTTTATTATTTAAGGGCCTGTTAATGTTTAATAGCTTGGTTTGCTGCTCATATCCGTCGATGTTTACTGATAAACTGGGAAATGCTGTTGTTATGTGATGACGGTTTAATCTATTTTGCAAACTCGCATGTTTATCACAAGTTATTGAGGCTTTCTGTTCAATCTTGAATAACGTTACGCTTCCATAACACATCTGTATCCAATATACCTTTGTTGTTCCCATAACAGAGAGCACTGTTTTTCTCTGGCATTTTTAAATGGCCCATAAAATAGAATAGTTTGGCTTGGCTTGACACACAGTCTAATGGTCTAACAAAATATAAATTTCAAACCTCTTTTTACTGTACCATTGTTTAAGAACCCTCTACTTCCTTTCTAAGCCAATGCAGGACGAGACCGCCCACGATTGTAAAGCAAAATGTGATTGGTTGTAGCGAGAGTGTGCTGCAATTGGTCAGCTAGAATTGTTTCAGAATCCATAAATGTGTGAGGTGATTCACAGAAAGCAATTCACAAATGTACAGGTGGTGATTCACAAATAAATGCAGGCAGAGTTGTGCTTGTGACATAAAAACATATTTGTGAATATGTTTTTTATTAGCAAATCTCATTTTATTTATTTGTGAATTCAATTATTTTTTGTGAAACTCCTAACATATATTTGTGGATCTCATTCTATTCATTTGTGCATACCATTATTTTTTGTGAATATATTTACATTTATTTGTGGATCATAATCTATTTATTTGGAATTTTGCTACAATGGTAGGATTGTAGCAAAATGAGATTTGCTAATAAAAAACATATTCACAAATATGTTTTTATGTCACAAGCACAACTCTGCCTGCATTTATTTGTGAATCACCACCTGTACATTTGTGAATTGCTTTCTGTGCATTTGTGGATTGCTGCACGCATTTATGGATCTCTTCCTGCGCATTTGTGAATCACCTCAGGCATTTGTGGATTCTGAAACAATTCTAGGGTCAGGACTGCAGACAAATCCACAAATAGGTCGACTCCACCCACCGACTACTCAAGCCAATAAGATAACGGCCACGTTACGCTGACCAATCGCAGCACACTTTCGCTACAACCAATCACGTTTTGCTTTACAATCGAAGGGCGGTCTCATCCTGCATTAGCTTAGAAACGAAGTAGAGGGTTCTTAAACAATGGTACAGTAAAAAGAGGTTTAAAATTTATATTTTGTAAGACCATTAGACTGTGTCAAGCCAAGCCAAACTATTATATTTTATGTGCCATTTAAAAATGCCAGAGAAACAGTGCTCTCTGTTAAGGGAACAACAAAGGTATATTGGATACAGATGCATTATGGAAGCGTCACGTTATTCAAGATTGAACAAAAAGCCTCAATAATTAGCTACTGTAATACTCGGATTTGTGTATTAAGGAATCCGTGCTTACCGAGTATTATGCATGGGTTCTTGGCTATTTTCTGTATCTGTTGTGGCCAAGACCAAGACTTCTGTGCTCAGAACTCAGTGTTTATTTCGACATTTCTTTAACTGTGACTCTGAATCGTCCCACCTGATTACATCGTGCGTTCTCTCCCATCCATCTCTCCCGCGCTCTCTTTCCCGTCTTCTCCTCCCGTTCTTCCCCTTACGCTCGCAATATCTCGCGTACAATCTAACTTTATTTAATTACGCTCACGATATCTCGCGTACAATCTAACTCCTCATTTCTAATGTATGTCGACACAAACCCCCATAAGAGAACATACTGATAACAGTGCATGTAACCAAACTTACATTTTTTTTTGCTGTATAACCATGAGAACTATGAACCAATTTTACTGTTAAACAACTTACAAAATACCCATTATGCTATACATACAGTATAATGGCAGAAACAAGTCACATCAGAACATTCAAAGTACGCCACTTAGTACAATTGAAAGTCTTTTAAGTAGGCCGGCATTCGACTTAACCTGGGACGTATGTGTGGTGTGGATGACGGTGTAACAGGGGACCCTGGGGCACCAGTGGGTATTCCCACTACCATTGAAGTTGGCATCTGGGGGGGCTGTACCAAGAAGGGTGTGGGGAAAATGTCTCTAGCATTGTCCGCTGAAACATCCAGTAAAGGGCCGTTCTGCACCAAAGGTTGGTGTACTGGCGGCAAACCTGCCTTGGGGGGTCCAGTGGGAGGTTCAGGGGTCATTGGAGTAACATGGGGTGGGAGAAGACCTGATAGTGTGTTCAGGGTGTTTGGTTTGGCGGTTAACTGAGGTGAGGGAGGTGTGTGTGTTTGTGAGTGATCGGTGATGTATGGCTTCATGCGGTTATAGTGAATGACTTTGGTTTTTGCGAGTGGTTTGGAAGTATCATGAACAGCAAAATCCACGGGGGTAAGACTACCAGGGGGTACTATTGAATGTAAAACCTCATAAGGACCCACCCAGCGAGGATGCAGTTTATTATGCTTGTTGGCTGGGTCATCAATGAGTACCGAGTCGCCCGCCTTGTAAGGGGTGTACTTAACATGACAATCATAGTAATGTCGTTGTTGTCCTTGCGCTTTGTCCCGAAAGGCAGTTGCTGACCGATAAGCAGCGGACAATCTTTGTCGTAGTGAGTTAGCAAATGTTACTGGCGTACCCGTGGTGGCTGAAGTGACGGAGGTGCCATCTTGAAAGCTAAAAAGAATGCCGTAAAACCGGTACTGGAATGATTGATGGTATTGTAAGCTAATGCGACTTGTGAGAGGTGTTCATCCCATTCCCTACCAGACTCAAAGAGGTATTTGGCGAGCTCATCTTTTAAGGTGCGGTTGAAGCGCTCCACAGCACCGTCACATTGGCCATGGTAGGGAGATGTGCGGAGCTTTTTAATGTCCATTAACTTACAGAGATTTTTAATGAGGTCAGATTTGAATTGTCTGCCTTGGTCGGAGTGCAAGGCATGTTGCGGTATATAATGATCAAAAATGCAAACTGCCACTGAGATAGCTGTCTGATCCTTCAAAGGATACAGATTTACAAATTTAGTGTACAGGTCTATCATTACTAAGACATAACAGTTGCCTTTAGTCGTTGGAGGTAGCTCAGTTATGTCTGTGGCGACGATTTCGAACAGTCGACCGGGAGATATGGACATGAGCGGAGCCTGTGGTCGGGGCACAGGCGAACGCCGTGACTGACAGGCCACGCATCGAGAACAATGTTTAGAAATGTCTGCCGACATGTAGGGCCAATAAAAGAATCATCTAGCCCTATTCAGGGTTTTAGCATGGCCATAGTGACCAACTGAAGGATTGCCGTGAACATGGGTCAGTATGTCTGGAACCAAGGACGTCGGAATGATAATTTGGAGGACGTCGTCAGCAGGCGGGGTGCGCGACAGTCTACACAACACATTTTCGTGTAGAGTTAAACGACTGAATTGTGACCACAATTTCCTAACGTATGGTGACGCGTTCCTGAGCTTCCACAAAGGGGGCTTGTGTCCCATTTCTACCCATGAGAGGACGGTGGCTAAGTCAAAGTCGGACTGTTGTTGTTCTGCGACTTTCCAGTCGCTTTGAATTTGGATAAGATTCGCTGTGACATAATTTGGAACAGGTATGACTACGAGAGGATTAACATCTGTCTTTGGTGTCTGCGCAGGTGTCGACGCCAGGTTTGACTGTGGCTCGAACAGTGGGGTCTGTGTTGCAACCGAAAACGTGGCGGACTCCCGTTCGTTGCCATTATCATGTTGAACAGCCTCAACCTGTGGCCGTCGAGACATAGCGCTGCGTTCAAGTGTTTGGCACCATCGCGGTGGTGCACGCACCAGTCATAAAGGTCTAATTCAAGCACCGACCACACAATGGCAAATAATTCTCGATCGAAAGTGGACCATTTCCTTTCCGATGCTGACAGCACTTGGCTGGCGTATGAAATAACATGCTCCTTGCCATCCACTTGTTGTGAGAGGACAGAGCCGACTGAATACAGGGACGCATCTGTGTAAAGTAGAAAGGGTATTGAAAGGTTTGGAAACGCCATAATAGGCGGCGATGTCAATGCTTCCTTTAAGACGCGAAATGATTCGTCTGCATGAACTGACCAAGTGAACGTAACACCCTTGTGTGTTAACCGGTGTTAAGGTTCTGCTATATGAGCGAAGTTTCTGATAAACCTTCGGTAATACGAACATAAGCCTAAGAAAGCCCTGATCTGCATGGCAGTCGTTGGAATTGGCCACGTCTTAACTTTCTCGATGTTTGATGGGTCAGGCTCAACTCTGGCGCTGGAGACACGATGGCCCAAAAACGTTACCAAGGAGCGTGCCAGATGGCATTTAGACGGCTTGAGTTTAAGTCCGGCCGAATGAAAGCGTCCGAAGATTTCGCACAAGTATTTCAGATGTTGTGCAAAGTCTGTGCTGTAAACGATTATATCGTCTAGATAGATCAAGCAAATGCTTCAATGAAGACCATGGAGCACCAACTCCATTAAGCGCTGAAAGCTAGGTGGTGCATTTGATATACCCATAGGCATCATACGAAATTGATAAAGCCCCGCACCTGTCGAAAACACTGTTTTTTCTTTGTCTGGAAGACTACATTTTCCAGCATTGCTTGAGATCTACAGCAAACTACGGCAACTCATATAGCTCAAAATACACAGCACTTTTTTCCTTGCGGCGGTTATAAATGGTATAATTTTGTATAAAGTTAGAAAGTAATAAAAATGATTTAAGTAGTATTTTGTGTGCTTTATTAGACATTAAAGTAAAAGTAATCTGTTTTGATATTTAAATACACTGTTAATTACAATAACAACTAGCTGAAAAAAATAAAATAGATCAAAGACTTGACTTGAGACTTCACTTGGACCCCTAAAGACTTGAGACTTGACTTGACTTGACTTGACTTGGACTTGGACCTCAAAGACTTGAGACTTGACTTGGACTTGACCGCAGGGACTTGTGAACATCTCTGGTATTTGCCAATAACCCGCAGTCAAATCAATCGTGCTGAACATTTGTGCTCCAGACAGCCTATCTAGAGTGTCGTCGACCTGAGGAAGAGGGTGTGAGTCTTTGATCGTGACCAAACTCCGTCTCAGCAGCATACTGTATGACTGTATGATCTCTCAAGTGTCGTAGCCTACATTAGAGGCGAAGCTTTGCAGCAGCACTAATTATAGTTAAATATAACATATTTCTTATTTAAATATCAGCGAGTGGTGGTTCGCATGGCGACAAAAGCTTATAAAGTGGAATGATTTGACAATGCTGTACTGACTCTTATTCTACCTGGCAGAAATAAGGCTGTCCTGAAGACGGCGCGGTTCGACCAATCAGATGAAAGGGGCGTTTCAGCCCCACCCACATGCGCGAATGAAATATCAAAGCCATAAACAGATTTGTAAATCACAAACGAAAAATGGGAAATCAGGCCAAAATCTCATTTTCCGTTTGTTAAACTAAACGAAAAAACAAATAAACAAGCTGTCTTTTCATTTCTTGTTATTCCATTCCAAATAGGAAATGAAATGATCAAGACGTACACGGACCAGGAGAAAACTGTGGGGTACAAAATGTGAAAGTCATGTCTGTACATCAGAACCAATGCAAGAGACAAAAAAGAGACAACTTATTAAGGCTTTAATAAATTTTCTTTCTTGCACATTATAGCCAATTAAAGTTTTTTTTGTTTTGTTTTTTTCAAATTTTTTTATAACACAATAGGCCTAAACGTTCTTTAGAATGCAAGTAGGCCTACTACTACTAGAGACGCTACAATAATCGAAGCTATAACCAAGTTACTTATCTGGCCTCCGTTTTTTTTTTTTGTCGTCATAAACTATGCATAATTGATGTATAGTTATGTAGAGTTAAATAATGTTTAGTGGACGTTCGCAAAACATACTTAAACTGAAATTTGATGCATCAAGTAGTTTGCTTACCTATAGACTTACTTACAGTGGGTACTGAAAGTATTCAGACCCCCTTAAATTTTTCACTCTGTTATATTGCAGCCATTTGCTAAAATCATTTAAGTTCATTTTTTTCCCTCATTAATGTACACACAGTACCCCATATTGACAGAAAAACACAGAATTGTTGACATTTTTGTAGATTTATTAAAAAAGAAAAACTGAAATATCACATGGTCCTAAGTATTCAGACCCTTTGCTCAGTATTTAGTAGAAGCACCCTTTTGATCTAATACAGCCATGAGTCTTTTTGGGAAAGATGCAAAGTTTTTCACACCTGGATTTGGGGATCTTCTGCCATTCCTCTTTGCAGATCCTCTCCAGTTCTGTCAGGTTGGATGGTAAACGTTGGTGGACAGCCATTTTTAGGTCTCTCCAGAGATGCTCAATTGGGTTTAAGTCAGGGCTCTGGCTGGGCCATTCAAGAACAGTCACGGAGTTGTTGTGAAGCCACTCCTTCGTTATTTTAGCTGTGTGCTTAGGGTCATTGTCTTGTTGGAAGGTAAACCTTCGGCCCAGTCTGAGGTCCTGAGCACTCTGGAGAAGGTTTTCATCCAGGATATCCCTGTACTTGGCCGCATTCATCTTTCCCTCGATTGCAACCAGTCGTCCTGTCCCTGCAGCTGAAAAACACCCCCACAGCATGATGCTGCCACCACCATGCTTCACTGTTGGGACTGTATTGGACAGGTGATGAGCAGTGCCTGGTTTTCTCCACACATACCGCTTAGAATTAAGGCCAGAAAGTTCTATCTTGGTCTCATCAGACCAGAGAATCTTATTTCTCACCATCTTGGGAGTCCTTCCATGCGGGCTTTCATGTGTCTTGCACTGAGGAGAGGCTTCCGTCGGGCCACTCTGCCATAAAGCCCCGACTGGTGGAGGGCTGCAGTGATGGTTGACTTTCTACAACTTTCTCCCATCTCCCGACTGCATCTCTGGAGCTCAGCCACAGTGATCTTTGGGTTCTTCTTTACCTCTCTCACCAAGGCTCTTCTCCCCCGATAGCTCAGTTTGGCCGGACGGCCAGCTCTAGGAAGGGTTCTGGTCGTCCCAAACGTCTTCCATTTAAGGATTATGGAGGCCACTGTGCTCTTAGGAACCTTAAGTGCAGCAGAAATTTTTTTGTAACCTTGGCCAGATCTGTGCCTTGCCACAATTCTGTCTCTGAGCTCTTCAGGCAGTTCCTTTGACCTCATGATTCTCATTTGCTCTGACATGCACTGTGAGCTGTAAGGTCTTATATAGACAGGTGTGTGGCTTTCCTAATCAAGTCTAATCTTTCCTAATCAACCTAACCTGAGTTAAATATATGACACAGCAAAGGGTCTGAATACTTAAGACCATGTGATATTTCAGTTTTTCTTTTTTAATAAATCTGCAAAAATGTCAACAATTCTGTGTTTTTCTGTCAATATGGGGTGCTGTGTGTACATTAATGAGGAAAAAAAATGAACTTAAATGATTTTAGCAAATGGCTGCAATATAACAAAGAGTGAAAAATTTAAGGGGGTCTGAATACTTTCCGCACCCACTGTAATTTAAATTACATGAGAAAATATTTGTACTGTGAAGAAAATGACCTTCAACTCAGAATTTGTAAGCCACCTTTTTATTGATCATAAGAAGAAAAATAAAAGTACAATACTATCAAATCATTAACAGGAGTACTGTCTTAAAAAGCATGCATGATTATGATCAAGCCATGCCAGTACTTTATATTTCTGTCCAAATGACTAAACTGACACTGGTCCAGATCCAGGTGTTCTTCATGAAGTAGCAGCGCACGCGACCAAGTGTAGCTGCACATCCCCCTCTGTTGGTGAACATGATCACTACACAATTGTTCCGATAAACCAGCAGTCCGTTGTATGCTGGTCGGGCTTTTTTGCAATGCGGGTTGTTTTGAATGAGCTATAAAACGGGGACATTTTCGGGGGCAGCTCCAGTCGGGGACAGAACACCAAAAACCGGGACTGTCCCCGGAACACGGGGACGTCTGGTCACCCTATTATTTTGTCCATATTGCACAGCCCTAGCACATAACTTAGTGCTTTTATGCTGAAATGTTTTCGAAAAAGAGACGCAAAAATCCATTTCTGTTCCAAGAAATAAAGTTGTGTGAATTTGACATCTAAGCACGACGAAAGAATAGATAGTTATTTGCTGTCTCTGCCAACTCTGGTGGATTAATTTAAAATGGCGCTCTCCCACAATCACTCCCTCGGCTGTTTTGAGGGAGTACTAACGTAGAAAATTACGACGAGACAGTTAAAATAGTGAAAAGTCATATAATTAATTGCAGACTATGCCAAAATTAACATATTTTACTTTTTATATTTGAGCTGCGTAGTTTAATTGCGGTTGGCTTCACTAAGTTTGTTAAAATTCGACTCTTAATCTTTTTTTTTTACTAAATAAAAAAAAAAAACTAACTGTGTCACAGACACGCCAGGTTCCAGCACCATCCAATCACAGCGCACTCCATCTGCGGAATACTGATCACTCACACCTGCACCCCATTAGCACGCTCATCAACACCAGTACAAAAGACACTCACACACACTCAGTCACTGTCCGGTCTCGTTCGCATCTAGACATTACTACATGCTTACCTCAAGGACTCCTAGCGATCTACTTACCTATCTCCAGCGTCTCCAAGTCTCCTCCTGTGTTCCCAGTCTGTGTGTGAGTGTCTCCAGTCTCCAGCGTTGTTCGTCTCCACCGTCATCCAGGATCTTCTCATCTACCAACACAAAGGACAGTATCATTCATCTGCACCTCACCATTCACCCAGAAGTACACTTGATATTCACCTGCACGTCTGTTATCTCTGCTGTGTGTCAAATAAACATCCTTACCTGTGATCTCCTGTCTTCGACCCTTCTGTACTGTAGCAAACTGGGCCCCAAAATGTATTTAAAATGGGGCCCACATTCAGCCCATCAATGTGCCCACTCTGAACCCATGCCCAGATGATGCCCATATAGCCCAGATAAAACCCACGTGGGGTCCACATGGACATGTTGGCTGGGACCCTGGTCCTGCAGAGTTCAGCTCCAACCCTGATCAAACACACATGAACAAGCTAATCAAGGCTTGAAGGGTTGTTAGAGAGCTGTAGGCAGGTGAGTTTTTATCAGGGTTGGAGCTGAACTCTGCAGGACTGAGGCTCTCCAGGACCAGGGTTAGCCACCCCTGTTCTAGTTGATCGACTACTTCAGATGTTTCATCATCGGACTTGGGCTCTAATTAATATGGTAAAATCAATGCTATCTTTTCTGTCCGTCCGTACATTGTATACAGTGTCTTGTGAATTGATAGCTGTCATTCAGCAATGGGCATTTTGTATCACAAAGGACTGGGCCATCTGACCAATCAGAGCAGTGTGGGCTCACGGAAAGGAGGGGTTTAGAGAGAATGATTCTTCATACTGCTTCTATTTACGAATCATTAAGAACCGAGGTGAAATTAAATGTATATTATGAGAAAACGAAAGTTTTTTTTGACCTTGCATGCATGTAAACCTGTAGGAGACTACCAAAGCAATATTAGGAACCTTAAAAAATGCATCATAGGGGCACTTTAAAAAGAACAATAATGAAAACGCAAAACTGGCAATAACTTGGCGGCCTCAGTACTTCATCCACCCTTCTTCAAAATCTCTCTTCCTCCTTTACCTTCACCCTCCTCTATTCCTTAACATTCACTCCTCCCTCTTTTCATCCTCTTTACCTTATGACAGAAATATAGAAAAATTTTAAAGTGACATTCCATCCAACTTCATTGTAACTGAACAATGAAAACTGAACAATAACAATTAACTATACTTTCCTTCTTCATTCGTGTTCTTATACTGTCTTCTTACTTTCTTGATATTCTTTCATTCCATCCTCAAGCAATTTCTACAAATTTATCCTAATTTCTTTTAATTTTCCTACATTTCTTACAAAAAGAGCATGATGTGCAAAGTGTTAAGATGGCATGTAAAAGATATTTATAAGAGTTAACATGGGATTATTTACTTGAGATAAATGGTATTGATTATACTACTCTTTAAAATGTATAAAGAGGGCACTGCACTGCGGCGACCTGTAGAAGCAGTTAGGTTCATTTAAACATGTTAAAAGGGCAGTTAAAGAAATGTATTTTTGATTAGTTTTATGTAACATCGCAGTACAGTCTTTTGCTAACAAGACTGTTGTCACGACCACCGTCAGTACCTGTCAGTTCCCGGACTACAGTTCCCATAATCCTCCCTGCCAGTCACATGCACTCTCCACACCAATCACCCGTTGCCACATACACCTGTAGCCTATTATCTGGACTATTTAGGACACACTCACACACCATCTGATTGCGAAGTCTTGTTAACTGTTGTTGCAATTCTGAGCATTATTTACCCTGCCTGCCGACTGTTTATTGTTATCTGACCTGTGAACGATATCTGCCTGCCCTAATCTACTGCCTGTATCCTGACCACGTCTCTGCCTGTCCCTTGCTGTACCTGTTTGCCACTGTTGGACCCACGCCTGTTTGACCACGAACATTGTTCAAATAAAGCTTGCACATGGATCTCACGTCGTGTCCCGTCTCGTTACAACTGTACTGCCTTTAATGTACAACACCTTCAATGATTCAGTAGTTCTAATGAATTATCCTCCAGTTTTCTATGAGCTGGTCACTAGTTGAGCCACACAAATAAGTGAAATAATATTTTTAACACTTTCCACATCATATTATTACACTTAGTTTTTTTTTATTTTATTTTTTTACAGTAAATAAGTTATAATAGGCACTAAAGTGTTTTTTGTGTTTGTGCCTCCCTACAAACCACCCTTTCTTTTAAGAGTCGTGATCCTGTCCCGCACACAATCTTTCACACCAGTCCATGTTCGCTGCTTCAAAGCTTCTGGCTCTGTGTGAGTGCATCTTTCACGGACTTGCTTACCAGGAACTTTGCATTTCTTGATGAACTTCATCATGTGACTCTCTACTGCTTTTACCTCACTGTCCTCCCATTTCTTTTTTTGGAGCATTTGAAGAACCTACAGTTTAAATATTAAAAATTTAATTCTAATTACAAATAAATCAGTGAGTACGACCAAATCAACACTGTCCTAATGTGTAGATTTTTCTGAATTTTGAAAAGCCCTTGGATATTGCTGCATGGAGCTCATTCATGGTTATTTGATTATTGTTGTTTGTGTAGTCAGAGATTTTTCTTACCTTGATCCTCCTGTGAAACAGATTGAACAGGTGGATCAGTCTCTGCTGGTGCTGTTGTCTGAGATGCGTCACTGTAAACCTCCTCATCACTTGACATGGAATCAACTTGGGCCTCAAGTTGCTCTAAACAATTCGCTGAATATAAAAATTAACAGTTTATTGATTATACTTAGTATCTGTGACTTATGATTATGTACATTGTTTTGCAAATATATACAGCACAGACAGTCCAAGTATACCACTTGGGTCGATTTCAATGTCATCAAGTTTCTTTCCTTTGAAGTCGGACAGTGTTCCTTTCTCCATGGCCATTAGGGCTTTACTCATTTTTGCCAGCTGCAGTGTCTCGTCTGTGAATTCTGATATCGTGACCAAGGAAATCAGCCAGTTGGTCTGCTTCATTCTCGCCAAGGTTAAGAACTTTAGACATGGTTGCTATGTGTTTCCTGAGCCTAGCGATGACAGTGCTTCAGGATTCTTTATGCCACATTCACAAGGAGCTTTGTTGATGCACTCTCCTCCTCTCTTTTGGCAAGGTACTCTGCCCTTGCAACTGGATCCCTTTTTAAACAAGCTCTATGTTGTGCTGTTTTCTTCTTGCTTGATAATGGCATCTACTAATCAAAATAGATTAACTTAAAGATGCAATATGGAATTTTTTTAGTATCAATTTTGGTTATACAGTCCTATATTTTTGAAGAATAGGACTTTTAAATGGACACTGTGCTCTTTTAAAGTCCGCCTGTGGTGAAAATCAAGTTTTTAATGTTGTTTATATGTCTATGTTGTGTTTTTAATATGCTATAAGACAAACCATATGCAAATTCATAAGTCAACACCATTGCTGAGTATTTTCTATTTAAAACTACAGTGAAAAAAAGACCGTCTCAAACCCGTGGTTTGGAATCACTGGTGTTTGACATCACAAACTACCTTGTAACTAATCATGTCAACATGCCGGCGGGCTTTAGCATATCATTAACCATGACCGCTCTGGAGCAGGAGAGTCCTGGAGAGTGGATGCTTTATGAATCTTTTGTTTCGAATCAGCGGTTTGGAGCGTGAATATACCAAATACCAAAGTCACGTAGACCATTGAAATTTCAAAAGACTTATGACATAACGATGCCTCATTTACTGAAATCACGTGACTTTGGCGCTCCGAACCGCTGATTCGAAACAAGATTCATAAAGCATCGAAGCTTCATGAAGCAATGTTTTGAAATCCGCCATCGCTAGATATTGTTGTCATTATTTTGTTTTGTTTTTGTGCACAAAAAGTATTCTCGCTACTTTTAAATATTAAAGTTGAACCACTGTAGTCATGTTGACCGTTTTATCAACGTCTTTTAATACCCTTCTGGACCTCAAAAGATGCAGTGTCATTGCTGCTTATGTGTGGATCAGATACCCTCGGATTTCATCAAAAATATCTTAATTTGTGTTCTGAGGACAAACAAAGGTCTTATGGGAGTGGAACAACATGAGTGAGTAATTAATGACAGAAATTTAATTTTTGGGTAAACTAACCTTTTAACAGTGATGTCACATTCGGATGTTATACTGCCACCACCAGGTAAAGAAGAAAAACAGGGTCATAATATATACAGTGCTGCTTGAAAGTTTGTGAACCCCTTGCAGAATCTGAAAATGTGAATAATTTTAACAAAAGACAGATCATAAAATATGCATGTTATTTTTTATTTAGTACTGTCCTAAGATATTTTACATAAAAAATGTTTATATATGGTCCACAAGACTAAAAATAGCTGAATTTATATAAACGACCCGCTCAAAGGTTTGTGAACCCTTGATTCTTAATACTGTGTGTGGATACCTGGATGATCTACCACTGTTTTTTTTTTTTTTTTTTTGTTTTTTGTGATGGTTGTTCATGAGTCCCTTGTTTGTCCTGAGCAGTTAAACTGCCCAATATTCTTCAGAAAAATCCTCCAGGTCCCGAAAATTCTTCAGATTTCCAGCATCTTTTGCATATTTGAACCCTTTCCAGCAGTGACTTTATGATTTTGAGATGCATCTTTTCACACTGAGGACAACTGAGGGACTCAAACACAACTATTAAAAAAGGTTCAAACATTCACTGATGCTCCAGAAAGAAATACGATGCATTAACTTTTGAACAGGATATAGATGTCCAAATTTTTCTTATTTTGTTTAAATATCTTTTTTTTTCTTCATTTAGTTCTGTCATTCGGAAGCAACAGAAGACACTTAAATGTTTGCTAGAAGACAAATTAACTACAATATTTCTTGATCTTCAAATTCAAAAGGTTTTCAGCCCCCAGCTATTAATGCATTGTGTTTCCAGGTTTTATGGCTAAACCTGGCAGACATGAGGGAGTCTGATCTGCCCAGAAGCAGTCTGAGGCGATCAAACACTGCTGCGTCCACACTGACGCCAGCTCAGCCGCCTCAGCCTGCTCGTCGCTGAGGGCGCCCCCCTGTGGCCTCAGCAGGGAGATGGTCGCAGGAAGGCGGCGGAGCCACAGCCTGCCAAGTGCCAGGCGTTCCTAAGACGGGCGAGAAGTCAGCTCTTCAGGAGATCGTGGCAGGACAACTCCTTCCCCCAGAGAAGGGACGGGGGAGAATTCTTTGTTTTCCTTCTGTTTTTGTTTCGCCACTGGCCCCACAGCCAGTGGTACCCGAAAATCTTCCACTTCCATCTTAAATCACATACAGTACTTAAGTGCTTAGTGTTCATTGTGCTAAGCTAATTTTTTAAAGAAAAGAATAAGCAAACTGGTGAATAATTCTATTTTACCAGAACATTAATTTTTTTGAAGCTTCTCCTCTATGATATCCAGCTCCTCTATACTCTCCATTCTTCTGAGGTACGTCGAATTAGTAGGTTCTGCACTTCCAGTTCTCTTGACCTCCTGCATCATCTCCACCTGCATTTTAAGGACACATTTCTGTTAAAATAATTTGACAAGAATATTAATTATCAACAATTCAGTTTTCACTAGATCAAATGATTAATCTTGAGATCAGTAATGGAATTTGACTTGTAAAAATGTGAACTCATGTATCAAACAAGAATCACTTGTGAAAATACAAATTAATATTTGACAAATTTAATTTCAAATAATTCAAAAAAAATTCTTGATATATGTAATTGTATTTTAAGTTGCTAATTATCACAGTAGGCTGCCATTCAAATATAGATATCAAAAATTGATTTCTTGCTAGTTGAAATTCCAATTTCCCACATTAGAACAAGACAAAGTAATTACTTACTGGACAAGAGCGTTGGAAATACATCCATATTGTGGCCAGTTGGAGAAATAAACATTTAAAACTCAGTTCATACCAAGGGAAAAAGGAAAAATAGCTGCACAATTCTTATTGAATTTCAAGACAGTATACTTGGTCATGTTGAAACTGTCCACCCCCAAAAATCTGTTATACAACAATGTAATCTTACTAATGCATCATCTTACCATAATTTTATCTAATAAGTTGATTGTCTTGCCATGTCTAGAAGTAGAAGTGGAGTTCTTTCTATCACTTCCATGGTGACTGGACGTGTTGGAGCGCTCCCTTAATGGGCTGTGATTATCTTCAGCATCTACAACAAATTCACATTATCAGAATAACAGCATGTGATGTGATTTCGCTTAACACCTTTCCACAGCTTATCCCATCCCATCAGAACCATGCCATAGTGGAATGATTGTTACACACATAGCTTAACATTACCTGGAATTTCACTTTCAGAATATTCTGAGGATGAATTCGGCAGTCATCTATTCCAGGCCAACTGGCCATTCTGATCCATAGATAATTCTGAGGAAAAAAAAAAAAAGTTCAGGAGGCTTTGGAAATGCCTGCAAACCTGTATTATTATCTATATAAAACAGTCAAAAGGGTATTTACATCACTCTGCACACTATGTTCTAATCAACCTGAGAAAATCCTTATTTCTAATAGGTTCAAGAAATGTATTCTCCCTCACTTGATTTTTTCTTGCCTTCATCTTCTGAGATAAATGGCCCTGCAATTGTTACATCAGTAAGCATACTTTTTGCAAATAAAATAATGGGTCTTATTTTATATTAGGTGGCCTTAACGTACTTGCATCAAAAAATGAGTACAATGTACTTATTGTGTTCATATTGTGTTGCAGAACACTTGTGCTGCTGTTGAGGTGGATACAGGTATAAGGTTAGGGACAGGTTTGGTGGTATGTGTCAGTTTAAGGGTGGGTTAACATGATATAAATGTAATTACATGCAGGAATTTTTAAAAATATACAGTGGTGGCCAAAATGATTAGAACGGTAAGATTTTTAATGTTTTAAAAGAAGTCTCTTCTGCTCACCAAGGCTTCATTTATTTGATCATTACAATTCAAAATAACTATTTCTATGTTTGATTTTGGGATCACAGTTTTAGGATTATGTTTCCTTGTCTTTTTGTTCATGTGCTTCCTTTCAATTTGTTATTAAGTAAAGCTTTATCTATATTTCTCCTTTAAAAAAAACATGTTTAAAAGTGCTTTACAGAAGAGAAATTCACATAAAATGAAACATAATAAAATAATAAAATAGTAAAATATGCTAAAGTCTCATGCATCAATAAAATATTTGTTTCTTGTGAAATGGATACAACAGATTGATCCTTCATGGCCTTGTAAATACAAATTAAAGTAATTAATGCTTTTATTCAGCAAGGATGCATTAAATTGATCAAAAGTGACAGTAAAGTCATTTATAATGTTGCAAAAGCTTTATATTTCAGATAAATGCTGTTCTTTTGAACTTTCTATTCATCAAATAATCCTTAAAAAGAACTGTACTCAACTGTTTTCAACACTGATAATAATCAGAAATGTTTCTTGAGCAGCAGATCATCATATTAGAATGATTTCTGAAGGATCATGTGACACTGAAGACTGGAGTAATGATGCTGAAAATTCAGCTTTGATCACAGGAATAAATTACACTTTACTATATATTCACATAGAAAACAGCTGTTTTACACTGGAATAATATTTCACATTATATATATGATCCAAAATACAAAAAAAAAAATTATAAAATATTATTATTGTTTTTTTTTTGTTTGTTTGTTTTTTATGTATTTTGGATCAAATAAATGAAGCCTTGGTGAGCAGAAAAGACATTAAAAAATCTTCCCATCCAAAAACATTTGACCGGTAGTGTATGTGTATTATATCCCAATCTGCCCTTTATGTAATAGTTGCTGCTCTATTGGAAATGTTTTGAATACATCATTATTCTATGCAGTTCACAGACAGAACTGATGTCATTCTTCATCATGTGACTAAAGCAATGATGAAGAATGGGCACCTCAAAATCTTCTTTTCTGTCTTTTCCCACTTGTAGTGGTTAATGGTGTCATTCAGATTCTTCTTGGCAAATGACAGTCATATTGCCTGCATTAACCCCATCGACCCATCACACATGATCATGATGGGTGACCGCATACCTCTCCTCCCAAAGCACCTTTCCACATCTGTTTGAAACGCCTCTAGAAAACAAGTAACTGAGGCCGTGGTGTGATCACAGGTAAGGTATGTGGCAACAGTAATAGAGATGAATTTTTGTGGGGATTCCTGACCACCTGCTCATACACATATAAAGGAGGAGAGACTTTCTCTTCCCGCATGATGCTGCCAGACGCATCTAGATAAACAATGTCCTCCTGGCATCGCTCCTGATATATTTCAACCCCCCTGTGTGACCAAAGCAGAACCCCTTTTGGGTGTAACATTATTCTCTGGAGGACCTCAGAACTGTCTTTTTTCTTTTCGAGCATTATCTGAAGACTTATTATTTCATTACTGTGCTGCCGGCTTCTCTGACGAGCTTCCCACGATATCGTTTTGAGCCTCGTCCCTACAGCCGGACTCCATTACATCTTCAGGTGTTTTGTCTCATTTGTCAAGAAACATGGCTCGTGGGAGCTGTCTTTGTAAGTCTTGGCCCAGTGTGTTTCTGTCATGTGCTCTTTTAATTGGGTGAAATTATGAATGCTCTGTGCCCCTTGGACTCTACTGTCGCCTTGATGGTGCTACGTCATTGATTTGACTTGCATTTGGCTAATGGTGAGTGGCAAACAAGGTCATTGCCGTAATTAGTAACGATACAGAAATGTCCAAAAAACTCCAGCTGTGTAAAGCAAATGGGGGTTATAAATGTAATAAAAGATGCAGGGTGACCTCACACGTTCTTCAACATCTTTTCCATCCTTAAACGTATTAAAACGTATTACATCTTTGCTCTTTTGACACGTTGCACAGTGTAATCAGCATAAATATTTCATAATATTTTTTTCCAAACACTTGGAAAAGTTTAGACATAATAACCATTAATTGTAAATATATAACGGCGATCATCGAGGTCCAATCTCAAGTAGACACAATGTCTCTTATTTTCAAGATATAAAAGTAATGTAACAGTAATCTAAGTGAATTAATTTTGATTATTGTTGTAGGTCACAGTTTTCTACGGGAAATGTTACAGTGCAAACATTTTTTTACTGGTTAAAATTCTGAACCACTTAAATGTATTCAGGACTGGAAGCTTAACGTCGGTTTATTATACTGTGGCTCCCTCTGGTGGACAACAGTTACCACCTGTCCAATTTTGCAATTTTAGTGCCTGTACTCTGTTACACGTTAGTATTATTTTTCTATTTTTTACCCAAAATGAGGTGATGTGGGCATTATGGAGCACTAAACACCCTTTCTGTAATGTGTGTTTCATTCATACTGGAAGCCAGAGGGAAATTAAAGACATTAGCTCTGACCGCAGCGTAAGCCCAGGACACACCAAGCCGACGGTCGGCCATCGGGCAACGTCAGACCGGTTTAAATGTCAGCCGTTGGCTCTAGTCAGATGCCGTTGTGTGTTTTTGGGCCGATTCAACATGTAGAATCAGCGTCAGGCCGTCAGGCGAGAGAGAGAACTCCGATTGGCTGACAGTTTAGTGAATGTGAAAATAATAGAAAACAGTGAGCAAACAAGTCAAGGCGATACAGACAGAAGACTCTTCTAGCTTTACGTCATGTACCTGAGTGTTCCTGGACGAATATTTAATATCAATGTGAGCTGAGTGGAATATAGAAAGTGATCAGCATGAATGATATTCAAAATGATAAGCTGCTTTGTTCACGGTTTGTGTATCTGCAGCCTGTAGTGCCGGTCTCCCTTTCTGAATTATGAATATAGACGAATATATATGAAGAAATAGACGGCGGTCTCCTTACACACAGGCTCAGAACGGGCTGGCTGACGGTCAGCTGTAGTTCTCTCAGTGTTCACCTGCAGTTTTTATGCCCAACGCGAGGAAACAACACAGTCGGCTTTTATCAGTGCTAGTTCTTTGGTGTCGGTTTGGTGTGTCCCTACCCTTACAGTGTTTTACGATTGCTTGCACACTAAAATTAAAAATAACACGCTGAAACCTGACTCTCAAGAAGCAAAACCTCAGCCCAGATCTGCACAACTATAAGCACATTCTCAGCCTCACACTTTCTGAAAAACACTACACACACTTCTCTACTTTAGACACAGAAATATAACATGATGTCACTTCCTTGCCATTTCAAGACACTGCTTACTAAACACCACACCTGTGAACCAATTGATCAAACACGGCCGTCAGGTGTGCAGACACTTATGTGCTTAACTGTAAACTCAATCAGGTGTAAGCACTATAAAAAGACAACAGGTGAGTTTATGTGTCTTCAACAAAATGGAAGGCAATGGAAGAGGAGGAGGGAGAAACATCACTGTCCACAGAGCTATTTTGAATGTCCCGGGACAAGGTGGAGTTAACATCACAATGTGCGCTGCAATCACACTGAATGGAATATATGAATATATTTTATAAAGTAATTTATTCCTGTTATCAAAGCTGAATTTTCAGCATCATTACTCCAGTCTTCAGTGTCACATGATCCTTCAGAAATCATTCTAATATGATGATTTGATGTAGTGTATAATTTAACAAAAGCTTTCTATTTCAGATAAGTGCTGTTCTTTTGAACTTTCTATTCATCAAATAATCCTGAAAAGAATTGTACACAACTGTTTTCAACATTGATAATAATAATAAATGTTTAAATCATCATATTAGAATGATTTCTGAAGGATCATGTGAAAAAGTTTTTTTTCCATTTACTTTTTCATTTTTGTTTGTTTTGTATGTCAAACGTAACGGGAAGCTGAGAAGTGTAAAGTGTAAATCATTGTCTTTTGCTGAGTGAGATCGGGACTCTTACAGTACAGAGGAGCATTGTGCGCGGCACCCTCACAATTGCTGGGGATTATGTGCGACACGCACACATTTGCTCCTGTAATGAACCCTGGTGTGTTATATTTTTGTTATTTGTGGTCTTTAAAATACTATTATTATCATTATTATTATTTTTATATGTTTACATATATATGATTTAATTTTGTTCAATGTATTTGGGTGTGGTTGAAGACTTTTATTTTGGTAGCGTATCCGCTGCAATCGTCAGTGGAGTCCGGAGGCGGAGTCGTGGTATCATTTACATTTACATTTATTCATTTGGCAGACCCTTTTATCCAAAGCGACTTACAAGTGAGGAATACAGTAAGCGAGTCGTCATGACGAGGCAAATAGGGACAAGAAGTGCTCACAATACAAGTTTTAGGCACTGCTCAGAGTATCATAAGCTACAATAGAGAGGGATTAAAGGAAGTGAAGGGATAGGTATAGAAATTTTTTTTTTTCTTTAGGATGAGGATAAGTGCTCACGAAAGAGATGAGTTTTCAGCTGTCTTTTGAATATTGCCAGGGACTCTGGCGGATGAAGGCAGGAAGATCATTCCACCAGCGAGGGACAGTGAACGAGAATGTCCTGGAGAGTGATTTCGTGCCTCTCTGTGATGGTACCACGAGCCTTCGCTCCTTTAGTGAGCGTAGGCTTCTGGTCGGAGTGTAGACTCGTAAGAGTGAGTGGAAGTAGGAGGGTGCTGAGCCTGTGGTAGATCTGTAAGCAAGCGTCAACGCCTTGAATTTGATGCGAGCAGCAAGTGGTAGCCAGTGCAGAGAGATGAAGAGAGGCGTGACGTGGGCTCTTTTGGGCTCGTTAAAGACGAGACGTGCTGCAGCGTTCTGAATCATTTGAAGAGGCTTGATTGTGCATGATGGCAGTCCAGCCAGAAGAGCATTGCAGTAATCAAGCCTAGAAATGACCAGGGCCTGGTATCAAACCTCCGCCCAGACGACTGCGTCATCATTGATGTATTTTAAATAGGCTATATAAATTATACACAATTTAAAATTCTACCTATAAAATAATAGGCTATTCTGTTTCTAGAGCAATAATATTTTTGAAACAGCAAATTCAGTAGATAAAGCCAATATAATATGCCACTAGAAACAACTCTAAAATGTCATAAACGGTCCTGCCATTTTAAATAAAGTTGAACTAACATTACAGGAGATCGATTGCTTTAGACAGTGCTCTATAATTAATTAGAGTAGGCTATCATTAGTTTTGTCCTTCTAATTAGAAAAATAATTAGTAACTGCTAGATAACGATCACCTGCTTTTTCCCATCATAACTAACATTAGGCGTGTTATCTTAACTAATAACATTTATTAATTACCTTAAAAAGCCCACATTTAACGTTAACGAAAAAAAGTTCAGTGATCCGTCAGATCCTGTAGGTCGGTTAGTACAGTTACTGCTGAACAACTCATTTTGTCAGTGTGAAATAACACAGAAATTTTAAATTAATAGTTATATATCTTCAATCTCCCCTCGACAGTCCTCAGAGAAGCTGTCAGTCATGATGACGCCCTTATTCACCAGAGAAACAAGCGCGCCGCCATCTTTATAAAATTGTCTTTGAACTTCCATTTTGCGGTAGCTCTGTACATTTCTATGGCATCGCTGTCAAAGAATAATTAGCTGGTTAAGTGGATTTACTGTTGTAGAGTTAACAAAAGTTATCATGAGCATTTTAATGTTTAAGCAGATGTCTTAACAAATGTCAGTAGACCGGGAAGATTTTAAAACGAGCAGTTCATTCATAAATATGTAAGATCGCTGTGGAAATACAAACCGGAAGTCAAAAGACAACGAGCGCAACGCTGAAAAGGGGTGGGGCTACATAAGGTCTATAGCATCAAATTGCTAGCTAAAATCAAACTTATCACAAAAACGAACAATTGAATATATATCGGCGTGATAACAACTACCTTAAATGACCAAAACCATCTTTTGGAAAATTTTATTTGAAGCGTAATTTATTTTTTTATTTTGATTCATTCCCTTTCGTTTGCATAGAGAGGGCGAGGTTTATGACCTGTACTGCATCCAGCCACCAGGGGGCGATCAAAGAGCCGCAGCTTCACTTTTCAGGACGCAAGAGGCACGGTGACCAAGGCAAGGTCTTACGGATTCTACAAACTTTAAGCTTAGCTCCTGGTGTAAAGGGGAACAAGGTAACTATCAAGTCACACCTTTTTTGTGTATTTGTGGTTTTATTATTAGATTGTTTTTGTTGGTTTGTTTGGTTTATTTCTCTTTTCTTGTTTGAATCTTTCAATATTTGTTTTTTTCTAGCTCTTACGGTGGTTCATGTGCGTTGTTGTATGGCTACGGAATGAGATCAGTAAACAATGAATCATCAGTGAAAGAGTCGCCCATTTTATTAGCCAGGATGCTACAGCTCCTGTCTCCTCATTTTTCCTGTTTTAACAGGGACTTTCTGATCTGCCAACACGGCCCTCTGCACGGGGCCTGTAACAGTAATGATGAGGAAAATTCAGCTTTGACAACACAGAAATAAATGACATTTTAGAATATATTCAAATAGAAAAGTTATTTTAAATTGTAAAAATATTTCACAATATTACTGTTTTTGCTGTATTTTGGATCAAATAAATGAAACCTTGTTGAGCAGAAGAAATCGTACCATTCAAAAACTTTTGACCAGTAGTGTATTTAGAATATGTTCTGATTTTCAGTGCAAAATGAACCTTTGGAAATGCATTGATGTATTGTCTGATTTTACAATGTGGAGAGAAATAAATATTTTCATCAATGTGCAGTACTGTGTTGTGTTTGGTCGATATATTCATGTGCTTTACTCTAACAATATCTCTGAAAAAATCAAACTCCGACTATATCACTGGAAAGTAGAAATTTGACAAGTGTTTAAGATTGAGCACAGCAGTGTGTAAATGAATCAAACAGAATCTGTGTGTGCCATACAGTGTCAAAATTGGGTTCTGCTAAAGTATTGTAAAGTTTTGAATGAAGTGTTTAGTTTTGCAACTGGGGTGTTCTGCTACTTTGGAAGTAGCAGAACCCAGTTGCAGTAGCAACTGGGTACCCCAGTAGCAGGGTACCCCAGTAGCAGTACCCCAGTTGCAAAACTAAACACTTCATTCAAAACTTTACAATCTTGACCAAGATGGCGGCGTACACATCGCAAGGCTCGGCGTCTCCCAGTTTGTGCAAATTTGCAGTATTTTTCTTGCTCATCTCGGGTCTGTTCGTACTGAACAGCTTTGCTTTAACATCCTATACCCGACAGGAGCTTTTGGATATTGGTGAGGACTTTTCTAACAGTTTTATCACCAATCTTCGACTCATCCCTGAGATCTCCAGAACACCCGGGGCTACGCACTCTAACCGGCCGGGCGGAAATGCTCGCAGACGGCGTCGAGATCGTAAACAAAGGCGGGGGAAGCGCGGAGGTCTAAGAGCTAAGCTAAAGCTAACACCGCTCCGGCTCTCTTTACCCAGTATTTTCCTCGCTAATGTGCGGTCACTGGTGAATAAAATGGACGAGTTACGACTTCGCATCACCCACAGTAAGAGACTTTTAGATTGCAATGTCATGGTTTTCACAGAAACATGGCTACACACCGACGTACCCAATAATGTTATTGAGCTAGCCGGACGTTACACGCTCCGGACGTTACACACTCCGGGCAGATAGAACGGCAGATGACTCCGGCAAGACAAGAGGTGGTGGATTGTGCATTTATGTTAACAAAGCTTGGTGTACGAACACTGTCATTGTTGGGAGACACTGCTCAGCTAACCTAGAGTTTCTCATGGTTAAATGTAGACCATTTTATCTGCCGCGGGAGTTCACTTCCACTATTATAACTGCAGTCTATATTCCACCGGATGCTAATGCCAAGCTTGCTTTGAACGAACTTTACGCGGCTATTAGTAAACAACAAACTGCTCACCCGGAGGCTGCTTTTATTGTTGCGGGTGATTTTAACCACTCCATGCTTTTATGAGCCGTGTTTTCTATTTACTTCAACTGCTCAGTGCTCTGGTAATAACAATGGTTTGACCCATTTTAGAAGCTGCCAAAATTGCAATTTAAAATCAGAATAAGAGCATAGCTCACTTTCATTCACTATAATAATAAACCTTAGTGATCCTGATTCAACACGCCAGCGAGTGAACATCAAAAACGGTTTGACACTTTATCGCCCCGCCCCCATCTGAACTGGAAGTTTTGCACCTGTCTGACCTGTTATTGGCTGAAGCGCAGGGCTCCGCCCCAGTAGTTTAACAAGAGCCTGTCAAATACCAGCTCTCCGTCAGCACCTTTGTCTTTTTTGTACTTTGTACTTTTGATGAAAAATGTTGACTGCGTGTGTCTGTGTGTGTGTGTCTAATATTTCCAGGTTTAGATGATGTGTTGTGCAGAAACAATGTGAACAGACTGGTTGAAGAACATGGACTGAATAAAAACAACATTTACAAAAACAGATGAAGACATGAACAGCACAGACAGATTTACTGTCCATATATTTATCAGTCAAGAGTCTAACTAAAGGAAACACTAATTGCCATAATGAGGACTTCAAATGAATCATTTTCAGTAAAACATTGACTACAGCTAAACCTCTGTTAATTATCAATAAGATCTTTTGTAGACGTCTGACAGAAATAAAGTCAAGCTGGTTTGTAATAAGTGAAGCTGGTAATGCTGTTTGTGGAGTTGTTTGATCATCCTCTGCTTTGAAAATTACACAAAATTATCATATGTACATATCAATATCATGGTTGATTAATACATTTGCTACAGTAAAAAAGTTAAATCTTTGTATGTTGATCGAGAATTTCACCGTGGATGAAGATCCATTATCATGTTAAATGTATTTATAAATGACTGAATGACCCTGTGTGAGTGTGTGTATAGATACTGACTGTCATTCTTCATACTTCTTCATATCTCATATTTCATCTTGAAAACCAGTTTCACTAGTTTTACTGAAATGGTCTGACTTCTAACTGGTTTTCATGTATGTGGTGAAGCGGGAAGCACTCTGTGGATCTGAGACTCTGAGAGATCTGGCAAGTACTTTTTATCATTTTATTAAATATATGACTCTGATTCTCATTAACAAATTCATTATTTTATTTCTTCAGTGGATGAACTGGCTGTGGAATTATGACATTTGAACCTCCATCAATTAAGAACCTAAAATTCATCTTTCTTAATGCACTTTCTGTGGTATTAATTGGTGAGGCTCCAAAACTCTGAAATCTCTGAAAAGTTCTAATGCTAAATGTTTATTATTATACATTTTTAATGTTCTTGTTATTATTATTATTTTAATATACAACAATACACAAATTGACTTCAAGTAGACAATGATTTGATTAAAAACTAAGCATTGCAGACATATAAGTAAAGATGCTTTATTTATTTAATTTTAAAGTGAAAGTATGGATATAATCATTTAATTTAAATTTAATTCAATTCCTTGTTGAAAACCGGTGACTCCATCTGTCTTTGTGTAGCGCTTTTAACCCTTTCCCTTTTTTTTATAGGTGAGAGAGCGCCCTGAGTTCGTATTAATAAAATTGTTATTTTCAACTGAGTGGGGAGTTAAGTGTGATTATTTACTCACTTTAACTTGTTTTTGTGTAACTGTGTTTGTTACGTCTTTCCTTGGGTCCCCTAAGCTTAAACTGCATTCACATAAATAGTGAAATGGGATTTTAATGTTTCTCGTTACTGAAATAATGAATTTACCAATAAGTAAGTCTAAATATATATATATACACAGAAAAAAACTCAAGTATGACGAAATGAACAATTTACTTAAATGGAAAATAATCAAACTTCAGGGTTTTTTCAAAATGTAAAATAAAATAACAATTATGTAAATGGGTAATAGGAATTTCACAAATTCACAGAGGAATCCCAAAAAATATCAATTACCACATTTTCACATATTCACTTTGTTGTAAATAGTCCTCATTTCACTCCGTTCAGATACAAACCTTAGAATTTGAGCACCCAAACTCTTGCTCAACCCTCAAAAGACTCTACCCAAACAATAAGCTGGCAAGATGAGCTAACTCTAAAATTAACTCAATATGAAAGTCTCAGTTTTTTCTCTGTTGCAGGCCTGTTTGATGCTGGGGTACGTTGCGGTCAAAAACAAAAGACCACTTCACTCCGCACGGAGCAAACACAGGGAAAAAAAAACCAAAAAAAAAAACCTTTAAATCCAATGAGAAGAGCGTGTTTCACTTCCCAGCGCTAGATGTCCATCAAACTCACGATCGCTGTGATCTCCTCAGGGCCAAAGGAACTTCGAGCACTCCCGTTAACTCAGAAGTCTATCTGGAATCATCCTCCTATGAAACTGCCACAAATCCTCGCGCTGACGACTCGCCAACCGAACATACAATCCATCCGAGCAAGATAGACACTGTTCAGTCTCCGTCTCTGTAGTAGTTTCCGTTCTCGGTTTGACAACACACTAACTACAGAAACTATTCTAAAACATTACAGCATTATTTATGCTATATTTTTATGAAACATTCTGATACCAGATCATCGCACGCTCTCCTCTCTCGTGCTCTCCTCCTCCTTCTTCGTTAACCTTTTCCTTCTTTTCTTCCCGCCCTCTTCACCTTAATCTAGAGAACTGATTGGCCACCCAACATGGACAAGAACACGATTGGTTGAACAATGAAAATGTCAAAACACAAAAATAATAAAAATAATACCCCATCGATGTAACAAATATACATTCACAACCATTTACATTACAACGTGCACATAAAAGAAAAATATAAAATAAAACATTTTTAAAGTATTACACTGGGTTACATTTGCCAGACTGCCTTTAGGATGTAAAAAGGTTTTCAAATAACTTTCTTCAGCACAATAATGATAAAACTAAAATAATTATTTTTGGTCCCATGAAATCTAGATGTTTCCTGGTTAACAAGCTTGGTTATTTTCTTTCAGTTTCATCCCAGGTAAGAAATCGTGCCATTCTAGACTCTGAACTTTGTGTAGTCAAACAAATGAACCTTTCGAAGTCTTGGATCGACGCAATGGGGAACGGCATCAGTGTGACCGGTGTCTGAAGCACATGTCCACACCAGAGATGGCCACTCGAGTTAGTCACTCGCACTCGAGTCGCGTTTTAATAGACTTCAGTCTTGACTCGACTTGACACAAAAGACACGTGAAGTCTTTTATCCTTAACTACTGATATAATAAATGAAGAATTTGTGGTGTGCTTGAATGGTTTTATAATATCTGCGTCACATATATTTCCCTACATGTCGTGGTAGATCGGACTCTTGTCATAGAATTTGATTATGTCAGTGTATAGGCCTTTATCACACTTCTGCGTTCGAAAAGCGGAAGCTTCAAGTATTAGTGTAAAATAACTTCCACTGCAGCCTTTATCATTGGCTGTGCCCATATTTTTGTAAAATTTAGCATAGATACTTATTCTAAAGACACCAACCTCTGTTTACAATCATTAATTGAGTATTGTGAAACAAAGAAAAAATTAAAGGTTTGGGGGAAATTTACTGTATTAAACAAAAATGTTCATTTTTTTTTTTCATGAACTTACTATACGATGCTGCCATCAAACTGAAGTTGTTTTAAAAAAAATAGGAATATGTCCAGGCAATAGATGATTATTCAGAAATAACTGGTTTGATTATTGTAAACAAATTATAGCATTATGCAGTAGACAATAATGGGTAGTTATATATTGCAAAAATAAACAAAATAACATTACAAATAAAATGAAATCAGTCCGATGATTCCTCAGTAACTTGAGCTGCGCGCTGCTCGTTAATCTCATGCCGTCAGTACACCGGCAGCGCTCAGATAATGTTACACATTCAAATGAAAGATGACATACATGGTAGGATATCATGCAAGTCTAAATAAACAGTTTTAAATATTGAATTTTATTGTTATGTTAAACTAAACAAGTATAATTTTCTTCTAAAAACTGGTGCCTGTCCAATGACAATAATGCAGGTGGAAATAGAGTACCTCAGGGATGACATGTTTTTGTAGGCCAACCCGGAAGTTAGCGGCGCACGGGTTCCCTCGTTCGAAAGCCTATGCATTTTTCCCATAGACTTATGGGTTATGACACACATGTTTTGTCAAGGTATCAAGATAATCTTTACAAGTTAACACAACATTTATACATTTTGAAACCTAAATAAAGTGGTCAGATATAAAAAGCTAACAGTAGGCTATAAACGGACTACAGCACACCATGGTCGCGGATCAACGTCACACCACCAAACTTCCTCAAACTTTATTTAGAAAACAACTTTATTTAAAAACATGCTCGCTGATTATGATCTGCTCTGTGTATGAATACTTATCCACTTTTTCATGAGAAATGCTGTCCAAATGTCCTGTTTGTCATGATGACGTCTAAAGTCCCCGCCAAAGGAAGTAGTCCCTTTTAGCAACTTGTTAGCAACCGCCGTTTTTAAGACACAGTAAAGGTTTAAAAATCACAAGTGGGTTATAACTGGTGTGTTTTATGTCATAGTTCAAAACGTGAAAATATTTAGAGGTTGTGTTAACCACAGACCTTATTTCAGTCGATTTAGCAAAAACCCATTCAAAAAACCCATTGACTTCAGGACGATGGAACCGGAAGTCCTAAAATGCTAACTCACTTCCGGGTTTTGCCTACAAAAACACGTCATCCCTGAGGTACTGTCAGAGTTATGCACTGTCTAGTTTACTTTTGATTCAGTCCTCATTGTTTTTCCCTTTGTCAGTTCCTCCTTACGTTACCATAGTCACTAATTGAGCTATCCAGGTGTTGTCTGTGATGATAACAATCTCAGTGTGTTCTTAAGCCCTCAGTTTGCTCAGTTCTGGTTTCCGTGTCATCTATGAAATGTGGTTGTGATTCTCCTGTTGTCATCTGTGGATTATTCTATTAAAACCGGTTTCCTTTTGAACTATTTGTCTTTGTGCGCTATTTAACTACAGTCATTTGTGACAGGTACTCTATTCCTTTACGATTCTAATCAAAGCCAGATATGACGACACGTATCGTGATAAAGGCCTATTGCGCATAAACTCCGAAATGTCATAAGTCCCATGAAACATAACGGGAGCCA
The DNA here is from genome assembly GCA_037950665.1 of Hypophthalmichthys nobilis. Taxonomy (NCBI): domain Eukaryota; kingdom Metazoa; phylum Chordata; class Actinopteri; order Cypriniformes; family Xenocyprididae; genus Hypophthalmichthys; species Hypophthalmichthys nobilis. The sequence continues at coordinate 175,997 of CM075475.1, read as the reverse complement.
TGTTCTTTCATTTTGGTTTATTAACATGTCAGATCAGCTAGATGCACAGAATGCTGGAAAACAAAGACACCGGAACAACATTTTTATGAGACATCGCATCCACAAAGGTTAGTCACGTTAACTCACACAGCTAGCTATACTGTGGTGTAGCTGTATGGCTCATTAGGATTGCCAGCCTATTAAAATATAAACAAACAAAAAAATCTAGCCTTTAAACCTAGCACTACGTTTATCAATTTTTTCGTAGTATAGGCAGCTTTTCTCTTTTTTAACATGTTATAACAGCCTCAGCCATTTTAAGTGCAAAACTGCTATAGGTCTGATTTTTAAGGAAGGGAACCGCCAACTACATAGACATAATCTAAACCAGGTATAAATCACATAGAACAGTCAGGCAATGAAATTGTGTTTTTGCAATTTTATATAAATAAACCAACAAACAAACAACCAAAAAATATATATAGATAGTAAACCAACAACCAACAATGGATATTGAAAACAAAATAAACAATGAGCATGTGAAAAAAACAGACTGTATGAATGTAGGCAGGCTCAGCTGTAAATAGGTGTCACAGTCTTGAAACCAGTAAAGATAACAATGGTGGTCTTGAACATAGAATAACTCCAATCCAAAAAGAATAAATCCAACATGCAGTCATCTCCAAAAGAACCGTTAAATCTTCACAATCCTCGTGCCTGAGATCCAAAGATCTACAAGGTGAAGTAAAGATACAGTTCATGAATGGACATCATCTTTTGAACTCCAAGCAATGAATGGTAGTCATAAAACTGCCAGTTGCAATAAAGAGTCCTTTTTGATTGAGCTTAAAACGTCTCGGTTACAAAGGTAACCCTCGTTCCCTGAAGGAGGGAACGGAGACGTACGTCGGACAGGCCGACGAATAGGAATCTCGCTAGAGAGGCCAATCTACTTCGAGTGTAACTACAACGAGCCAATGCACATTGGCATGCAATCATATGCAGCAGCTGCTCGCCTCGCAGCGCGGGTACATAATGAGCAGCAGGTGCGTTGCATCTTCAGGTTTTCGCTGAGGAGCCGAACCGGATAGGCGGCAGCATCAGCGGGGTACAGGGCCTGTGGCGACGGGACGTACGTCTCCGTTCCCTCCTTCAGGGAACGAGGGTTACCTTTGTAACCGAGACGTTCCCATTCAGTCGGTCACGTTGGACGTACGTCGGACAGACCGACGAATAGGAATCCCTACCAAAGCGCCACAGGAGCTGCCCCCTTCCAGCGCTCTGTTGTAAGCCACCTGAACCCCCTTGCCTAAGGACGGTGGGACAGGGCTAACACAGAGAGTGTCGATCACTGCTGTTCCCCAAAACCCATTCAGTGAGACTATTGGATAACGCTGGGAAAGCGTACCCTTCCGCTGGGAAGGAACGCTGCGGAAGCCACATCCTTCCCCGAAGGAGTTATGTGGAGAAGAACATATGGACTAACCGCAGAGGGCTGTGCTACATATGGAAGAACTAGGGTGACTCCAACTCGGTGAGAGGTGGGTTCTCCCAGAGGGAAAGACACGGGCTTCGTTTAGGAGCAACCGTGGAACTAGACATATGGGATCCCCGTAGGGTCACACATATGTATCCCAGCCTAAACCCGGTTCTCAAGGATGCAGCGGAGTATAGGCCTGGCGCCAGACGCTCCGCCACGTCGGCTGCCGAAGGGAGAACGGAGGACTCAACAGGGTCTGCCTTGTAGGGACTCTCTGGAGAAAAAGCGCATGAGCGCAGCAAGCCGACACTAAGCCGGGGCCTCTCCGTGCCTCTGACCTGAGGTGAGAACACGGGAGGAGACCGGCTCGACACGAAGGCTATAGAATCTAGCGAACGTGTTAGGTGTCGCCCAGCCCGCAGCTCTACAAATGTCTGTTAGCGAGGCGCCACGAGCCAGCGCCCAGGAGGATGCAACACCTCTCGTAGAGTGAGCATGCAACCTGAGCGGGCAGGGCACGCCTTGGGCTTGGTAAGCCAAGGCGATGGCGCCCACTATCCAGTGGGCCATCCTCTGCTTGGAGACAGCCTTTCCCTTCTGCTGGCCTCCGTAACAGACAAAGAGCTGGTCTGAGGTCCTGAAGCTTTGAGTTCTGTCTATGTACAGTCGCAAGGCGCGAACTGGACAGAGCAAAGCTAGGGCTGGGTCTGCCTCCTCCGAGGGCAGCGCTTGCAGGTTCACTACCTGGTCCCTGAAGGGAGTGGTAGGAACCTTGGGCACGTAGCCAGGCCGGGGTCTCAGTACCACGTGGCCGCCACCCGGCCCGAACTCTAGGCACGATTCGTCGACCGAAAAGACTGCAGGTCCCCTACCCTCTTGATGGAGGCCAATGCAACCAGCAGCAAAGTCTTCATAGACAGAATCTTTAAGTCTGCTGATTGCAAGGGCTCAAAGGGAGCAATCTGGAGTGCTCTCAGCACCAGAGCAAGGTCCCAAGAGGGTATGGAGGGAGGACGAGGAGGATTTAACCGTCTCGCCCCCCTAAGGAACCTGACGACCAGGTCGTGCTGACCAACAGATTTGCCATCTATGTGGTCGTGGTATGCGGAGATAGCAGCAGTATGGACTTTAAGGGTGGAGGGGGACAGCCTACGCTCCAACCCTTGCTGCAAGAAGGAAAGCACGACACCGATCGAGCATCTTCGGGGGTCTTCTCGGCGAGAAGAACACCACTCGACGAACAGGTTCCACTTCGAGGCGTAAGCACGCCTCGTAGACGGTGCACGTGCGAAGTGATGGTGTTAAGTACCTCGGGGGTAAGTCACCTAGAACCTCCGCGTCCGCCCAGGGACCAGACATGGAGTTTCCAGAGGTCTGGACGCTGGTGCCAGAGAGTGCCCGTCTCTGAGAAAGAAGGTCCTTCCTCAGAGGAATGGGCCAGGAGGGGCTGTCGCGAGGAGTGAGAGTTCTGGGAACCAGGTCCGGTTGGGCCAGTAGGGCGCAACTAGCAGGACCTGCTCCTCGTCCTCCTGACTTTGCACAGGGTCTGTGCAAGTAGGCTCACTGGGAAACGCATATTTGCGAAGGCCCGGGGCCAGCTGTGTGCCAGCGCATCTGTTCCGAGTGTTCCCTCGGACAGGGAGTAAAACAACTGGCAGTGGGAGGTTTCTGGTGAGGCAAACAGGTCTACCTGAGCCTCTCCGAACTTTCTCCAGATCAGCTGGACCACCTGGGGGTGGAGTCGCCACTCTCCTGGCAGCGCAGCTCGTGATAGCTCGTCGGCCACACGGTTGAGCACACCGGGGACATGAATGGCACGGCGACCTCAGATGCTTCTGACTCCAGAGGAGGAGATGGCGGGCGAAGTTGCGACATGCGACGGAGCGTAGACCACCTTGACGGTTGATGTACGCAACGGTCGCAGTGTTGTCCGTACGGACCAGTACATGCTTGCCCCGTAGCAGTCCTTTGAGGCGGCTCAGAGCAAGGCGTACTGCCAGCAACTCGAGGCAATTGATGTGCCAATGCAGATGGGGGCCCGCCCACACCCCTGACACTGCATGCCCGTTGTACGTGGCACCCCAGCCGGTGGCAGAGGCATCTGTGAATACCACAGCATGCCGGGACACTTGCTCTAGGGGCACTCCTGCCCGAAGAAACAAGGGGTCCGACCACGGGCTGAAGGCTTGGCGACACTCCTGAGTGATTGCCACCGAACGGCGTGCCGCTGCCACGCCCATCTCGGGACTCGGCCGTGAAGCCAGTGTTGAAGCGGCCTCATATGAAGCAGACCGAGCGGGTTACTGCCGCTGCGCCGCCATATGCCCCAGGAGCCTCTGAAAGAATTTCAGTGGAGCCGCTGTCCTGCCGTTGAACGTATTCAGGCAGTTCAACACCGACTGAGCACGTTCCTCTGTGAGGCGTGCTATCTGTTCGACCAATCCAACTCCATACCGAGAAAAGAGATCCTCTGCACTGGGGAGAGTTTGCTCTTTTCCCAGTTGACCTGAAGACCCAACTGGCTGAGGTGTCTGAGCACCAGATCCCTGTGTTCGCACAACTGATCCCGGGACTGTGCTAGAATGAGCCAGTCGTCGAGATAGTTGAGGATGCGAACACCCTGTTCTCTCATGGGAACAAGGGCTCCCTCCACGACTTTCGTGAAGATGCAGGGAGATAGGGCCAGCCGAAGGGTAGGACTCTGTACTGATATGCTCGACCTTCGAACGCGAAACGCAGGAATGGCCTGTGTCGCGGAAGAATCGAGACATGAAAGTACGCGTCCTTCAGGTCGATCGCTGCAAACCAATCCTGGGGACGGATGCACTCGAAAAAGGCTCCGATTCAAGACTCGCAGGTCCAGGATAGGCCGTAACCCACCGCTTTTCTTGGGTACAATGAAGTAGGGACTGTAAAACCCTGACCTCATATCGGCTGGAGGGACCGGCTCTATCGCCTCCTTCGCCAGTAGGACCGTGATCTCCGCACGCAAGACGGGCATCGGTATCTTTCACTACAGTGAAGTGGACGCCCCTGAACTTGGGGGGACGCCGGGCGAATTGAATCGCATAGCCGAGCCTGATGGTCCGAATGAGCCAGCGAGACGGACTGAGGAGCGCTAACCAGGCTCTCAGAGACCGTACAAGCGGGACCAAAGGGACCGCAGGCGTACCCGCGGAGGGGCAGCGAGGTGGAACACAGGGACGCGGCCCGGGGGGCTCTCTTTGCGAGGCGGCCCGAAGCGGCGTCACAGTGTGGCGTGCAACACTTACCTGGTTCCAAGGATGGACAGAGGGAGCAGTCAAGGCTTTGGCTGCCTGCTGCTCGCTGCTGTCCGCTGGCGACAGAAGAGGGGGATGAGAGTGGTGAGGTTTTTCTCCTCCCACTGCTCTCCGAGCCCTCTTCGGACCCGGAGATGAAGGAAACTGCTCTTTTATTGAAAATTTGGGTACCGCTGGCCGTTGGACCAGCGGCGGAACAGAAAGAAAAGGAAACACAGGATTCTCCACCCGGCCCTCCTCTGGGGAAAGGAGCGGTGCGGCCACCGTCTCCTGAAGAGCAGTCCCATCCATCTCCGGGTCGCCCGTCCTAGGGCCTCTTCGACTTAGCCTTGCCGCCCCTCTTGGGGGCAGGCTGGACGGGCTGGGCACCCTGACCGCGGCCGGCTCCACGGCGCCGCTTCGAAGATGGCTGCTGCTGGGGCGCGGGAGCGGGGGCGGCCGCGGCGACGAGCAGCCTGAGGTGCTGCGGGCGGTGGAGGTGCAGCAGCTGACCACCTCGGCAGGATGTGACTGATGGCCTCAGACTGCTTCTGTATAGCCGAGAACTGCTGGGCAAAGTTCTCGATTGCGTCGCCGAAAAGGCCGGTCTGGGACACAGGGGAATTAAGAAACCTGACTTTGTCGGTATCCCTCATGTCCGCGAGACACAGCCAGAGATGGCGTTCCTGGACCACTAATGTGGACATCGCACGACCCACTGACCGCGCCGTGACCTTCGTCGCACGAAGCGCGAGGTCCGTCGCGGCACGAAGTTCTTGGAGAACTTGTGGATCGTGACCACCCTCGTGCAGGCCCTTCAGTGCCTTGGCCTGATGGACCTGCAGCAACGCCATAGCGTGCAGGGCAGAAGCGGCTTCCCACAGGCCTGATAAGCCTTGCCGGTAAGATCCGGCGAGTACTTACAGGCCCGGAAGGGAGAGACGGCTCCCCCCGCCAGGTGGAGTTAGGGCACAGTTGCATAGCAACGGCCCGTTCCACAGGGGGTATGCGCGTATAACCCTTAGCCGCTCCGCCATCAAGGGTGGTGAGGGAGGAGGACCCACCGACACGGTTTCTGGCAGTAAAAGGTGCCGTCCATGTGCCAGTGAGTTCTTCATGCACTTCCGGGAAGAAAGGAACTGGGGTGGGGGGCTGAGAACCAGCCCTGGCCACCCCAAGAAACCAATCATCCAACCGCGAGGGCTCGGGACACGGTGGAGGATTCCACACGAGCCCGACCCTGTTGGCGGCCCGACCCGGGCACAGTTGTCACCCCCGAAGGAGGCAGCTGCGCCGAATCATCATCCCCCGAAACATCAGGCTCACCCTCCGATGCAGCGATCGACATCCTATCGTCCTGGGGAGCTCTGAAGGATACGGATGGTACACACCTCTGGGATGGCCCACCGCGTTCCTCCAGCAGCTCAACTGGCTGCGGAGTGCAGGAGGGATGAGGGTTCCTAGGGGTTGGTTCCTCAAGGAAGCGCGCTCACCGTAATCCTCAGATCACCAGCACCGCTGCCTGAAGCAACCCTCTGGGGAGGATTGGAACGAGGCAGCGGCACCGGGACTCCGCCCCTTTGCAGGAACTGGAGTCTAGATCGCAACTCCGAGACGGTCAGGTTCCCGCAATGAGAGCATGACTCATCCACAAACGCTGCCTCAGCGTGCTTTAAGCCCAGACACGAGATACAGCGTTGGTGACCATCCCGCAGCGACAGATAACGATCAGCATCCAGAAACACACAAGTAGAACGACATCTTTAAAAAGACGCGAATCTACTCGTGCGAGCTCTTTTAAGGACTGAACTCTTTTAAATGTGCAGAAGCACGCAGGGGAACGCCGCCGCAACACAGACAGGGAATAGTGCAGCCTGGCGTGTGCGCTCTCTCGATGGGGTTTTCTCAAAAAAAGGAAAACAATAAACACAAGAAAAGGAGAGATCGACCCGCTGCCGTGCTGTCCGCCTACACCAAAGACTCGTCCTAGTACACCACGCCGTAGAGAAACCATGAGGTTCGGCTCCGAAGCGAAAAGCTGAAGATGCAACGCACCTGCTGCTCATTATGTACCCGCGCTGCGAGGCGAGCAGCTGCTGCATATGATTGCATGCCAATGTGCATTGGCTCGTTGTAGTTACACTCGAAGTAGATTGGCCTCTCTAGCGAGATTCCTATTCGTCGGTCTGTCCGACGTACGTCGAACGTGACCGACTGAATGGGAACCTAAGTTTCCCAATCAGGACTCAAAGTGGTTTGTGGTAACACTGAAGGTAAGCCATGCTTCCTCTGTCCAACAAATCTAACTTGCTCTACTACACACCTGGGTCTCCTGGCGCCTCTGGTGGTGTGTAGTAATATTACACTCAGTCAGAGAGGACACGGCAACAGGCCTTTGCCTCTTACAGTGTGTCCATAAGAGAGAATGAAAGAAATGTTAATCCATTTATTACTCAAATCTCATATTTTAACATGTCAAAATCAGCATGCGTAAAGTTTTCTATTGACTTAAACATTCCGAGGTTTGATATTTTTTAATTTGTTTTCAAGAATTTATTTAATATAAAAACAAAATATCATCACTGTCATAAATGCTACTTATTATTATGATATACAGTGAACTTTTCATATCAGCAGACAATATGCCATACAATATGCACAGCATCACTGAGATTTTTAGCTGTGAAACCAAAGTTTATTCAGAAGAAATATTTTCATTAGTGTTCTATCAGCTTTTACATACTTAAATCTGCATATTTTTTTATTTTGACATTCTTTACCTTTATAAAGGCCAATTTTTTAACCTTATTAAATGTATGCATAATGTATGCAAATGTATGTTTATTAAATGTATATCTTTCATGTCAAAATCTGACATTTGATAAATGCACTATAGGGCTGTTACTTTAATAAATTAAATTTACAGTACAATTGCAATAAATAATGTTATGAGATTAATATTTGAAATAAATTTTTGAATATACAAATGAAGAAATGTTGGGGAAAATGCATACAATTAAACAAGAAACTAAACCACCAGTAGGTGGCAGCAAGTCACTTAATGAGTGAGTCATTGAGTCATTCATTCAACTGATTCGCTCAAAACGCTGAATCATTTATCAACAAAACTTAACTATATCATATTATAAATAAAAATAACTCAAAATTTTTACCTCATGTTTCTTCTGTAAGTTTCTTTATGTGTGCTGTTACGCTCATTTGTTTTGATTTCTCCACTAAAGTCTCTCACTTTGACGGTCAAAGAGACCGGCAGCGCGAGCCTCAACAGAGTTACCAGAAATACACTATCCATTATCAGTCGCAGTTTACGCTGAATGTAATTCTTGCAGAATCATTCTTGCGTTTCGATGCTTCACTGGTTATTTTTTGTCACTGAAGTTTTAACCAGGCCATTTTTCCGGTCAAGCATGTAAAATTCTTTTTCACTTGCCCCTTCAAAAAAATCCACATCTACGTCACAAGGCGCAGTCTGCCTCATAGACATTTCCAGCCACAGGCTTCTACCACCGTTGTTCTTGAGCCATTTTGAAGTAAACTTGCATTTATCCTTTTTAACCTAGGCTGGTCAGCTGAGCTAGCTGTAGTTCGACCTGTTTTCTGTTACCACAGTAAAAGAAAGACTACCGCAGGGAAAAGAAAAACTTTGGTGTGTCCAATGATTTTAAACAGACATGGGTCTGTCAGACTGGAAAAAATTTAGTGGTAATGTAACCAATTTAAGACCCATCAAATCTTAATTTAAGACATTTTAATACTTTTTAAGGCCTTTTATTAGGAAAACTTTATTTAAGACATTTTAAGACGGGGCATATTTTTCCCGATGTGATCCGTCAGCTCCAGTCCAATACAATTTGGAGCGGTTAAGGCCCGGGTATACTTAATTTCCTTCGTTCTGCTCCGTCTCGCGCACAGTTGAGCGCGCGAGCTTTTCAATGATACTCCTTCGCCCGTGAGCGTGGAAAGACGCATTCGGCGCATGCGTCCGTGGTCACAAAAAACGCGGCCACTGTTCAGAGAGTCAAAGCTAGTCCACACAGTCTAGTAAACGTTTCTTGCTTGCGCCGACTGAAAACACATGAGAAACAGGATGAGACAGGAGACATTGCAGTACTGAACACTGAACGGTCCATGCATGTGGATTTGGATAAAACAGGCAATCGGTTTGATGCTTTGATTTTGAACACCGTTTATCCCTTCACAGTGGCGTATAGCGGACGGGGCACGCAGGGCTATTAAATTATTATTATTATTATTATTATGCTACTTCTATTATTAAATTAATATTGCAATTAATTTGCCCCGCGATATCATAACGCATCACCGCATAACCGACACGCTGTAATAACAGCAGATTAGTTAGATAGCTTACTCCTCATTTAAAAAACTTGTTTAACACGAAATACTTCTCGATTCACGACAAAATACAATTTTTTTCTCACTATGGACCACAAGAGAAATATTAAGAAAACAAATTCGTCGTGTCTAAGAGAATATGTGCCGTTAATGCAGCGTCAGATGCCAAAAGCTCCAAAAGATATGTGTCTGCATCAGGTCAGTAACTGTTTGGCATGTCTGTTTTTCCTATGTAGAGTAGCGTATCAAATTAATGAGATAAACCCTTCAATTTAAACGTGCTCATGTGAATAGCTTTTATAGTAGTTCTGTTGTTTGTTTGTTCTAAAAGTGGACATGACTTTTTTTCCTCACTCGAATTCCTACATAACTATTCTAAACCAATATTCTAAAACAACATTTGAAAGCAATAAATACTACAATTCTAAGATTCTGTGTGTTGTGTGTACTGAAGTCTGTCAATCATCATTAGAGCGCCACCCTCAGGCTGAATAACGCAAGGACAATCAAATTCTACCAAAAGTGTGTCTGATGTGTTCAGCGATTAGAATATAAAGCTTACAAAATGGTTATCATAAACTAGCGCTAAGACCCAGAATCTGCCCTACCTTTATTTTTATTTATTGTATTGTATTATATTTATTGCCAGAAGCCGCTACTGTTCTGTACTGAATAATTGACTGAATTTGAGACTTCTTCAGCCGCATAACTCTCATGCAGAGTTTGCACATTGTTTGTGTGATTTCAACTGGCTCGCCTTCATGGTTTAAAATGGAAATATTTTCAATATTGCGACATGGCATTTTTCTTTATCACCAGTTGCTCGCAAAACAATGGACACTGATTCACGTATAGTCCTTGTCATTTCCCGTGATAATAAAATTAAGTGAATTATTAAATAAGTGAGTAAATAAACAACAAGCAAACTTAAACTTGTTTGTTTAAAACTTCTGCGAATAATTTGCTGATGGGTGAAAAAAAAAAAAAAAAAGATTTTGTGGCGCAGCAGGATTTTGAGTATCCTCCGGTGTTGTAGCTGGACTCATAGAAACAATGTGCTTGAATTTTAGTATGCTCTGTGTCGTCTGTCAGACTGCCTTTAATAATCTCTATAACTTAAATATTGTAGAACAGTTGTTTAGTAAATATTAAACTTGTTTAAAAGTCAATGGTCCTTTATGTTCTGTTTATTGTGGGAGATTTCGTAACTACAGCAACTGCTTCTCCATTGCCGTGTTTTGCCAGAAACTATCGCAAAATGCTCAGTATAAACCCTTAGGTAAGGGTGACAGTTAAGACATTTGTTGCAACACTCTTAAAGAAATCCGTTGCCTCAGGGATTTGTTCCCCCTAAGGGATACCCTTACTTAAGAGGTTTCATGCAACCGGGCCCTGGGCCGCAGGTGGCCAAGGCTGGACCCATAAGGATGGGAGGAAGGTTGAAAATGGCCGGGACATTTCTTGTCAAGGGGCATATGAGCTTGGGTAATGGTAGAGGGAATATTACCACTTGACAGCCTGTATGACTGATGCTTCTGACTCCGGCTAAACAAGTCTGTAGAGTCAATAATGCTATGCCCATTGTGATTGTGCATAAGCACAGCTAATGAGGCAGGCATTCCCTCAGCATGGCAGGGTGGGTATTTGTTCACCATAGCGCCGATTCCAGACGCAGTGTTGAGTTCCACTTTGAAAGGGAACAGCTCAGGTTATGAATGTACCCATGGTTCCCTGAGAAGGGGAACAAGACACTGTCTAGTTGCCATGCTTTGGGCTTGCCTGTGTGTCTCCTTCAGAAAAAAGAGTTGATGAGGTGTATTACCGTCACCCTCTTATACTTATTCCTCATAGCGTTGATCCAAGACGCAGTGTCTCATTCCCCTTCTCAGGGAACATGATTACATTTGTAACCTGAGGAGTTTTTATTAGTTACGAATCATTTCTGAATTTAAATTATTCAGGATCTGGAGTAAGTTATTCACACTTTTTTTTAGAATGCTGCTGCAACACTGTTGACATCGGCTAAAAAATATGCTTGTATCACTCCAATTTTAGTCTCCCTTCATTGTATTCCGGTTTATTCTAGCATTCTTTTTAAGATGTTGTTGTTTGTTTTTAAAGCCCTCAATGATCAAGCCCCATCTTCCATTAAAGGTCTTAGCCTCCCTCACTCATCCAGCAGATTTTCAAGATCTTCTGATAAAGCACTTTTGCACGTCCCAACATCTCGTCTCAAATAAAAGCTTTTTCATTCACTGGCCCTCACCTTTGGAATCAGCTGCCTCTTGTCATCCACCTTACACCTTCTTTCATGGTTTTAAATACAGGCTTAAAACATCTCTATTCTCTACCATTTTAGAGCGTTTCTTTTACATTGTTTTATATTATGTTGTGCTTTTTTGTGTCATAATTTAGATTTACTTACTAAAATAAAATGATCTAGCAGTTAGCATGCCACTCACTACACAAATTGAGCCACAGTCATTTTTACATCGCATAACAATATAGAACAAATACTAAACAATGACAAAAATACTTTGTATACCTGGATTAATCCCAACTGTCACATATTATAAAATAAATAATGAAATCTCACAAATTCATGACACAAACATGACACAACACTGTGAATATCTTGGGCTGACACTTGATACACTTTTGACATTCAAAGCATATTTTCACAAACTTGTAAAACAACTTCTAACTAATTTCAGCAGTGTTTTCTGAGAATGAACCTTTCATTGTAAATGACTGAAGAACAAATCAGATGAGAGTTTAGATGACTGACTGTCATTCTTCTCATTCTCACGTCTCTTCCTGGTAGAAGTAAAAGACACTTCAGAGCTGATTTTCAACACAACAGTTTGAGAGGAAGAAAAAGACAGATGTGCAGATATTGAGGTGAGTGTTTCATCTTTCTTTAGCTGTTTTCATGTATGTGTGTTGTGTCATTGGTCACTTCTGAGACTTTAATGCTGTTCTGAAGTCATTTTGATTTATTTAAACCTCTTTATATCATGATCAATCAGATGATCAAGTGTGTCTTTGTAAGTGAATCACGGAAAGCTGCACATTCTGATATTGTTGTCACATGGAGTGAAATCTCATTTTACTGTTTATTAGCGAGTGTGATTCTTAAACAGTATTTCTGATCATGCGCTCTTAAATCTTTGAGAGAGAATTCAACAGCTTCATGTGTCTGCAGACACTCTATGAAAGACATTTAATAAAATAGCAGCAAGTTCACTGTAAGTGTTGAACACAACAGAGTTATAGAAATATATACAGCTCCCGAATATTGAAAACTAATTCCCAAGTCCACTCGAGTCCCATTCAAAATATTTCATGATTATAACTGTTATTATTTCTGTAAACTCATGTTTGATTGACATGTCCAATGATTGGTGATTTTTGTGTGCGCAGCTGTGCATGACTTGAGACTAACGTTAGTGCAAAGGCAGCAGGACTGGATGTCATGTGGAGCCTCTAGCTCTTAACTATGCGTTGAAAATGTCTGCTATCATCTATTATTCAGTTTGCATACAAGAGCCACAAAGAGTTCATATGCAGTAAGACTCTAAAAAAGAAACATTCTGCAATATGTAAATTCTGCGGTACATCAATTACTGAAGCAAAGGGAACAACTTCCAATTTTCATAGACATACGGAGCGAAAGATTAAGAACTCATAATTTCTGTATATGCATAAAATTTCAGCATTTTTGACAGCTAATGCTTAGTTCGTTGTAGAAGTCTGCAAGGGACTACTTTCACATTCACACTTTTGTATTGAAAAGGATTTTTCTGCTGTCACTCTTGTGCACACCCTCCGTAACTAAAAAGTTAATCAAATTGAGTTCTAATGTTGTTTGTGGCAAACACTGTTTTTTTTAAAAAGGTTTTCGATAAGTGTGTAGATTTTATTTTTACCCCGCATTAAAACGCACCATCCAGTGAGATGAAAGCATTAGATTATCTGCTGCTGTTACACAAAGTGATGAGATGGTGGCGCTAACAGAGTGGCTGCACACAGAACTCTTAACAGTGGACAATAGTTAGGACCATACTGCCAATACAGCCTACATATTTCTCTGTTATTTTTTATTCTATTATTGATTTATATCTTGAAGAGAAATTATTATTTGGTTGGCAATCATCATATTTTATATTAATATTTTTTCATATATTAATATTTTTAAACCAATATCACTAAGTAAATAAAATACAATGTACATGCCATATTTGATGTACTGTTTGATGGTGCCAATTTTATTGTTTCCACCAAGCATTTTTCCTGCCGGGGTCGCAGTTTTGTGGGGCGGTCGTGGCCTAATGGATAGAGAGTCGGACTCGTAACCCAAAGGTCATAGGTTCGAGTCTCAGGTCCGGCAGGGATTGTCGGTGAGGGGAGTGAATGTCCAGCGCTCTCTCCACCCTCAATACCATGACTGAGGTGAGACCCTTGAGCAAGGCACCGTACCCCCAACTGCTCCCCAGGCGCCGCAGCAATGGCTGCCCACTGCTCCGGGTGTGTGTGTGTTCACTGCTGTGTGTGTACACTTGGATGGGTTAAATGCAGAGCACAAATTCCTAGTATGGGTCACCATACTTGGCCACATGTCACTTCACTTTCATATTCTTGAAGATTTCTTCAGGCCTTGTCTCAGACTCAACCTTATGTGGACTTGGACTTGTCTTGGACTTGTCTCTGAAAACTCGGTCTTGACTTGGACTTGAATGAGCTGGTCTCGACTACAACACTGTTGTTCAGTTTTAGATCCATGAAGTGTGAGACTGGAAAGGCTGAATAGCTTTATATCATCATAATAATGATTTATAATGAATTCAGACATAATCTGTGCTTTCATGCATGTGCTGAAAACCTCTGAATCTCAGAGACGTTTATCTGAAGTAAAGTAACCCTGAAACATGATCCAGAGTATCTAAATTGCCTTTTATAAACAAAATTTTAGAGAAGGTTGTCCACAATCAACTTGTTGACTTCTTGACTGGAAACAATATAATGGATATTTTTCAGTCGGGATTTAGGACCAAACATAGTACAAAATCGGCATTATTAAAGGTTACAAATGATATTTTGTTAGGTCTTGACTCAGGAAAAATGTTGCCTTAATGATGTTAGATTTAAGTGCAGCTTTTGATACTTTAGTTCATGCGATTTTAATATGTTGGGATTAAAGGTGTAGCCCTTAAGTGGTTTTCTTCTTATCTTCATGACAGAACATGCTCTGTTAAAATTGGAAATTATGTTTCTGCATCTGCAACTGTCTCTTGGGGGGGGGTTCCTCAGGGATCAATTCTTGTTCCGACTTTGTTTTTGTTGTACATGTTACCCTTGGGGTCAATTTTTAGGAAACGTAATATTAATTATCACTTGTATGCTGATGATCTGCAACTGTACTTTCCTTTGGATTGTGATGGCTGTACATCTTTTGATAATTTTTATAAGTGTTTGACTGAGGTAAAGGGATGGCTAGCAAATAATTTTTTACAACTAAACAAGGATAAGTTTATTATGTTTGGAAACAAACAGCTTGGTAATGACCTGGTTGAACGTTATGGACCTTTTTCCAATAATATACACGGTTATGTGAAAAATCTTGGAGTAATTTTCGATTCTGAAATTTGCTTTGATCATCAAGTTAACAGCGTTGTGAAAACATCTTTCTTTCAGTTAAGAAAATTGCCCAAACTGAAACCTATCCTTTCAAATAAGGACTTGGAGACTGTTATGCATGCCTTTATTTCCACACAGCTGGATTATTGTAATGCTCTTTATCTAGGCATAAGTGAATCCCTGATTGCTCGTCTTCAGTATGTTCAAAATGCTGCAGCGAGAATCCAATCCTAACACCTGTATTGATATCTCTTCACTGACTACCTGTAAAATACAGAATACAATACAAGGTGTTAATGTTTGTCTATAAAGCATTGCATAATCAGGCTCCTGAGTATTTAAAAGACCTGTTAATTCCCTGCCAGTCTCAACATCATCTGCACTCCTCTCAGAGTATGCTCTTAACCTTCCCTCGGTCTCGACTGAGGCGTAGTGGAGACTGCTCTTTTTCTGTTGCGGCTCCTGCACTCTGGAATGTGCTTCTACTATCTATAAAATCCTCGTCAAGCATGGACATTTTTAAAAAGAACTTGAAGACCTACTTGTTTTATCAAGCTTTCGGAGTTTGATTAGGTCAACTGTGAGTGACTGATGGGATGACTTTCTTGGTGTTATGTTTAGTTGTTATTTTATGTTTGTATTGATTTTATAATTATCTACTACTTATGGACAGCACTTTGGTCCATTTTTATGGTTTTGAAAGTGCTTTACAAATAAAAATTGAGTTGAGTTGAGAGACATAAAGCTTCTTTCTGGAAACCCCTCTACCTGTAAACAGACTTTCAGCACAAACCGGTTTCATTTGTTTTCCTGAAATGGTTCTGGTTTGACTGGTTCTGAAGATGAACATATTTCTGCAGTGATTACAAAATCACCAGTTATTAACTATCACAGCAAATCACTTATCTTCCCTCATAAATTAAGTAAATAGAAATATAAGAAGCAGGGATCGCATATTCATGGATCATTTCTACTCATTCTTTCCATTAAACCATGTTTCACTATGTTGAGCTGCTCTTCTTCACAGTGTAAACTGTAAGACAGTTAAATGCTGTTGAACTGCAGTCCATCAGTAGTCCAGTACAGTACAGTACATGTGAGTGAAGTGTACTAGTGTACAGCTGCAGTCAGTGCAGTATAATTATCTTGGATCTCACACAGACACACGAGAAAGAAAATGCCTCATTTCAGCTCAGACTTCAGCTGCACAAACTGTCACAGACTCCTAGAAACGATCTCAGACACAGGAGCACACAGGAGAACTTTATGCTGAGTCTAGATGAACCATCAGCACAGCTGTCAAATCTAACTCACATAGTTTGCCATTAAAATACAATGATTTGGGAGAACTATGTATGTATGTTGTTACGGTACAGAGGAGGTCGGAGACACAGGTAAGGTTAATGATGTTTATTTTGAGACAACCAGAGCAAGTGCAGGTGAGTGAAGCCAGATATAGATAGATTCGTGATCGTGGATGACTGTGATACTAATACTTGTTTCTTCTAGGTGACTTGGATGGCGGATGGTCCTTGGAGCAGAAGACGCACAGAGACACTCACGGAAGACTGGAGAACACGGAGGATCTAGGAAACACACTGGAGACAGGTAAGTAGTAGTTCGGGGAGTCCGTAAGGTAAGCATTCGGGTAGGTATGCGTTAACGAGACCGGACAATGACTGTGTGGTTGTGAGTGTCTTTTATGGTGTTGCTGATTGGGATGGTGAGGAGCGTCAGGTGTGCGTGATCAGTATTCTGGTGAGGGAGTGCGTCGTGATCGGGTGAGTGATGAGCCTGTCGTGTCTGTGACATTACCCCCCCCTCCACGGTCCGCTCATGAGGACCGTGGACCCCGACGTGGTGGTGGTCGACCTCTGCCTCGTGGAGCTGGTCTGTTGGGGTTTCTGGCATGGAAGTCATCCAGAAGACTTGATCAAGAATGTCGACTCTGGGAACCCATGATCTTTCCTCGGGACCGTATCCTTCCCAGTCGACAAGATACTCCAGGTGACCACCACGGCGTCCCAGACCCTCTCACTCTCCCGGAACCAGTAATCCACTACCGGGACGTCTGACGGTTCCCCGTCCCAGGGAAACAGTGGGGGCTGATAGCCGAGCACGCACTGGAAAGGGGTGAGACCAGTGGTAGGCTGACGGAGGGAGTTCTGGGCGTACTCGGCCCAGCCCAGGAACTGGCTCCAGGAGTCCTGGTGGCTATGACAGAAGGTACGCAGGAAACGGCCAATCTCCTGTATCTTCCGCTCCGTCTGCCCATTCGTCTGAGGGTGGTATCGAGAGGAGAGGCTAATGGTCACATCTAGGAGTTTGAAGAATGCTTTCCAGACACGGGATGTGAATTGAGGTCCTCTGTCAGATACAATATCCTCAAGCAATCCATAGTATCTGAATACATGGTTGAAAATAAGTTCTGCAGTGTCCATTGCTGTTGGAAGTCCTTGGAGTGGGATTAATCGACAGGACTTTGAGAACCGGTCCACCACAACCATTATGCACGTGTGTCCATTGGAGACGGGGAGATCTGTGATGAAGTCTACTCCTAGATGTGACCACGGGCGAGTTGGAACGGGCAGAGGTTGTAGTTTCCCAGAGGGAAGATGACGAGGGCTCTTGGATATGGCACATTCCCTGCACCCCTTTACGTACCTCCTGACATCCGATGCCATGTTGGGCCACCAGAAGCGTTGTTTTAACAACGAGAGGGTTTCATTGACCCCTGGGTGGCCAGTGCCCAGCGATGAATGTGAGGAGTGAATAAGTGGAATGCGTCGTGTCCGTGGGATGTAAAGCAAACCTTGGGGGCAACCCGGCGGGGTGTTGGTGGAGGCATTGGACTTGGGCAGTGTTTCCTCCGACCAGGTTATGGGACTTACAATGAGATTCTCTGGAAGAATGGGCTCTGGATCTTCAGTGTTCTCCTCGGGACTGTAGATACGTGACAGAGCATCAGCCTTTACATTTTTGGAACCAGGGCGATAGGAAATGGTGAAGTTGAATCGAGTAAAGAACAGGGCCCATCTTGCTTGACGTGGGTTAAGTCTCTTTGCATCACGCAGATACTCCAAGTTTTTATGGTCTGTTAATACCTGAAATGAGTGACAGGCTCCTTCGAGCCAATGCCTCCACTCCTCCAGGGCGAGCTTGATGGCTAGGAGCTCCCGGTTGCTGATATCATAGTTTACCTCCGCCTGGTTGAGTTTGCGGGAGAAGAAGGCACATGGATGGAGTCTACTTGGGTTCCCCTGCTACTGAGACAAGACCGCTTCCACTCCTGTGGTAGACGCATCTACCTCAACCACGAAGGGGAGCTCTGGATCGGGATGAACAAGGAGGGGAGCGGTTGTGAAGGCTGTCTTGAGGTCTTCAAATGCTTGCTTTGCTGCCGGATTCCAGGACAGAGACTTGGGCTTGCCACAGAGCAGGTTGGTAAGTGGAGAGGTGACGGTGCTGTATCCCTTGATGAATCTACGGTAAAAGTTGGCGAAGCTTAGAAATCTTTGCAGTTCTTTCACAGTAGTAGGAAAGGGCCAGTCTTTGATAGCTGAAACCTTCCTCTCGTCCATGCGGACGCCACTGTGATCGATGTTATATCCTAAGAACTGCACTGAGGGCTGATGGAAAGTACACTTTTCTGCTTTCAGGAACAGGTTGTAGTCCCTCAGGCGTTGGAGGACCTCCGCAACGTGCTGGCGATGTTCGGCCAGGCTCCGGGAGTAGATAAGAATGTCGTCTATGTAGACGATAACGAACCGACGCAGGAACTCCCGGAGCACCTCGTGCATGAAGTCCTGAAATACGGAGGGGGCGTTGACGAGTCCATAGGGCATGACGCAGTACTCATAGTGTCCAGTAGGGGTCACAAAAGCCGTCTTCCATTCATCCCCCTCACGTATTCAGATGAGGTTATATGTGCTGTGGAGGTCCAACTTAGTGAACACAGTGGCACCGCGGAGATGTTCCAGTGCAGATGGGACGAGAGGAAGAGGGTATCTGAACTTGATGGTTATCTTGTTTAGGGCTCTGTAATCAATACAAGGCCGCAAGCCTCCGTCCTTCTTGGCAACAAAGAAGAAGCTGAATGCAGCAGGGGAAGTAGACGGGCGGATGTAACCTTGTGATAGAGCCTCGTTGATGTATTCCTCCATGGCCTTCTCCTCCGGGACGGACAAGGAATAAATCTTTCCTCTGGGCACTGGCTCACCGGGGATGAGATCAATGGCACAGTCCCATGGCCGATGGGGAGGCAGCCTGGAGGCCTTCTTCGGACAGAAGACGTCACTGAAGTGAGAGTAACAATTTGGAATCTCTGTGGAGCGCTTTTCCAGTGGGCTCTCAATGGACGTGACACAGACATGGATGTTCTTGGAACTTGGATAACTTGGAATGGGACTTGGAACAGGAATCTCAGGAAAACATTCAGGAAAACACTGGTTACCCCACTTAAGGACATCTCCTGTCTGAATGTAGAATCCTCCAGATGTAGAATCCTCCAGAACCAGCAGATGGATCTCCTCATGGTGCAGAACACCGATTTGTAGTTTCAGAGGCCCCACCATGTAACGTACTTGACGGAGAGGACGGTAGACTTTCGGCGTAACTGAAGTCTTGAGGTTGAGCTGGCGACAGAGGGCTCCGGAGATGAAGTTTCCAGCTGACCCAGAGTCAATGAAGGCATCAACTGGAAGACAAACAGCAGCAGCAGTAAGGTTGACAGCAATAGTGAGTGGATTTTTATTATTTAACGAGGGCAGGATGACACTCACCATTGATCGTACGGGACGAGTGGGGCATTCAGCTCTGAAATGCCCAGGACGACCACAATATAGACATAGACTCTGGGTCAGCCTCCTCTGTCGCTCAGAAGGCGAAAGGCGTGATCTGTTGATCTGCATCTCATTGCTGGCTGGTTCTGGGGAACTGACGGACTCAGGCTGGCGGAGGAAGGATGGGAAAAGTTGCTGGTCTTGGTGCTCTTCAATGCACAGCTGCATACGAGTGGCGAATCTTATTGAGAGTTGGATGAATTTCTCGAGCCCGATGGTATCCTCGTATGCAGCGAGATGCAACCGCACACGTGGATCCAAACCTTGACGATATCGGGAAAGGAGGGCTTGTTCATTCCAACCACTCGCTGATGCTAGGGTTCTGAACTGTAGAGCATACTCAGAAACAGATAATGAACCTTGTTTCAAATTACACAGTCTCTCACCAATTGACGAATCCCATGCTGGTTTTCCAAAAACTTCCTAGAAATGGCTTACAAAACTTGATAGTGATTGCACGACGGGACTATTTTGAGTCCAGAGTGGTTCAGCCCAGCGGAGCGCTTTACCGTCAAGTTGTTGAATTATGAAGGCGACTTTGGCTCTATCGTCAGGATATACGTGCGGTTGCATCTCCAAAACCAGCGAACATTGCAGGATGAAACCGTTGCAATCCTCTGCCGAGCCAGAGAAGGGCGCCGGTTTGGCCATGGGACTGGCGATCACAGACGGCGAAGAAGCTGTGGCGGAAGTGCTCGCTGGTGGTGCTGGCGTGGATGTACTGGTGAGAGTGCGGCGAAGTGCTGTTACCAGGTCTTGAAACGGATCCGTGGTGCTCATCGTGGTTGTTTCAGTCGGTGATGGTCCGGTCTTCTGTTACGGTACAGAGGAGGTCGGAGACACAGGTAAGGTTAATGATGTTTATTTTGAGACAACCAGAGAAAGTGCAGGTGAGTGAAGCCAGATAGAGTTTGTGATCGTGGATGACTGTGATACTAATACTTGTTTCTTCTAGGTGACTTGGATGGCGGATGGTCCTTGGAGCAGAAGACACACAGAGACACTCACGGAAGACTGGAGAACACGGAGGATCTAGGAAACACACCGGAGACAGGTAAGTAGTAGTTCGGGGAGTCCGTAAGGTAAGCATTCGGGTAGGTATGCGTTAACGAGACCGGACAATGACTGTGTGGCTGTGAGTGTCTTTTATGGTGTTTATTGTGTTTTAACTGGTTTTGAGAATGACACACTTGGCATTGCTCAAGAATCTCAGATGAGAGCATCATGTTTGATGAGAGTGATGAAAGGAAAGAATGAGAGTAGATGAGACCCAATATTATTTGCCTCTTTTAATATAGTACATAGAATTTAGTGCCTTATTTATTTTTGGAAAGTGTCTGGTAACAGTGGAGCAATTCTAAACATTTTTCTTCATCTCCAACAGCAATGAGTCAGTGAAGGACGATGGCATCTGTTGATCAGCATTGTGACACACTAGATGAGCTGGAAGAAGACAAGCTGAAACACAAGGAAGGTAATGAAGAAAAGATTATCAGTAATGTTAAAGTTGTCATTTAGGAAATGTAATGAACCTCTTTCTCTATTCCAGTCAAGATGAGCAGCAGCGCTCACACTGGAGTCAGTGTTGATCTGAATGCTCAGACAGGAGCAACTGTAAATGCTCCTGTACTCACTGGAAACACCATCACATCAGTGACCTTCATCATGAACCCTGCAGGAAACGGTACTATCACTACAGCTGTGCTTACTGAGACACATTAGCAGTCAGTTAATAGCTTTTTGAGTGAAATAATGCTCAGTGATTGTGAAGCCTTTTCCTGTAAAGGTCATGTAAGAATTAGATTTCTCTCATTCTTCAGTTAAGATTTCTTTCAGTCCCTCTGTTATAAATGGTCGGCGGCTGTGGGAAGGATCATCACACGAACAGAGTTATGTCACAAATCTTCAATCTTTATTGAGCAGTTTACACAATTTATACTTTCCATAGAAAAAAGTGACACTACCATCCCGAATGTTGTCCTCCAGAGGGCACACAAAGATAAAACCATAAAATGAATCATTTCATAGTCCGAAATTACAAAAATGGAACATAACCTTGAACAAAGTAAAACAGGAACAAGGTGGCTAGAAATAAGAGGAAAAGAAACATATCACTTGAAAACAACTCCTTATAAGGCAGTTATGGAAAAATACAAAAGAGGCTATGTGACATTTCTTCACTCATGCATATTCTCTATGGTGACTGAATATAAAAGAAGTGAATGGTGACTTATATTACACTCAGGAATAGAATAAAAGGGCTGTAAGAGGCCTCTAAATCCAACAGTTCATTTTAAGGTCATATTGTTCACAGGCAGACATACTTCAGCTACAGAATTTTCTTTTGTGTATCTGTAAAAAATTATATATATTTTTTTATTTCCCTCCTTTTCTTTCTCCTCACAGAGCCACAAAATATTACAGAGACAGCAGAGAAACACAGAGAAGAGCAAGGTACCATCTTAACAGTCATATTCTCTTAAGGCTAGTTCACACTGCACCATCAGATGTCGACTAACACCAATAGACAGATATTGTCAGATAAGTCTTTTCCCTGTTGGCATCTGTTAGTGTTAGTCAGTGTTTGTTTTTACCTACAGAACATGTTCATTCAATGTTTGTCAGGAGCAGGAATGTGATCTGGTGATTGATCATCAGTCTGTACAGTGTGAACTACTCTTTTTAAAGTGTTTCAGAAGTGATTTAAACATGTCAGATGTATTTTGAATTTGGACACTGGTCCAGGGGCCTAATGTATAGAAATTGTATGTATGTTTTATCCTAAATGTCTGTGTACACACAAAACTTATTCTCTTGATAAATCAGAGTCAGTGTAAGATTATTTATGACTTTTTAAATCTAAACGCTGTCATGCAGTGGTTGGACAGGTCAGGGTGGGAGCATTACTAATATTGGAACAAAGGTTAACTGTGAGAGGTGATGTACTGTATCACCAGAACTAACCAGACAGCACTACTGACCCTTTTCAACAGCCACATACTCCAGTCAACCACCGGATGTGACTGCCAATGACCATGACCGTATACCTTACATACAAGAACTAGAGCATTCACTGCCAGATGTTCCTCGAACCCTATCCTCTGTACTGAGTTTACAAATTAGGCATTAAAAAAAGTATATATGCCTGGATGACAGTTCTGATTTGAATGTTTAAGGGTATTCCCTTCCATGAGTGTAATATATTTATCAAAATGTAGTGAATTAAATGGAAGATCTGAGGCCTCTGAGCTGTAATAAACAGATATTTAATTACAATATGTTGAATTCTGATCAGATCATGCTGATGTGAAAGCTTTGACGTTTCTTTTTTTAATAAAATATGTTTTTGCTTTCTCAAATGTTTTATTTATTTACACCAAACAGAGGATTTGATTCTGAAAAAATTCTTGGGAACTCACAAAACAGACATGAAGAAGAAAGCAGAGCGTATTTTTGAGTGCAAGAAAGAAGCACATCTCAAGGCTGTTTACACAGAACTGTTGATCACAGAGGGAGATATGGAAGGTGTCAATAAGGAACATGAGATTCTGAAGATTGATGATGCTTTCAAGAACAAACCAACACAGGACAAACCAATCAACTGCAATGCTATATTTACTGAACTGAGGAAAAACAATGAGGAAAAGATTGTGCTGACCAAGGGAGTCGCTGGCATCGGAAAAACTGTCTCTGTGCACAAGTTCATCCTGGACTGGGCAGAAGGAAAAGCCAATCAGGATATACACTGTGTGTTCCTGCTTCCGTTCCGAGAGATTAACAGCATCAAAGACATTAAAGTCAGAGAGTTCAATCTCCATGAGTTTCTGCTAAAATTTTATCCTCAAATGAAGGACCTGGAAAGATCAAAGTTATATAAGAAATGCAAACTTGCGTTTATATTTGATGGGCTTGATGAGAGTCGCCTGGATTTGAATTTTGAAAGTGGAATATTGAATAATGTTGAGGAAAGATCATCTGTAGATGTGCTGTTCACAAGTCTGGTCAAAGGGATTCTGCTTCCATCAGCTCTCGTCTGGGTGACCTCACGACCAGCAGCAGCCAATCAGATCCCTCCTGAGTATGTGGGTTTGTTCACAGAGGTGCAAGGATTCACTGACCAACAGAAGGAGGAGTACTTCAGAAAGAGAATCACAGATGAGACTCAGGCCTCCAGAATCATCTCACACATTAAGATGTCTCGTAGTCTCTACATCATGTGTCACATTCCTGTGTTCTGCTGGATCACGGCCACAGTACTTCAGGATATTCTCAAGAACAACACTGAGAACATCAGCACAACACTCACTGAAATGTACATTCACTTCCTGCTGATACAGATGAACATGAAGAGCCAGAAATATGATGGAAATTCAGAAAGACAACGTAAAAAGCTTTTACAGTCAAATAAAGAAATGATTTTGAAGTTAGCCAAGCTAGCGTTTGAACAGTTGAAGAAGGAAAACATTGTGTTCTATGAGGAAGATCTGAAAGCATGTGGTATTAATGTGAGTAAAGACACTGAGTTCACAGGAATGATTGCTAAGATCTTTAAGAGGGAATATGGACTTCATGAAGAAAAGGTCTTCTGCTTTGTGCATCTGAGTGTTCAAGAGTTCCTCGCTGCAGTGCATGTGTTCCTCTGTTATCTGAAGAAGAACATGCAGGAGCTTCAGTTTTTCTTTGATGGACCTAAAGAAAATATCAGATTGCATGAGCTACTAGAGAAGGCTGTTGATAAAGTCATGAAGAGTGAGAGAGGACATCTGGACCTGTTCCTGCGGTTTCTGATGGGAAATTCACTGGGATCCAGTCAAAACCTACTCAAAGGCCTCATCACACACACTGAAGACACCACAGAGAGCATCGCACAAACAACTGAATACATTAAACAAAAACTATTTTGGAACACCTCAGATGAAGCTTCAGTCAACCTATTCTACTGCTTACTTGAGCTCAAGGATAATTCATTATATGAGGAAATCCAGAGATACCTCAGTTCAGATGAACATCCAGGGAGAAAACTCTCATCTTCAATGTGCGAAGTGCTGACCTACATACTGCTGATGTCAGAGAAGGTGCTGGATGAGTTCAACCCAAAGAGTTTCACGTCAACTTCAAACTACGAGAGACTCGTTCCAGCTGTGAGATGCTGCAGAAAAGCCCGGTGAGTAATTTCACTGATCGCTGTTTAATTAAAGGTTTTGTTCTATCACTAAACAGCTAAATGTAAAAACACTGAATAATAAAATATCTGTCTGTCCTGATTATGAAGGGTACAATGTGTTATTGGAAAACACTGAACATCAGAAAATAATCTGGTTAAATGTTCTGTTTTGTCAGATTTGATGACTGTAATCTTGATGAAACTTGCTGTGAAACTGTATCTTCAGTTCTACAATCATCAAACTCCCATCTGAGAGAGTTGGACCTGAGCAGCAATCACCTGAATGATTCAGGAGTGAAGCTGCTTTCTGATGGACTGAAGAGTAAAAACTGTAAACTGAACATACTGAGGTTTGACATTCACATTCACTCATTTTCTATATTCAAAAATGTGGACAAATAGATGTTTTCATAACTATGACTAGCACATATTTTCTCCTGTCTATATTGTTGAATGAATGTATCACTGGTGTTTTCTCCAAGCACACAAGGCAGAAAACCTGATTTCGGTTTTCACAAAAAGACTCCTGTCTCAGACACATGCAATCTGAAATTCAGTTCTCTTTAGTGTTGTATTGCGGTTGAATGGTTAGATACACATAATTATTTCAAAATATCTGTCTTGAGGAATATTCATGTAAACATAGTCAGTTATGTCTTAAGTGAACACAAAGAGGGTAAATCTGATGTGTAACTATAATGATTTTGAAACTCAGAAACAAGGGAGAGCTGGATCCAAACGCAGAGTGGGATTTAATAAAAATAAGAGTCAAAATAAAACAAAAACACCAGGAAACACAACAAGCAAAACTGAACACCAGGAGCAGAACTGAGATCAACAACAAAAACACCCATATAAGGACATGACCTGACCAAGAATACAGAAAACACTGGGGATTAAATACACAAGGGCTAACAGGCTGACAAAACAAACCTGGAAACAATCAGGGAACTAATCAACAAGAAAAACTACAAAAGGACTACAAATGAAACAGGAAACAGGAACAAAACAGGGCAGAATGTAACCTAAAAGTCCAAATAACAAAAACACATGGTACACAAAACTGGGAATGTGTAACAGTAGCATTATATTAAATCCATGCATTAGATCTTAATATAATAAACCTGCTGCTGTCTGTATCATTAATATTAATCAAACAACAAAAGATAAGAGGGAATCACTCACTGCTCTTGACTGAATAATTTTTTTCAGCTTTAATAACAATTTTCAGCTTTAATAACAATCAGTTTATTTATAATTAATACACTGAATTATTACACTTAATACGCTTTGGGCCACCATTGACTTCCATAGTATTTTTTTCCTATTATGGAAGTCAATGGAGGCCCAAAGCAGCCTGGTTACAAACTTTGTTCAAAATATCTTCTTTTGCGTTCAGCAGTACAAAGAAATTTATACAGGTTTGGAACAACCTGAGGATGAGTAAATGATGACAGAATTTTCATTTTTGGGTGAACTACCCCTTTAATTTCTGTAATATTTCTTAAATAGATGTAAAATGAAAAAAGTGAAGCACAATTTCATTGTTAATTTCATGTTTCTTTCTTATATTGTATTTGTTCTACTGTTTTTCATTTGCATTTTTTAACTATACTGTGATTATTAATATAATAATTATTATTAATCAAAGAATTGGAGGAAAAGATGATTTGTGAATTGTTTTATAATCGAATCGTTACCCTCTGAATCGTAATCAAATCATGAGGCAACTGAAGACTGACCGTTCTATTGGAAAACCTGGATTTTTCCAATTACAATTATTTCCAATGAAATAATACCCAAATTTCCTGTTTTCATTAAGTGATTCTTATGAACAGTTTGTTTCAATGAACTGTTTCACGTCATAATAACAATTTAAAACATGTTCCCTTTCCTTGTGCATTTGATTATTACAGTAACTTTATTTTCATTTCATCAGTCAAATCCTCTGCACATCATGCCCCGAGGATCATATTACTCCCAGTTCTTGCCTCATTTTAGTATGACAGATTCAATGTGTTGATTACTTGAGAACCGCTGTGACCAGATCATTGAGTCAGTGAGTTGAACTGTATCAGTTGCATTCATGTACAATTTGCTGCAGTGATGAGCACAAATGCACAGATGAGTTATAAACTAAACCCTCAAGAGTAACATTACATTTTAATGGCTAAAGTCTCATTACACTGAATTTAGCATAAACATGCAGTTCAGATTATAAACCCTTCCTGATAATCACACTGATATCACTGTTTGTTTTGTACTCTACACAGGCTATTTGGTTGTAATCTCACTGGTCAGTCCTGTGAAAGTTTATCTTCAGCTCTACAGTCATCAAACTCTGTCCTGAAAGAACTAGACCTGAGTAACAATGACCTGCAGGATTCTGGAGTGAAGCATCTTTCTGATGGACTGAAGAGTCCAAACTGTCAGCTGCAAATACTGAGGTATTTAAGAACATATAAGAGATCATTTACAGTCAGCCAGTCCTAGTTTTTGCAGATTATCTGACTGTTGATGTGTGTATTCTGCTCTCTTTCAGCTTTACTCACTGTGATCTCACTGTTCAGTCTTGTGAGAGTTTTTCATCAGTTCTACAATCCTCAAACTCTGTCCTGAAAGAGCTGGACCTGAGTAACAATGACCTGCAGGATTCTGGATTGAAGCTTCTTTCTGATGGACTGAAGAGTCCAAACTGTCAGCTGCAAATACTGAGGTATTTAAGAACATATAAGAGATCACTTACAGTCAGTCGGTCATAGTGTTTGTAGATGATCTGACTGTTGATGTGGATATTCTGCTCTCTTTCAGCCTTATGCACTGTAATCTCACTGTTCAGTCTTGTGAGAGTTTTTCATCAGTTCTACAATCTTCAAACTCTGTCCTGAAAGAGCTGGACCTGAGTAACAATGACCTGCAGGATTCTGGAGTAAAGCTTCTTTCTTATGGACTGAAAATAAACTGTAAGATGGAGATTTTGAGGTAAATGGTTTTCCTTAAAATAATTAACAAAATGCTGCATCATACAGTTTTTCTCAAACGATTTGACAAATTTGTCTAAACTCAGGTCACTGCACTCCAAACAGTTAACACAGTGATCTGAACACTTTGTAATGAGTGAAATGTGAAGGCCAAGTATGATAACCATACTTCAAATTTGTCCTCTGCATTTTAATCCATCCAAGTTAGTGCACATACATTAGGAGCAGTGATTATTGACCACAATAATATTGTGGGCAATAAAACAAAATTCTTTTGATTATAATTAACACGACAATGTGCACAAAACTAAACTAGCCTAAATTCCTGTTTATTTTTATTTATTTTGATCCAACTATCATAGTTCATAGTTCATGGTTCAATGAAGCCCAGGTGCCACTTACAGGCCTATTATGTGAAGAACATGGAAAATGGTGACGTGAAAGGATTTTATTATATTACCATTTTTGATAATTATACATTATCAGCATAACAGTGAAAACTAACACCATACTTCATGATGACATCTCCCAAGGGTAGTATGTACAGGGTAAAAAAGCAACGGTCCTAGTACTGTACCTAGTACCTAGTACTCCAGTAACACTAACAGAGAGATACAACCACGATCTGATGATAAGAGCAAACCATTTGTATTTCTAATGAGAGCAGTCTCAGAACTATGGTACAGTCTAATATTCAACAACCAGGGCTGGATTTCCCAAAACCTTCTTAACTCTACGTCATTCTTAAATTATACCTTAAGCTGTACCTTAACGTTAATACGTGTTTCCCGAAACGTTCTTAGTTAAGTATACCTTCTGTAAGTCATACTTTCGTAAGGTTGGTCTGGACCACTCTTAGCTATACCTTATCACTGTTGACAGTCTATACAAATATAATTCTGAAGCTGTAATACACAAGTGTTCGATTAGGATTATGGCAAAGAATAAAATGCAGATTCACTGCTAAATTTAAATGTGCTTTAGCGCTGATCCAGAGGCAGACGCGCGCTCCACGCTTGTCATGTATCACAACTATTCAGTGTTTTTAATCTCATTCAGGTTTCAGACATTTAAATACACATTTGAATTAAGTAGGCTACTGCATAAAAAAGACATTTATAGTTTGTTAAAATCAAATTCCATACACTGATGTCTACGGAAGCTGCAACAATAACCTTTCAATTATATAATTGACGAAGTGTTTTATTCATATCAGATACACATTGTGTATGAAACAATAAAGTATACTCTATTCTTCTCCCACTTCACCGGCCACATGTATTTCGGGGAAGATTTCGTAAATCTGACAGCTCTGAATTGCCGTGCAAACTCATTGCGCGACAAAACACGTTCACTTCCACATATTTTACCATTGGAATATATCATAAAATTCATGATATAGTTAAAAAGATTGTGAATATTTTAAATAAAAAATGAAAAACCGATAAATGCAATACCTACATGTCTGTCAGCTGCATGACGCATCTCCAAGGAATTAAAACTTTGTTCTAAAATAACGGTCGCCTTAAACTCACGCTGATGGGGGCTCTGCGCCCCCAGAATATAGATAAATTACAATATAGGCCTAGATTTATAACACCCCATGAGTCCTGATAAATGCACTAACGCAGTGAAGTAGCCCCTGTATAAAGTGAATTACCAATTCTCGAGCCATCGATATCTACCAATTCAGCACCGCCGCCATGGACAGCACCTGGTAACGTCGTACTTAAAAATATATACCTTGAGCAACCTCCTAAGGGATAGTTCGGGGAACACGCCTAGAAACGGTATATCTTCAGTTAAGGTCTACCTTTAGAGTCTTCGTTGCGCACTAAGAGACAACATTATCGGGAAATCCAGCCCTGAGCTTTCATTTGTTCATCTGTATTATATCTGTTTTTTATTTGTTGAACATCAATTAAATTTTTACCCTTAATCCCTTGGGTCTGAGGTATTTTGGGAGCCCTTGAGATGTTTTGACATGCTCTGACATATGTGCTTATTTCAGCTACTTATAACATGCTATTGGCCAACATGTAATTTTGCATGTAATTTTGCAAACTCTGCTACTATAATATGTGAGCAAAATGGACATACATGTTTGCATTTTTTTATTTATTTATTTAGAAAATAAAGATAATGCATGGTTAGTAAGTTTTTGGAAAAAGAATGTCACTTCAATAGGGCCATAACACATACTGAATATCTGTTCACAAGACTTTTGAGTTATCAATCTTGTAGGATAGAATTTTTACTACAAAATGATGTGAAAATCATTCTGGCATTCTGCTGTATGTGTTGGAGTGTCCAGTCCAGTGTCACATGATCCTTCAGAAAACATTCTAATATGCTGATTTCAGTTATTATCAATGTTGGAAACAGTTAAACTGAAACCAGTCATGCTCTTCCTCTGAGGTAAATTCTTCCAGCATTATTCCTCACCGCATCTCAAAACAATGGATAGTACATAAATCTGACTTGATACATTTTTTTCTTTTGAGTTGATGCAGGCATTGACTCTGTTTTCATGGATCGCCTCAGAATTTGTCTTTGAATAGTGCACGGCTGCACGCTCTCCGTGGGTATGGCCGCATTAGCGGATAATGAGCTGTCACGTGAACGAGTGACATCTCTCTCTTTTCAAACAGATTAAATAAGCAGAATATAGAATATATAGAATATATAATATTTGTTTTCTATTTGACTTACATTATTTAAAACCTGATATTTCAAAGTTTCTTTAGATATGTCTCATGTTTGTGTGATAAGTATCCACTGAGTTACAGTTCACTTTCTGACAAGTATCAGAATGGATTTCATTGAGAGAGAGACGGCAGATTACACATCATGTTAGATTTCTTTATTTAGCACAAAGCACATTTTGTTTTTATCATGAGTGCTCACAAATAAAAGTAGACACTTAACAGTTTCAAATGATGTATAACAGCTATCTGTATAACTGTTTTATTCGGAGTCTTTTTTGCACTGATAAGAAAAAAACAGAGGTGATATCACCAGCGTGACCACCGACCCCAGGGGGTTAAAAGGTATTAGTATTTATAGAGTTTTTTGTATTTACTAATTTGGGGAATAGACACAGTCTCTATGTAGTGATATCTAGGTGAAAAAGTGTCTATGTGTTGGGATTTATCTGACTTCTGTGACGTGACAGCTGGCAATGAGTGCGTTTACATGCACCTTCATAATGCGATTATAATGGGATTTTGGCAATATTGTGATTAAACTTTACCTCATGTAAAACCAATGCTTCAATTAAAGTAATGTGATTAAGCGTATAATCGTAGTAACCATAATCACATTAAACTATGTGACATATTCTGATTTTAATCTCAATAAACAGGCATGTAAACACCTTATTTGCATTATTCCCGCTCTGACCAAAGTGTGCAAGTGCTCGGACATACACGGATGCCGTGTGTTGTTCACACAACTCATGAATGAACTCTGTGACATTATTCTGATCACTAAACTCTGTCAAAACCATTTGCCGCGCAGTCTCTGCTCCATATCTTCATCCAAACGGGGCAAAGAATGCTGAATAATGTCCAGTACATCCATAAAAATGTATTTTAAATTTGATGTGAGTAGTTAAAAACAGTGTCCCGTAACATGTATACTACATGCCAATCTGAGTGTGGTATAACCTTATTAGCGAATAATCAGAATAATGAAAATTGCATGTACAGTCAAACCAAAAATTATTCAGACATTTTTGATATATTTTTACTAGTGGGTGCAGGACACTATAGTTCATTTCTGTAAGTGAGGATAGCAAAATAAAGTGTGACATATTATACCCAAAAATTCTTCATACAGTAAAATACCAGTAAAATTGATAAAAATTTGGGACCAAAAATTATTCAGACACTTTGACCTGACCATGTTTTGCTTAAGTGTTATCTGATATAATTAAGATTATTTTTTTCTAACACAGTTTAACTCTGAGATCTTGTCATATTTTATTATTTTATTTTATTCATTTTTTAAACTACAGTGAATAAACTGAATTAATGAATGAAAGACAAGACAAGGTGTCTAAATATATTTTGGTTTGACTTTAAACTGGAGTGAAGAGTTCTGCTCGTGTCATGTAAACACCTTACTGCAGCTAAGATCTTACTCTGATTATTAGAAATAATTCCATTTTTGGTGCACATGTATATGTAGTCAGTGGTCGGTTTAGCTGGTCTGTCTGCTTCCTGACTTGGGCTCCAGTTAGTTAAGGTTCAGCTCTAAGACTATGTGCCATATTACTAGAGAGAAGAGTGGCACCATCACAGGAGGGATAGATACCATCTCTTTTCAACAGGTCAGGTCTGCCCCAAAAACTTTTCCAATTGTCTATGAACTCTATATTATTCTAATAATTATTCTGCGGACACCACTGAGACAGCCAGCCATTGAGTGATGATAATCTGCTAACTATCTCATCACTCCGACGAACAGGCAGAGGGCCAGAGAAAATCAGTGTCTGACATGGTACATGCAGGTTCACACATCTCTTTAATGTTAATTTTAGTGATCTCCGACTGGTTAGTTCACCCAAAAATGAAATTTTTGTTGTTAATTACTCACCCTTATGTCGTCCCAAACCCGCAAGACCTTCGTTTATCTTCAGAACACAAATTAAGATATTTTCCCATGAAATCCGAGAGTTTTATTATCTATATTTATTTATTTATTTATTTTATTATTCATTTATTTTTTTATTTTATCTATATCTATATTTATAAAATTGTTGAATAAAGTCATTATTTTTGTTTCATTTATTTATTTGACTATTTAAACAATGTTCCCTTTCGAAAGGGAACTCAACTCTGCGTTTACCGCTTTGGGGAAAGTCTCACGTGACCCGGTGTCTGAAAGCCAACTATCCAACAACTCCAATTTCTATTGGCCAGCGACAGCCTATGACATAATATGGCGCGACCCGGAAGTATATAAGGAGCGCCTAGAGAATCAGTCAGTATCTTATCGTCTTTCGGGTCTGTTCTGTCTGATCGCGACTATGTCGACTCCAGTAAGGGATTCTTTAATATGCCTTACAAATGTTCAAGAGAGTGTGTTCATCCGTGTTTCAGGTTTGTTTACACATTTCTGGCGTTTTCTGTCTGGAGAGGAGCGCGTTAGGAAAGGGGCCGTCGCGCGTGACGGCTCGACGAGCGGTTCCTTTCTGTCCATGAATGTTGCAGCTCCCATATACTTTCCATTCCTTCCTGATCTCTGCGTTTGAGATCGGGAGGGCATGGAAAACCCCCTAGCCGTTCAGATTTGTATCTGAGCCCAGACAGACAGGAGGAGGAAGAAGCGAGAGTGAGATGGGTGATCGATTGTAAACACCGTTGCGTCTGTAATCGATCCCCCAGCTATATAAGGGCGATTTATATCTACCCTCTCCTCTTCTTCTTTCTCCTCATATATATATGTATATGTGTATGTATATATATGTATTTATATGCATGTATATATAATTTATATCATGCTCAGATACTTCTTATGGTCAGACTGATGGCTGGGCCCATAGTGATTATTTTCTGTCGGCCCGCTTTTTCGGTTTGATAGTGAGAGGATCTTTTAGGCTTAAAAGAACCCTAGATTCTATCCTTTTTCATGTAGAGAAAAGGAATTTTAGGAATCTTCAGTCTTTGAGCCGCAGGAAGATGAGATGCGTCTATTTTTTGTTTTAAAATGAGACCTTGTTTTCCTGTATAGTTTTGTCTGAGCATGTAGTTAATCAGGAGGCTGGTCCATCTCGAGCTGAGGCTCTGAGATAGGGCCAGAGATCAAGTATGGCCACCCGGGCGCCTTCTCCTTTCGGAGCAAGGCGCAGAGACGGCTGGACTCGAGAAGGAAGAAGCAGGCTTTGAGGAGGTGATCGATCACATACACCAATAGAGTCTGTAATCACTCTCTTGATGGGGGGGCGACTTTGTGTTTGCCCTCGCCCCTTCTTCCTCCGCCTCCTGAGTTTTTGGTTTCATTTTACATGCTCAGGTGCTTCTTTTAACAGTCAGGCTGACGGCTGGGCCTTTAATAATATTTTTCTAAGGCCGCCCTCTGGCTTGATAGTGAAAAGTGCTTTTAGGCTTAAAAGAACTTTTGATTTCATCCTCCTTCATGCAAGAAAATAAGGAGGAGAAATCTTCGTTCAACGAGCCGCAGGAAGGTAAGCTGGGTCTATATTTTTATGTTTATAAAAAGTGTAGACCTTGTTTTTCCTGTATAGCTTTCCTGAGCATGTAGTCAGTAAAGTTAGAAGGGGTTCTTTTGGGCAAAATAACTGAACCATTAGGTTGGCTAGTTTTTCACATGCAGGCCGCATTATGGCCGCTGTTTTGTAGCCTCCTATGTTAGAGTAGCTTCTCAGCTAATACTGTTAGTTTGGTTTGAGTTAGCACTCGTCACTTCAGTTATTTGTGCGCAGGTTGGCTTTAATCGGCCGCCTGGCACTATTGGCTTGTAGTGCTTCATTTTCTCCTCATATCTGAGAGGATTTAAAGTGAAGCCCAGGCTTTGTTTGGCCCAGTAGGCCATAGCTAGCGGCTAGGCTAGAGCTAGGTTAGGTGTTTGTCTATTACATCACCCTTATTATTACTATCCCTTGTAAGGTTGTATAGTTCCTAGTTCTGGCCTCCTCCTGAGGGAGTTGTTAGGCCATATGCCCTTTTCCCCTTTCGTATTATGTAGGTAGCTATGGCTGAGGTTAACAGCTAAGGTTATAGGCTGTTATTAGCCTTCCTGGTGCTGCTCTTCCCAGGTGGTAGGCCCTTATCTTTGAGGAGATAAGTTATGCAGTGCTGCTAGGCCCCACTTTCTAGAACTTTGTCATGCCTTATAATGTCTTCCTGTGAGCCCCTTGAATTATATTCAAGTTTGAGCTACGGTGTTAGTTTTTAGCCTCCGTTCTCAAGGGTTCAGCACAGATCTACAGATCTGTCTGGTGAAAGCATTTATCCTGTTTGGATGGCATGTATTACAAAGCATTTATTTTTGCTTTGGGTTCTAAGCCTTGGCCCTACATACATAAATATATGTGAGCTTACTCTAGTGCTGCCACAGGTTAGCACCTGTTTCTGTGATAGCAGGCTGTGATTAGCCTCTATCTAAGAACGTGGTGGTTTGTTGTACTCCCCGGGTAGGGTTTGTGTTTCACTGAGTGCATCACCTGGTGGATTGCACACTCAGGTTGAGTGTAGAGAGTCTTATTTCTGGTTAGAATTAAAGATGATCTCTGTTAGCTCCCAATCAATCATGACCACAGCAGTTGTTTTACATCTACTGTGGAGATTGTTGGCTCTTTAGCCTCCTTCTAAGTACAGCTTGTATCTCAGTCGCTGTTGGTATATGATCGCGAGTTTGCTCACGTATCTTAGCCCTGCCTCAGGCTTATGCTCGTGTTGTTTGAGGTGGTAGGCCTTGTAGGCCTCCCTTAGACCATGTTAGCATATTTTTTGTACCATGTAATTTTTGGTACATTGCCTGTTGGAATGTGTAGGCTTAGCTCAGGTTGTTGTAGCTAGTTACCCACAATTATTTTGTTGGGTCTAGAGCTGGTTCCCTTTGAGCTTGGTCCCCATTTATGACCACTGGCTGGCGCCACGTGTTGCTAAAGTAGTAGGCCTTGCCAGGCCTCCTTTTCAGTATTCATGTTGGCACAGCTGGGTTGGTTATGTTTGAGACTCATCTCCATGGTTGAGTCTTGTTTGTTGACTCTCACCACCATCGGCCATGCCCACCTCTGTATGAGTAGGCCCTAGGTCAGGCCTGTCATAGAGTACCGTGGCGGAGTGTGTACTCCTCTTATCCAAGTGTTAAGGTGTCTTTTCGAGTACTTGGCCTACTGGCTGGTTTAGTCATGAAGCTACCACTGGCTGATGCCATGTGTTTATGGAGGTTGAAGGCCCTACCAGGGCCTCCTTTCAGTTGCATGTGGGCACGGTTTGTGTTGGTTTCTATTTGACTCATCACCATGGATGGGTCGTGATTGCCACTTGCTGACGCCAAGTGTTTTACAGGTCATAGGCCTTTTTAGGCCTCCTATGTATCATGTTGGAGTTTCGGCTGTGTACTCCTCTCACTTAGAGAGTAAAAGGTGCTTTTACTGAGTACATTTTCTGAGTGGCTTGCCGCTCAGGGTGAGTTCTTGTGTTAAACCGATTATTTGGTCGGTTTTATGCATTTACTTCCTTGAGCATGGTCTCCTTTAGCTCAAGTTGAGCTAAGTAGATACCTTGTTTTTAACTCGGTTCTATTTTTGCTCCTAGAACTTTAGTGGCCGCTAGCTGACACCGCGTGTGATAGGTAGGCCCTCGAGGCCTCCTTGGGAACATGCTGGCATGTACCTTTTACATTCTCTTATATTTTCTTTACTAAGAGAGTAAAGGGGATTTTATGTCACTGGCTGGCCAGGGCTCTGGGTGACTTATTAACCTCCTTTGTAGTCGGTTTTTGTCCCGCCCGGAGCTTGATAACACTGCCACGAGCTGATGCCACGTGTCTGCTGAGGTTATAGGCCCATGGGGCCTTCTTTAGCGCGTGTTGGCGTACGTTGTACTCCTCTTGCTTAAAGAGTAAAAGGTTCTTTTACCGAGTACACTGCTCGCTGGATTGTGTTAGGATGGACTGTTTGTGGGCACTCACAGTTACTTAATGGCGTGGTTGGTCATGCGCTTAGCATGTTATTTTTCAGGTGAGTGGCCTTATGGGCCTCCCTGCAATACCACCATGCGATTTGAATTTCTGGTGTTATATTTAGTTCTTCTTATTAACTTTAGTTATGTTGAAGGCCCCTTTTTCCAGCCTCCATGACTATGTGCCTACAGTATGGTCTATTTGTTAGGTTGAGCTTCGTACTTCCCTTTGGGTTAACTATGTAATTGTGCTTAGCTCCCTAAGCTGGTCATTGGTTGTAGACTTCTATGAAGTCTCCCGTTGAGACCAGCCTTAGGCTGGTTTGTGCTCCCCTGTGCCAGGGGTCTTTCTAGCGCACAGCCTCCTCAGTGCTTTAATCAGACACTGAGTAGATCCTAGGATGAGCGGATTATACTCCCCTCAATACGAGGGTTTATAGCACTCAGCTGAGTTCTGCTCTCCAGGATGCCCATCTCTGCGCGTGGGTTTGAGTTGCTCACTGCTCTTTCGCAGTCGCTCTTACCTGCTCTCTTCTCTGAAGAATGCGCTTTGGAGATTCTGTGTATCAGACAGGGTTGGCCAAGACTAAGTTTGTCCTTCGTCAGACCAGGTCGGCCTCCCTGGTGGCATTGAGGGTGACTTCGTTCCCCTCTAGTGACTGGCAGGGGTTCCTTTCGGTTTCCTGGCCACATTCCCTTTAAGGGACCACTTTTCCATGGAAATGTTGGTCCCAGAAGCTCTGAGCAGCCTTGGAAGGCTTTCTGCGGAAGGCCTCTTTTAGGCTCAGCTTGGGCTGGTGGCCGTAGGGAATGCTGTCACTGACAGCCTTGTGTGACCCGAGGGTGAGTTGCTTATGGCATTTCTTTCGAACTGCCGGACGTTTGTCTAGCCATCTTGGCATGCACTCTCCTCGAGCATGGCGGCGTGGGTATATCGTTCCCCAAAGCGGTAAACGCAGAGTTGAGTTCCCTTTCGAAAGGGAACGTCTCAGGTTACGTATGTAACCATGGTTCCCTGAGAACAGGGAACGAGACTCTGCGTTGCCATGCCATGCCTCGGGCTGCCTGCTGAACAGTCCCTCAAGAAGATAAGATACTGACTGATTCTCTAGGCGCCCTTATATACTTCGGGTCGCGCCATATTATGTCATAGGCTGTCGCCGCCAATAGAGATTGGAGTTGTTGGATAGTTGGCTTTCAGACACCGGGTCACGTGAGACGTTCCCCAAAGCGGTAAACGCAGAGTCTCGTTCCCTGTTCTCAGGGAACCATGGTTACATACGTAACCTGAGACGTTTTTACTACTTCTCTGGACCTTGGATGTGGTAATTTTGTTGCTTTTGAAGGGAGATTAAAAAAAAAAACTCTTGGATTTCATCAAAAATATCTTGTGTTCCAAAGATGAACAAAGGTCTCGCAGGTTTAGAACGTTTAATTTTTGGGTGAACTAACCCATTAAATTTGCCTTGATGTCAGGTGCTCTGGCTCCCGGCAAACATGTGACTATGGTGGCTGGTGTCTCTATTTTCACATTCCTTGTAAT
The DNA here is from genome assembly GCA_037950665.1 of Hypophthalmichthys nobilis. Taxonomy (NCBI): domain Eukaryota; kingdom Metazoa; phylum Chordata; class Actinopteri; order Cypriniformes; family Xenocyprididae; genus Hypophthalmichthys; species Hypophthalmichthys nobilis. Next base: position 138,084 of record CM075475.1, on the reverse strand, counting down.
AGAATCACCAATAACTAGGGCACTTTCAAAATGCTGTGTTGTGTTAGAGATAGTGATTTAGATTAAAGCTAGTGATGTCACATTAATGTGATCTTAGACAATATCAGATATATGGTGATGAGTAAGTTATATTTAGTAATATAAACAACAAGGAGTGATAGTAAATAGAGATTCAAAGCAAAGCTATATGGAGCTACAGATGCAAGACATTCAGCAGCGAGGCCAATTTCTTGTAAACAGACACCTTTGCTTGTGAATTATTTGAATAAAAGATCAAGAGAATAAATAATGCAGATTTATTTTCACAGCCGCTGTTACATACTACACCTTCAAAGCAACTTAACGTAACATAGAGACACCTGTTAATGAATTTTGCCCAGAGTTCTGTCTCCTGCTCCCACAAACACACAACGCAACAAAGTAGCAAATGGATAATGTTTATTTTAAATAAAGGTTTGTTTTCTCTTGTTTGTGAACAGAAATAAGTAGCTCAGGATCAGTGGGTTTAGTCAGCCAGAACAACAAACAGAAGAGGTTTTCTAACTAATTTTTATATGTCTTTCCTAGAAACAAAAGAGTAAAATAAGAATTACAATTCTTACCTCCCTGCTGACAAATAAACAGGAAAAAAAAAGATAATTAAACAAATAGACAATCAGGGATACATTTCCCAAAAGCATTGTTAGCCAACTATGGTCCAAAGTTCCACTGAATTCTATTGGTAACGATGGAACTTGCGATGATGGTTGGACCCCCAGTCCGTTTAAAAAGAAAATTGCAACTCATACATTTACGGGCCTATACCGCTAACAATTCAGCCTCCGCACAAGAATAGGAGCACAGCACAGCAAGCCGACAATGGCACACACCACAGTCTGGGAAAACACATACACACGTGCTACAACATGAGGAAGCAAGAGAGAGAACTCTATGAGCAGGCTTCCCACACAGCTCATATCCACACACTGCGTCTCATTTCGGAGGCTGCATCCTCCGGAGGTCTCATTTGAAGGCTGCATACGTCATCAAGGGTGTCTTATTTCAGAAAAATAACCATAATATAATTGACTGTTATTCCACATGAGGTGTAAAATACTGTAATTTCTTTCTTACCTTGCAATCTAAAGGTTACTTTTCTTAAATGAGACCGCCACAGTGACGTATGCAACCAACTACACATGCACACACACAACTTGCTCCAAACAATATATGAATGAAACCCAAAAGTTACTTTCAGACATCTTTGGTCAATATTTACCTGTATACAATTTATTTTAATTCCCAAACACTCACAATTGTTTCATACTCAACAGATTTCTATGAAATAATCAGTTCACACAGAGAACATGGTCTTCTTTAGTATTCACTAGGTTCATCACAAGAGCAGCAAAGAAAACTATGCCACAATGTGCATGTGTTTTATGCTACTAGTTTTAAGTTTATATTTAGAATAAATGACTGCACCAAGGAGAGGGACATAGTTTCAATAAAAAAGTATCAAGCCATTTTGGCAAAGATGGTGATACCTTCGGAGCAGAGACTGAAGCTTGATGATCAATGGACTTTCCTGCAGGACTGCCGTCCCAAAGTATACATCCAAATCTACTTAAGCTTGGTTCAGGGATCAGACGTAATATGTTCTTGAATGGCCTGTACTCTACCATTTCAGCGCATCCCTTGTAGCAAATCAGCATGCTGTATATCTGGTTGCCGTGACAACTTGACATGCAGAATCAAGCTCAAATGGATCAGTTGACGTGTTTAAGGATCATTCTACAGAAATGTCCACTTCTGGAGTAGTAATATGTCTTAAAACTTATTTCCTTTTAAACATTTATGTCATGACATGAGAAATCAAGTTTTCCATCTTTTGTCTTACTATTAAAACATCCTGCATGTTTCCTAGCTTAAAACGCCCGTCTCAAAGGCTTTGTTTAATCAAGCTCCAAATGCATATGATCACCTCCTGAGAAGATATCAGGTGTGTTCGACATCGGCTGCGGTTGGATGTAACCGATCGGCGAGAGTATCTACGTGGAGGAGGGGAGGAGCTGAAAACAGAGACGTGAAGTCGGACACTTTCTGTTTCCCGTACTGACGCTCGCGCTGCATTAGCATACTTTATCACAGCTGAAGTGAAATAAATGCAATATTTGACTAATTCATGGATGTTTCAGAGACATTTTCATTCAATACTTTATGTACTGCTTACAGCGTCTGTTTTTACAAGAATAAAGTTCAACATAAGCACATATTATTTAAATCAATGTAGTGGGGTCTACGTTTTTTATCAGTTTTATTCTGATAAACATGACACAATATAACATCGCGACTACATGAAAAGAGCTTTAACTGTTATAAAAACACAGATTTGTGAGCATTAGTGGAACTGAAGGCGTGACAATAAACACGAAACACACGTGATCGTTGTCATGCGGTTAATCCGGCCAAACGTGAAACGGCTGTGTTGTCATCAGAGCTCGTGCAGCTCCTTTTCAGAAACTGCACTGGCTGACTCAGGCGGCTGATCTCGAAGCGCTCTCACGGTACTTTAAAGCCATACGTCACAGTCACATGGCGTCGGCGCTGTCTCAAGTCGGACAAAATTTCTTACCGGCATGCACTGCTTCAAGTCAGCCGATCGGTCTGTCTACACCAGTGTTGTGAAATATTCAGTTTCTGTGAGAAACTGTTCTAATTGGTGGAGTATACATGAACATTCATAAATTCACTCTGCAGACGTTTTGAACTATGAACAAATGAACGGAATGGAATTTGTTGGTTGCTCTTCTGATAACAGCTTGTTTTATAGATTATTTCGATCAGGTGATAAAGCCGAAGGGATGTACGCCCCATTTGTAAGTACATCTGTTCATATACTCTATATAATTCATTGAATGATTTTCTTTCCACATGCTTTTATGAGAATGGTGGTTTTTGCTGTGTGTAACGTTAGGGATACAAAAGATCAAGCCAGAGCACAACAAATCGAGCACATATTTCTGTTACTCTTCTTTGTTGTAAAAGTCAGATGTATCCAACTATATGTTCAAATAAAGATTTTGCAAGAAACTGCAAGATTTTGATTTGCTTGCATCAATTCATGTTTTCTGTATGTTTAAGAATATAAATTTACACAATTATGTCTGTATACTGAGGACAAATATATATTTATAATATATATATATGATTTGCAAGTTATGCAAATGCAATTTCCATTAAAGCTATAATTGTCAAATTATTGATTTCTGTGAAGCTGCTTTGAGATCATGTGCATTAAGAAAAGTACCATATATAAAAAATTACTTTATACAAATTTAAATAGATCTTGCTTAAGGAAATTCAGCAAGCTTTAAAGTTTAACTTTCTTTAAATAAAACCTTTGTGAGAAGTGAGTTGGCACTGAATTTTTTCAATAGTATTTATATATGATATTCAGTGTCTTTCTTTGATATAGCATATGGTGAAAATGTTCAGTTTTACCTCAACATAAACACTGGGGGTAAATTGAGCCAAGAAGCAACTTATTTATTTTTTTGGAAAGTCATATTAAGGAAAAAAGGTTTCAACATTCAAACTAGAGATGCTTGACAAAGCATTAGTAGTAAATATACTGCGACATGTGTCAAAAATGATTGATGGTGACCTTTGACCTTTGAGCTGCCCTTTGACCTTTGCCCCTCCCCATGGGACCACCCAAATAGTACCCCATCCCCATGGTTGACTGTTGTATGAACCCCATGACCTTGGGGTTATTGAATTTAAATGGTGGTTGACCTTTGACATGGGCTATGAATATGTCCATTGATTCTCTGCATTTTTGAAATATCTATGGTATTGACCTGTGGGTCAATTGTAGGGTGGAACAAATGGATGATTTTTGAACTTTGACATCATATATTTGAAGTCCTGATGGTGATTTATGAACTTTCAGGGTCAGACACGCGTTGAACAGACATCCGCATTCCGGCTCATCTCTAATCTTCCTGTGTAAGCAACAAAAATAAGATTTTAATGAAGAAACAGCCAGATCAAAATAACAAAAGAATAAACATGGTATATTTTATAAAATAGAATACACAAACGCACACATGCACGCATACCCATTTCAAAAAGTGGAAAACATTCACATCTCCAAAAATGTAAAAATAAAATTATAACACACTGAATAATAAAAACAGTTACTAAATTTAATGAGACTGATTATTATAGTTAAATAAAAATTAAAAACATGGAAAAGTTTTCCTCCAGCAATGATGTCCATTGGGTTAACAATTGCTTTTAGTTTGAAATATAAAACACCCAAAATGTAGACATATAAGTAAAGGAATATTTATTTTAACAATGTCAATGCAAAAGGGAATTTGGACATGTTCAGACATGTTCCATGTAAAACATGCATAAGACATGGTTATTTTTATACTGGATATTCTCTCCCCTAAACACATGTATTGTAGTAAACGTTTTCATTTTTATATTTGCAAAAATATCATTTAGTATAATTTAAAAAGGTGTTTTGCAAATGGGGATACATTTTGGTAGTTAAATAAAAAAATATAAAAACATTTTGCTTTTAGTTTATACTGAAATCTAAAAATCTCTCACTGTCTCTCTCTCTCTCTCACACACACACACACACACACACACACACATTTCAAAAGTGAAAAACATTCTGTTCTTTGAATGAAGATGGTAATAAATAAAAGTATAACAATGTTAATAATAACAAACAGTTGCTAAGCCAAAATTATATACCAGTTATCACTGTAAAGCTGCTTTGACACAATCTGCATTGTAAAAAGCGTTATATAAATAAAGGTGACTTGACTTAACTTGACTAAATTTACTGAAACCAATTATTATAGTTTTAGTTAAATGAAAATATAAAATTTCTTACTTGTTGTTGTCCTTAACATGAAATGGCTTACAAACTATCTCATTGTCTCTCCAAGTGACTTGCAACAATGCATGATAGTCACAGAGACAGAAGGGAGAATGGTGTTCAGCGGGGTGGATGAAACAATATTTTGTTCAAGCTTAACTTTTATTTTCAAAGCATAAATGTAAAAGTTTAAATTACAACTTTTAAAATTAAACATTTGTTCAAATTAAATCTTTAAATAAATCAGATCTTTGACATTTTATTTATCACTGTATGTGTAAAAATGTATGGGTCTCACAAGCCACCTCTCACATGGTGTAACATTTTCAATAATTCAATATGAAAATCACCAAGCATTTTCACAGAGAAACAATGATTTCATTCAGACCATGTGATGCCTCAGGTTAGTTCTATAAAAGGAACTTATCTCTATTTTAAATTGAAATGATTCTAAATATAAATAATATAAAATGTTGCTTAAAAATTATTTAAACAATTTAAATATAGGTTAAATTAATATGTAAATTAAAAATAAATATATTTAAAAAAAAAACCTTACATTTTCAGAGAGCCAAAGTAGGTCCTTTTGCAATGATAATAAATAAGTAAAAATAAAACAAAAGCATTAATAAAATAAAATCATTCATAAAACACCCCAGATCCTCCCAGGAACAAACTCCAGTGTGAATGAGAGATGGCAGGGTGGAGTCAGACAGATGAGTCTCTGTCACAGTGTATGTTAAGACAGCTAACTCCATTCCAGAGTGAATGTTTTTGTACTAAATTTATTTCAAAGCACAATCTTAAAAGTTTAAAATAGTCTTTTAAAATTAAAATATTGTTTAAATTAAATCTTTAAAGATTTAATAAAAATCAGTTAGAAGTCCACAGTATCGGGATAACATCTGATGCCAATGGTAGAAATTATTTTGCTTAAATTTAACCTAAAGTATACTTTTTATTAAACAACATCTGTTCAGAAACCTGTACGTAGTCATCTTAGATCTTATTTCTCAAAGATTCAAGCAGAAGGGTTAGGGTTAAGTTTTTGAGAAAACAGCATGTTAAAAACAGCATGTTAACTAGAAATATTTAATTTGAATTGATTTAAAAAATAAAAATAAAAATCCAAACATGAAGGTATCTGTGTGTTTGACAACTCACAGATGCAACGCATACGTCCCTGTAAAAACGAGGACTCAACTTTGCTCTTATTTAGCTTAAGTTGCATCTTTAAGAAAATCACCACACATTTTCAGAGGGATCCTCAACAATCATTAATGATGGCCTCAGGATATAGGCTGATGAGGTGATTTACAGATCAGTCACTTCTCTGTGCTGAGCCTGTCTGTTGCCACTTGACCCCGACAATTTTGCATGGGTGTTAAACACCCTACAAGTAGTCATTTATTTCAACTGTGTTATTTACAAAACAGCATTTTTCAATAGAGTGAATCTACACATCTGAGGTCTTTCAGAGACATCACTTCAGGATCAGTGGGTCTCTTGAGAATATTTAATTGTGCTTAAAAACCAAAGATCAGGCCAGATCCCCTACATGACAATGTCCACATCAGACTCTGTACTTGACAATACCTTTGCTGTTAAATATGTTTAAAAACCTCACATGTAAACTTACATTTTTAAGGTGACGCATGTCTCATAGATCTATATGATTTACTTTTCTTATTTCTATAGTTTCAATTCCTAAATAAATAAAGTAAACCAAAAGAATAATGCTGACAAATGTTCGCTGCAATGTTTTTAACAAATAGAATACCTTATTCCACACAGTTCCTCACACAGTGAAACCATTAAGGAGAGCCAAAGGCTCATGACAATGGGTGAAAACACATTACTATGTAAGATATGTAAGATAGTTTTACCCAAAGAATAATGCTGACAAATGTTTTTGCTGCAATGTTTTTAACAATCAGGGATTACCTTAGTCCAAACAATTCCTCACACATTGAAGCCATTAAGAATAGCCAAAGGTTCAGGACAATGGGTGAAAACATTACATATGTGAGAGAGTTTTACCCAAAATCAAATACTGTATTACACTTTTTCCAAAAGATAATATTGCTTTAAAGTTTGAATAAAAAGTTAAAAGCAAACTTATCTTCATACCATGTGCTCTGACACAATTTTAGTTTTATAAAATTTGCGGTTGTTATTTCTAGGTTCATGCTATCATTATCAGTCTGTTAAATATGAAGTTAATACATGATGAAACAAGAATCATGCTACCAAATTCTTTTGTCACAATGTTTTAAGAAAAAATTGTTGTTTTTAAAATACAACTAAACCAGATTATTAGACAAAAATTATTTTCCCTGGTTGTGCTGGAATAGGGCTTATTTTAAAGTTTGGGATATGTTACAATCAGGCAATACAAGGATCTAGAATAGATGAAGCTTCATATTGAACAAAGAAAAATATGCCATTTTCACTTGTGAACATGTATTTATACACATTTTCAACATGTATTATACAATATCTGCATACCATTTTTGAAAAGGTTTTAGTAATGCTTTAGATCCGAATCCAGATTTTGGCATCCAACATGACATTAAATAGATGTACAAGTGTACAAGGGTGTCTCAACTGTTTATAACAATCTTCTTAGATTATTATTTTTACTCAAATAAATAGATATTGAATATAGCTTACTTGCACTGCTTTTCCCCTACAGATCAAAGCCAAACATGTTTTTGTAGGAATTATTTGAAAACAAAACTCATTGAGAATATATTTTACAGTTGTGATATTTTCAAAAATTCAAATTGATAGTTCTTGTAGTACAATTATCCATCTCTTCGATGTGGGATTGCATGAAGCATCCACACGAAAAGTAAGTCTGTCTGTTTGCACTTGAAGAGATTTCAACTGAAACATATCTAACCATTGCACTGAAAGCAGCGCATACATTAAAGTTTGAGAACGATAAACAAAGTTACACACTCTAGTAAAGCGGTAGATACAGCTCAAATATGATCTTTTGTAGGAATTATGTGAGCACAATAAATTCTTTCATCTAAATTCAAGAGGCCTAGTAACTAAGAAAGCAGTGACATCGTGTAAGAAAAGTGTCATATTGCATACAGAAATCCACTCTTTATCTATTGCGAAAGGCATTTTTACCCCCCTTCACTCATCTTAGTCGCATTATCAAGACTATCAAGATCACTGTTAGCATTTTATTTGTCGTCTGTATATGATTTTAGCCGATACTCCTCTCTGGTTGCTGTCAGTGTAAGTTTGTGCAAATCATCACATGTGTGAGGAACACGGACCATTCATTTTAGCATCTTTTAGTTGTATGACTGAACTTTTCTTTTGACAAAACCAATTCTGTTTAACAATTTTCTTTCAACATTCCCACATGGTGTTAAAGAATATGTGTAAATATTATATTATACAGTTTTGTTAGAGTCTATGCAGTGCTGTTGTAATGCATGATTATTTGAGAACTATAACATCGCATACCCCTTTATACAATCTTTATACAGGTATTATACGTACACAATTTACTATGTTAGCTACTCACAGGAATTAATGAAAACATGATACTCCTACTAAATGAGAGATGTAGTACTGATGTTCTTTTGACGTTCTAAAGCTGATGTCGTCTTTCTGGTCTGTCTGTGGTCACAAGACACATAATGCATCAACACGAAAAAGCGAGTCTTGCCGTTTTCTGGTACATTCTGTTACAGACTATTACACTTAGTTACAGTCATGAAAAAATATTTCAACTGTACTCTAAACAGGACTTGAATAAAAAGTAAACTTGATAAGTAGTTATTTTAAGTGAAAGGTTAGTTGATACAGGCCATTTTATTTTGTCCGCTCCATCTTTTAGGCGGTTTTTATCCAGGAAACATGTACAACTACGTCAATGTGTTGTCACGTTTGTCTCAATAATTTATTCTTCTTTTAGGAAGCCATTATGTTAAGCGGTTTTTATCCCTGATCCGCATGCGATCAAAATTGTTTAACATCTTTACAATTTTAAATATTTCCCAGCTTAAATATTAGTTTTATTCATTTACAAAGGTGTCATGTAGAGGAGATGATTAGGTTGGCACTCAAGACGTCCTCTGTGTTGACTTTAATAAAACATTTCAGCATCATTAAGACAACCTCAGTAACTGTATTCATAAATACGTTGAAATAGCTGTAACCATACAAATATCGGCTATGAATAACTAAAACAAAGCCTAACAACATACACAAATGATTCTAACTCTTTCACGACCCAGACTGACCCCAGGTAAGTATACCTCAAATACTCACAATAGTTAGATATCTTGACTATCCGTATGTTTAGGGACGTGACCGTTCTTGTCCTCATAAATTTTATGTTTCTTTGATTTTATTCACATTTTTTGAAACACAGTGTTTTACCACGGCTTCATTTTTAACATCTCCATTCTTCTTTCGTCTGTAATTGTAATTTTGAGCGTATTTGTTTTCCTTTATCATTTTACCCGTTTCATTTTGTCCGAAAAACTATGTTTCCTATACATTTAGGTGTAATGTGACGTTGAAATAGCGCTCTCGCTGTTCTCGGCATCTCGTTGTTTGTAGCATTTGGTTGATTTAATAAAATGATGGTTTAACCATACTCTTGAGTCATTTTACATACTATTTTATATTTTACGGTATAGAATGCTGAGCAAAGATCTTTGAAACATTGTAGCTTGTAAAACATTAAAATGATTTCAAACGCTATATAGACGCTTTTTACCCACCAGGGTTAGAGGTTTTTACCGCCCAATGATACGGGGTTAGAGGTTAAGCAGCGGGTGTTTATGACTATTGAGGGCGCCGTGATTCTCTCTAGTTAAAACCCACAGGACCTACCTACTGAATAAGCTTTAGGAAACAGTCTGCAAAGCTTCAATGGCTACTCCACAAGTTCCTGAAACTTCTGTTGAAAGTTATGTTAAAATGGAAGAAAATCTTCCTTACGCACGGCAGAAAAAACACAGGATTCGTTTGACCAAGTTTCTTCATGAAGATGAAAATTTTGTGAAACAGGAATTTCTGATGGCTGATGTTTATGTGGGTGGCTTTCTTTTTAACAAAGCATCACGCACGGTCAAACTCTATGCTATGGAATTTTTTGAAGAAGAATTAACATCACAGACACCTTGTGTGCATTTGCCCGCCAAGGACTGGTCATTTTTCTAAAATCATATCTGGACCGATCTGAATGGGATCGCTGGTAAACGCTTTTACATGAACGCGTGTGGGATGGAGTAGCCCCAAATGTACGGTACAAGGTGATAAAGCCTTGTGATAATGTAACCATATCAACCTGTTGGAACAAGTCGCTTCATGACCAAAACCTCATTAAGTTGATGAAACCCTGTGAGGAATCCGAAATGGACTTTTGGTCTCAAAGCAGTGATAGTTCTGAGTCTGAGTGGAACCGTGACTGGCCAGTTCTAGAGGACGACCCCTTCGAATGCTGCAGGTCTACAAACAGTCTATATTTTGAGTGGAGCGATGTACCTGCGTTACATACCCTCTTTTTAACAATAGACAAGTTGTTTAATTCGAGTTGAATTCATCTGAAGCATTGCTAAATGTTTAATCAGTCATGGTGATGTGCCTTAATATGTATTAAATGGTAACGTGATATAGCAAAACCTGAACTGTACAATGATATTGTAATGTATCGTGCCCTTGCTTCTGTTTTGTGTTACTTGCTATATGTGTAATTGGTTTTGTTTAATAAACTGATTGGATCCAATTTCCCGCGCCTCTAAGAATCTGTATATTTTTGAAAAAAATTAAAATAAGACCTCATTGATGTGAAGTGTTATATACAATATGGGCATTATGTTTAAAATGCTTGAGATAATTTAATACGATGGTGTCAATAAAAGTCTTTAATTTAGTATTACTTTAGTATTACTATTAAAGTCTTTAATATCTTAATCTTAACTCTTTAGTAAAATTCAAATGTCTGCACAAAAAGAAGTTCCATCCTATTTCTACATGTTATGGATCTTATTGTGAACAATTCATAAGTGATTGTTTTTTGTTTTGTTTTTTGTTTGTTTTTGACCTCGTAACTTTTTAATCAAAATGTAAAATAAAATAATAAACTGGCGACTTCTCTACTTCACTTGTTTATGACTTCCTGATGGCAACCGCCTGCGGGCGGGTGAGGGCGGACCCCAATCGGCTGTCCAGATAAAAACTGTGCTCAGCATTCTATAGCGTAAAATATAAAATAGTATGTAAAATGACTCAAGAGTATGGTTAAACCATCATTTTATTAAATCAACCAAATGCTACAAACAACGAGATGCCGAGAACAGCGAGAGCGCTATTTCAACGTCACATTACACCTAAATGTATAGGAAACATAGTTTTTGGACAAAATGAAACGGGTAAAATGATAAAGGAAAACAAATACGCTCAAAATTACAATTACAGACGAAAGAAGAATGGAGATGTTAAAAAATGAAGCCGTGGTAAAACACTGTGTTTCAAAAAATGTGAATAAAATCAAAGAAACATAAAATTTATGAGGACAAGAACGGTCACGTCCCTAAACATACGGATAGTCAAGATATCTAACTATTGTGAGTATTTGAGGTATACTTACCTGGGGTCAGTCTGGGTCGTGAAAGAGTTAGAATCATTTGTGTATGTTGTTAGGCTTTGTTTTAGTTATTCATAGCCGATATTTGTATGGTTACAGCTATTTCAACGTATTTATGAATACAGTTACTGAGGTTGTCTTAATGATGCTGAAATGTTTTATTAAAGTCAACACAGAGGACGTCTTGAGTGCCAACCTAATCATCTCCTCTACATGACACCTTTGTAAATGAATAAAACTAATATTTAAGCTGGGGAAATATTTAAAATTGTAAAAGATGTTAAACAATTTTGATCGCATGCGGATCAGGGATAAAACCGCTTACCATAATGGCTTCCTAAAAGAAGAATAAATTATTGAGACAAACGTGACAACACATTGACGTAGTTGTACATGTTTCCTGGATAAAAACCTAAAAGGCAGCCGCCTAAAAGATGGAGCGGACAAAATAAAATGGCCTGTATCAACTAACCTTTCACTTAAAATAACTACTTATCAAGTTTACTTTTTATTCAAGTCCTGTTTAGAGTACAGTTGAAATATTTTTTCATGACTGTAACTAAGTGTAATAGTCTGTAACAGAATGTACCAGAAAACGGCAAGACTCGCTTTTTTTTCGTGTTGATGCATTATGTGTCTTGTGACCACAGACAGACCAGAAAGACGACATCAGCTTTAGAACGTCAAAAAGAACATCAGTACTACATCTCTCATTTAGTAGGAGTATCATGTTTTCATTAATTCCTGTGAGTAGCTAACATAGTAAATTGTGTAATGATAATACCTGTATAAAGATTGTATAAAGGGTATGCGATGTTATAGTTCTCAAATAATCATGCATTACAACAGCACTGCATAGACTCTAACAAAACTGTATAATATAATATTTACACATATTCTTTAACACCATGTGGGAATGTTGAAAGAAAATTGTTAAACAGAATTGGTTTTGTCAAAAGAAAAGTTCAGTCATACAACTAAAAAGATGCTAAAATGAATGGTCCGTGTTCCTCACACATGTGATGATTTGCACAAACTTACACTGACAGCAACCAGAGAGGAGTATCGGCTAAAATCATATACAGACGACAAATAAAATGCTAACAGTGATCTTGATAGTCTTGATAATGCGACTAAGATGAGTGAAGGGGGGTAAAAATGCCTTTCGCAATAGATAAAGAGTGGATTTCTGTATGCAATATGACACTTTTCTTACACGATGTCACTGCTTTCTTAGTTACTAGGCCTCTTGAATTTAGATGAAAGAATTTATTGTGCTCACATAATTCCTACAAAAGATCATATTTGAGCTGTATCTACCGCTTTACTAGAGTGTGTAACTTTGTTTATCGTTCTCAAACTTTAATGTATGCGCTGCTTTCAGTGCAATGGTTAGATATGTTTCAGTTGAAATCTCTTCAAGTGCAAACAGACAGACTTACTTTTCGTGTGGATGCTTCATGCAATCCCACATCGAAGAGATGGATAATTGTACTACAAGAACTATCAATTTGAATTTTTGAAAATATCACAACTGTAAAATATATTCTCAATGAGTTTTGTTTTCAAATAATTCCTACAAAACATGTTTGGCTTTGATCTGTAGGGGAAAAGCAGTGCAAGTAAGCTATATTCAATATCTATTTATTTGAGTAAAAATAATAATCTAAGAAGATTGTTATAAACAGTTGAGACACCCTTGTACACTTGTACATCTATTTAATGTCATGTTGGATGCCAAAATCTGGATTCGGATCTAAAGCATTACTAAAACCTTTTCAAAAATGGTATGCAGATATTGTATAATACATGTTGAAAATGTGTATAAATACATGTTCACAAGTGAAAATGGCATATTTTTTCTTTGTTCAATATGAAGCTTCATCTATTCTAGATCCTTGTATTGCCTGATTGTAACATATCCCAAACTTTAAAATAAGCCCTATTCCAGCACAACCAGGGAAAATAATTTTTGTCTAATAATCTGGTTTAGTTGTATTTTAAAAACAACAATTTTTTCTTAAAAACATTGTGACAAAAGAATTTGGTAGCATGATTCTTGTTTCATCATGTATTAACTTCATATTTAACAGACTGATAATGATAGCATGAACCTAGAAATAACAACCATAAATTTTATAAAACTAAAATTGTGTCAGAGCACATGGTATGAAGATAAGTTTGCTTTTAACTTTTTATTCAAACTTTAAAGCAATATTATCTTTTGGAAAAAGTGTAATACAGTATTTGATTTTGGGTAAAACTCTCTCACATATGTAATGTTTTCACCCATTGTCCTGAACCTTTGGCTATTCTTAATGGCTTCAATGTGTGAGGAATTGTTTGGACTAAGGTAATCCCTGATTGTTAAAAACATTGCAGCAAAAACATTTGTCAGCATTATTCTTTGGGTAAAACTATCTTACATATCTTACATAGTAATGTGTTTTCACCCATTGTCATGAGCCTTTGGCTCTCCTTAATGGTTTCACTGTGTGAGGAACTGTGTGGAATAAGGTATTCTATTTGTTAAAAACATTGCAGCGAACATTTGTCAGCATTATTCTTTTGGTTTACTTTATTTATTTAGGAATTGAAACTATAGAAATAAGAAAAGTAAATCATATAGATCTATGAGACATGCGTCACCTTAAAAATGTAAGTTTACATGTGAGGTTTTTAAACATATTTAACAGCAAAGGTATTGTCAAGTACAGAGTCTGATGTGGACATTGTCATGTAGGGGATCTGGCCTGATCTTTGGTTTTAAGCACAATTAAATATTCTCAAGAGACCCACTGATCCTGGAAGTGATGTCTCTGAAAGACCTCAGATGTGTAGATTCACTCTATTGAAAAAATGCTGTTTTGTAAATAACACAGTTGAAATAAATGACTACTTGTAGGGTGTTTAACACCCATGCAAAATTGTCGGGGGTCAAGTGGCAACAGACAGGCTCAGCACAGAGAAGTGACTGATCTGTAAATCACCTCATCAGCCTATATCCTGAGGCCATCATTAATGATTGTTGAGGATCCCTCTGAAAATGTGTGGTGATTTTCTTAAAGATGCAACTTAAGCTAAATAAGAGCAAAGTTGAGTCCTCGTTTACAGGGACGTGCGGCGTTGCATCTGTGAGTTGTCAAACACACAGATACCTTCATGTTTGGATTTTTTTTATTTTTTTATTTTTTTAAATCAATTCAAATTAAATATTTCTAGTTAACATGCTGTTTTTAACATGCTGTTTTCTCAAAAACTTAACCCTAACCCTTCTGCTTGAATCTTTGAGAAATAAGATCTAAGATGACTACGTACAGGTTTCTGAACAGATGTTGTTTAATAAAAAGTATACTTTAGGTTAAATTTAAGCAAAATAATTTCTACCATTGGCATCAGATGTTATCCCGATACTGTGGACTTCTAACTGATTTTTTATTAAATCTTTAAAGATTTAATTTAAACAATATTTTAATTTTAAAAGACTATTTTAAACTTTTAAGATTGTGCTTTGAAATAAATTTAGTACAAAAACATTCACTCTGGAATGGAGTTAGCTGTCTTAACATACACTGTGACAGAGACTCATCTGTCTGACTCCACCCTGCCATCTCTCATTCACACTGGAGTTTGTTCCTGGGAGGATCTGGGGGTGTTTTATGAATGATTTTATTTTATTAATGCTTTTTGTTTTATTTTTACTTATTTATTATCATTGCAAAAGGACCTACTTTGGCTCTCTGAAAATGTAAGGTTTTTTTTTTTTTTAAATATATTTATTTTTAATTTACATATTAATTTAACCTATATTTAAATTGTTTAAATAATTTTTAAGCAACATTTTATATTATTTATATTTAGAATCATTTCAATTTAAAATAGAGATAAGTTCCTTTTATAGAACTAACCTGAGGCATCACATGGTCTGAATGAAATCATTGTTTCTCTGTGAAAATGCTTGGTGATTTTCATATTGAATTATTGAAAATGTTACACCATGTGAGAGGTGGCTTGTGAGACCCATACATTTTACACATACAGTGATAAATAAAATGTCAAAGATCTGATTTATTTAAAGATTTAATTTGAACAAATGTTTAATTTTAAAAGTTGTAATTTAAACTTTTACATTTATGCTTTGAAAATAAAAGTTAGCTTGAACAAAATATTGTTTCATCCACCCCGCTGAACACCATTCTCCCCTTCTGTCTCTGTGACTATCATGCATTGTTGCAAGTCACTTGGAGAGACAATGAGATAGTTTGTAAGCCATTTCATGTTAAGGACAACAACAAGTAAGAAATTTTATATTTTCATTTAACTAAAACTATAATAATTGGTTTCAGTAAATTTAGTCAAGTTAAGTCAAGTCACCTTTATTTATATAACGCTTTTACAATGCAGATTGTGTCAAAGCAGCTTACAGTGATAACTGGTATATAATTTTGGCTTAGCAACTGTTTGTTATTATTAACATTGTTATACTTTTATTTATTACCATCTTCATTCAAAGAACAGAATGTTTTTCACTTTGAAATGTGTGTGTGTGTGTGTGTGTGTGTGTGTGTGAGAGAGAGAGAGAGACAGTGAGAGATTTTTAGATTTCAGTATAAACTAAAAGCAAAATGTTTTTATATTTTTTATTTAACTACCAGAATGTATCCCCATTTGCAAAACACCTTTTAAATTATACTAAATGATATTTTTGCAAATATAAAAATGAAAACGTTTACTACAATACATGTGTTTAGGGAGAGAATATCCAGTATAAAAATAACCATGTCTTATGCATGTTTTACATGGAACATGTCTGAACATGTCCAAATTCCCTTTTGCATTGACATTGTTAAAATAAATATTCCTTTACTTATATGTCTACATTTTGGGTGTTTTATATTTCAAACTAAAAGCAATTGTTAACCCAATGGACATCATTGCTGGAGGAAAACTTTTCCATGTTTTTAATTTTTATTTAACTATAATAATCAGTCTCATTAAATTTAGTAACTGTTTTTTATTATTCAGTGTGTTATAATTTTATTTTTACATTTTTGGAGATGTGAATGTTTTCCACTTTTGAAATGGGTATGCGTGCATGTGTGCGTTTGTGTATTCTATTTTATAAAATATACCATGTTTATTCTTTTGTTATTTTGATCTGGCTGTTTCTTCATTAAAATCTTATTTTTGTTGCTTACACAGGAAGATTAGAGATGAGCCGAATGCGGATGTCTGTTCAACGCGTGTCTGACCCTGAAAGTTCATAAATCACCATCAGGACTTCAAATATATGATGTCAAAGTTCAAAAATCATCCATTTGTTCCACCTACAATTGACCCACAGGTCAATACCGGAGATATTTCAAAAATGCAGAGAATCAATGGACATATTCATAGCCCATGTCAAAGGTCAACCACCATTTAAATTCCATAACCCCAAGGTCATGGGGTTCATACAACGGTCAACCATGGGGGGATGGGGTACTATTTGGGTGGTCCCATGGGGGAGGGGCAAAGGTCAAAGGTCAGCTCAAAGGTCAAAGGTCACCATCAATCATTTTTTGACACATGTCGCAGTATATTTACTACAAGCATTTTTTACTGGCCTGGAAATTCAAAAGTATCTTTGTCTTCTGGTCTCCTTTTGATTTGTGTTTAATGCACAGGAGAACAACTGTAAAGAACATCTCTTAGCTGCTCAGAACGCACAGTTGATAAATGTTTTCAGGTTTTGTAGTTCTGGTATTTGTTCTTGTATTTTAACTATTTAAAGTTCAAATATTGTAATATGCTCAGATATTTTATTACTTTAACAGAACTATGCTCATAGAAGGAATCCTGTATTAATACAATAACCTTGAATATCATAACTTTTTATGGTCTTTACCTAGCTATTAAACGGTTATTTCATCCAAAAATGAACCACTGTGTCACAGACACACCAGGCTCTACACTCTCACATACACAGCGCACGTCATCACCAGAGTTTTAATCACCCACACCTGCAGCCCATCAGCACCCTCATCAACAGCAGCACAAAAGACTCATGCTCTCACTCAGTCACTGTCCGGTCTCGTATGCACATGGTCTTACCAGCCTACTTACCTAAAGGACTCCAACGAAGCTACTTACCTGTCTCCCGTGTTCCCCTCGACTCCTCTTTGTCTCCTGGTCTCCCGTGAGTTCATCTGTGTCTGCTCCAAGCTCCAGTTCCGTTGTCCATCTGCCATCCCTGCAAAACCAAGACAAGTATCAGTTCTTCTACTATATCTGCCAACGTATTACTTGCCATCACTCACCTGCACTCTGTCATTCTTCTGGCTGTTCAATAAACATCTGCATCTATATTCCTGTGTCACTGTCCCCTTCTGTATTGTAACAGAAGACCGGACCGCACTGCTGAACACCAGAATGAGCACCCAGGATACCTTTCAAGAACTCGTGGACGCATTGCGCCGAGCACTCACCGGTACACCACCAGCATCTGCACCAGCGAGCACTTCCGCATCCACCGCCGATTCTCCTTCACCACCTGCCGTCGCCAGTCCCATGGCACAACCGGCGCCCTTCTCTGGTTCGGCGGAGGATTGCAACGGATTCCTTTTGCAATGTTCGCTGGTCCTGGAGATGCAACCGCACCTGTACCCCAACAACCGCGCAAAGATTGCATTTATAATCTCTCAGCTAGAAGGCAAGGCTCTTCGCTGGGCTGAACCACTGTGGTCACAAAAAAAAAACCCATCACACAGTCTCTCTCCAGTTTCATCGCTCACTTCAAGGAAGTTTTTGGAAGCCCTGCCTGGGATTCCTCGATCGGTGAGCAATTATACCAACTCAAACAAGGTTCAATGTCCGTTAATGATTATGCCCTCCAGTTCAGAACCCTCGCTGCCTCTAGCGAATGGAACGAGCAAGCCCTCATTACCACATATCGTCAAGGGCTGGATCCACGCGCGTGCGGTTGCATTTCACTGCATACGTGGATTCCATCGGGCTCGAACGGTTTATCCAACTCTCCATCCGCTTCGCCACTCGTATGCAGTTGTGTCTTGAGGAACACCAGGGCCAGCCGTTGTTCCCATCGTCACTCCGCCGACCAGAATCCGTCAGCTCCCCAGAACCAGTCAACGAACCCATGCAAGTGGAGAATACTCGTCTGTCTTCGGCTGAGCGGCAGAGGCGGCTGACCCAGAATTTGTGTTTATACTGCGGATTATCTGGGCATTACATCTCTGAATGCCCCACTCGCCCAGCTCGTCCCATGGTGAGTGTCATCGTTCCCTCTCTCAATAAGATGAAACCACTCACCACTGTTGTAAACCTTACTGCTGCCGGTTTGTCTCTTCCAGTTAATGCCCTCCTCGACTCTGGGTCAGCCGGCAACTTCATCTCCGGCGCCCTCTGCCGCCAGCTCCGCCTCAAGACAACAGCCACGCTGTCGACTTACGAGATCCACTCGGTAACTGGGAAACCCCTCAGCCGAAGACAAGTTTGTCTCAGTGCTGGACCCATCCAACCTCAAGTCAGCATCCTACACGTTGAACAACTCCATCTGCTGGTTCTGGAGGAATCCACCTCTGACGTGATTTTAGGGCGCCCGTGGTTGGAGCAGCATAATCCTGTCATCTCCTGGAGAACTGGGGAAATCCTGAAGTGGGGTGACAACTGCTTCCTGGACTGTTTTCCTGAACTCCCCATTCCAAGCCCTCCTTGCTCTGAAAACTTGCCAGTCTGCGCCACGTCCATCGAAAGCCCCCTTGAAAACCGCTCCGTGGACATTCCCCAATGTTACTCCCACTTCAGTGATGTCTTCTGCCCCAAGAAGTATAAAATTATAATCCGGAAGTATAAAGGAGCCGCCGGTGAAACAGCCAGTATCTTATCGTCTGAAGGGACTGTTCAGCAGGCAGCCCCGATGCATGGCAAGAAACGCAGTGTCTCGTTCCCTGTTCTCAGGGAACCATGGTTACATATGTAACCTGAGATGTTCCCTTTCGAAAGGGGGACTCTACACTGCGTTTTACCGCAAATGGGGAACGATATACCCACGCCGCCATGCATGAGGGGAGTGCATGCCAAGAAGATGGCTAGACAAACGTCAGCTAGCAGTTTCAAAGGAAACGCCAGAGCAACCCCCCCTCGGGTCAAACAAGGCTGTCAGTGACAGCATTCCCTACGGCCAACAGCCCAAGCTATAAGCCTCAAAGAGGCCTTCCGCAGAAGTCCTACCAAGGCCGCTCCAAGGCTTCTGGGACCGAACCTTCCAAGGAGGGAGGACCCCTTTAAGGGAATGTAGCCAGGGGGCCCGAAGGAACCCCAGCCAGTCACTAGAAGGGGACACAGTGACCCCAAATGCCACCAGGGAGGCCGACCCGGTCCGATAGCAACCTAGTCTTGGCCAGCAACCTGTCTGAACACAGAGCCTCAAAAAACGCAATCTTCAGAGAAGATATCCAGTAAGAGTGACTGCAAAGTGGCAGTAAGCAACTTCAGACCAGAGTGTAGAGATGGGCATCCTGGAGAGCAGGACTCAGCTAAGTGCTCTTAACCCTACAAATGATGGGAGTAAATACTGCTCAATCCTAGGATCTACTCAGCGCCTGATTATTCGCACTGAGGAGGCTGTGCACTCAAAACACCCCAACAAGGGGAGCACATTAATAAGCCTGGGGGCTGGATCATAAACAGGAGGCCTCACAGAGGCCTTCAACCACTGACCAGCTTAGGGAGCTAAGCACTATACAGAACAACCCTGACAAGGGAGTATAGAGCTCAACCACTGACCAGCTTGACCGTAGTCAACCAGATCCGGGCCGTATCCAGGTGAGACCGAGGACCGGCGCCTTGACGCGACCACAACGTAGCCCTGAAGTATCAGCAGAGATTGAGTCAACTAGATCATCCATTGTGAAGGCCTCATCGACACAACAGCCAGTGGCACAGCTCCTCAACAAACCGTCCATACCGGTGTGATGAATACGATCCTCAACTGGACTGAACTGGAATAAATACTTTGAATGTTGCGATCCTATCAGACATAAGATAGCAACCTGAATCGTAACAAAGCACTGTTCGCCAGAGGAGAACTGGCCCCCCGACTAAGCCTGGTTTCTCCCAAGGTTTTTTTTTCTCCATTTTAACACAGAAGTCTATTTGCCACCTGTTTGCCATCTGATGTCACCTGTTGGAGTTTGGGTTCCTTGCCGCTGTCGCCTTTGGCTTGCTTAGTTGGGGACACTTGACATTTGATATTCAACAGTGCTTTGATCTGCCGACATTGACACTATTCTTTAAGAGCTGCTGTGCAGCCTAAATTATATACCAGTTATCAATGTTAAGCTGCTTTGACACAATCTGCATTGTAAAAAGCGCTATATAAATAAAGGTGACTTGACTTGACTTGACTCAACCTAACAGGTAGACCATACTGTAGGCACAAACTCATGGAGGCCCAAAAGGGGCCTACAACATGACAACAGTTCTACACAGTGTAGAAATATAAATAACACAGCAGCCTTGTTAAAGGCCAAGTTTCAACACCCAGATGTGGGGGTGGGAAAGCTTCAAGGGCGGCCTGTTAAGGCCACACGCCTCAAAAGCTAGCTTGCTGAATGCAAGAACCCACAAACACATAACTCGTTCTGAATGAAACTGAGTTAAACCAGCAGATAAGACTGTAGAGTGCCCACATAACAGTCCACCTAACACAATCCGACAAGCAGTGTACTCAGTAAAAGCACCTTTTACTCTTAAAGCAAGAGGAGTACAACATACGCCATCATGATCTGTAGGAGGCCCAAAAGCAGGCCTACGACTTCAAACAGACACATAGCGTCAGCTCGTGGCAGTGTTTTAAGCTCAAAGGAAGCAAAAGAAACCCGAACCAAAGTGAGGTTAACCAGATAAACTCAACCTGAGCCAATGGCCACTCAGCAATGTACTCAGTAAAACACCTTTTACTCTTTAAGCAAGAGGAGTACAACATACGCCATCATGTACTGTAGGAAGCCCAAAAACAGGCCTACGACTTCAGACAGACATGTAGCGTCAGCTCGTGGCAGAATTTCAAGCTCAAAGGAAGCAAACCTAAGAAAACCGAATCTAAGTGAGGTAAACTAGATAAACTCAACCTGAGCCAACAGCCACTCAGCAATGTACTCAGTAAAACACCTTTTACTCTTTAAACAAGAGGAGTACACAGACGTACGCCAACATGTTCTCAAAGGAGGCTCAGAGGGCCTACAACTCACAGACACGTGGCGCCAGCTAGTGGCAACTAAAAGTTCTAGGAGCCAAAATAGAGCCAGACTTAGTGAGGTAACTATTTAGCTTGACTAGAACTAATACATCCAACACAAACCAACAGGCCATGTACTCAGTAAAAACACCTTTTACTCTTAAAGCAAGAGGAGTACATAGCCAGTGGGAGTGATAGCAAAACCAACACAGAACTGTGCCAGCATGTGAATCAAAGGAGGCCAAAGCGGGGCCTACAACTCCAAAAGACACATGGCGTCAGCTAGTGATTTCACAGGTGACCAAGCTCAAAGCGAACCAGCTCTAAAACCCAACAAACAATTGCGGTTAACTAGCTTAACTCAACCTGAGCTTAAGTCTACACATTCCAACAGGCAACTCGGTACTCGGTAAAAACACACTAAACCCTAACAGAAAGGGGAGCACAATGACATATGCTACCATGGTCTGAAGGAGGCCTGAACTAGCCTACTACTTTGGACAGACACGGGCATAAACCTGTGGAAGTGCTAAATCCTAAGTGAACAAAACTCATGAAACATCTGCCAACAATACTTGTGATACCACAAGCTATCATGCTCAGAAGGAGGCTTAGATTCACCAGAGTCTTCAACTCCACAGACACAATAAACTGCTGTGGCAGTGTTTAACTCTAAAGGGAGCTAAAAAGAACCAAACTGAAAGTGAGGTTCCCTAACACTCAACCTGAGCTATGCAATCCAGCAGGTCATGTACTCAGTAAACACACCTTTTACCCTAAAAGCAAGGGGAGTACAAATAGTCTCCATGTCCTAAAGGAGGCTAGAAACAAGCCTACTACTCAAAAGAACAGGTGCTAACCTGTGGCAGCAAAGAGTTAGGCTCACACACGTGTAGGGCAAAAACTAGAACTAAAAGCAAAACAATGCTTTGCTATTCATACATACCATTCTAAGAGAATGGATGCTTTCGCCAAACAGAAAAACAATCTGTACTGAACCCTAGAGAACGGGAGCTAAATCAAGCTAACACCATAACCTCAGGCTTGAATGCTAATTCAAGGGGCTCAGGGGAAAGACAAATTCAGTATGAATTAAGTTCTAGAACAGTGGGGCCTAGGCAATATAGCATACACTTATCTAAATAAAGTTAAGGGCCTACCACCTGAGACAACAGCACCAGGGAGGCTAGTGATAGCCTGCTACCTTAGCTGCTATCTAGCTTGCACCTACACCAAAAAAGGGGTAATGGGCTTTGGCCTGACAACTCAGATAAGAGGAGGCCAGAACTAGGAACTATATGACCGGACAAGGGATAGTAGCAATAAAAATAAGAGGTGAATGCTTTAGTATATCACCTAAACCCTAGTTCTAGCCTAGGCCAGCTAAGCTGTGGGCCTATAAAGCCGCACATAAGCATAGATCTGCCTGAGGCTTAAACTCAACCTCTGAACTAAACTAGAGAAGAGGCTATAACTCTAAATAAGAGGAGCAAAGCTCAACCAAGCCAAACAATGTCAGGCGGCCCCGGAGGCCTATGCTAAACATAGATCTATCTGAAGCGAAGAGTGCTAACTCAAACATACTCTAGCTAAAACCAGAGAAGAAGCTACTCTACAAAAAGGTGGCCAAGAGGCGGCCATTTTGTGGCCCACACAGTACAATAAAATGTTCCAGCCAACCTAATGGAACTTCAGTGCCCAAAAAAACCCTATCTTTTTCCTATCTACATGCTTGGGAAAATCTATACAGGAAAACAAGGCTGATATATTTATAAACATAGTGAGACGCTGTTGGCGTCTGTGATCAAACAAGTCCCTCAAACCTGCTTCCTCTTCAAGTCCCGCCTTCTCTGGGACCTGCTCCATGGAGGAGGAGGTGCCCGAGAGGCCATACTGGACTTCTGGCCCTGTCTCCGATCCTCGAATCGGGACGGGCCAGGACCTCCTGTCTGTCTGGGCCCAAACTCAGATCTGAGCAGCATGCAGGTTTTTTTTTTTTTTTTTTTTTTTAAACATACTGCTGAGCGCCCCTTCGCCTCTCTAAACTTTTCCACCCCCACCTCGACGGGGGTGCCGAAAAGCTCAGAGGGCGACACTGGCGCATTGGGAAGAAAGCCCTCTTTTCTCCCCAATGTCAGCCAGGTTCAACCACAGATAATTTGTGGTGCGGCCCCAGCCTGACCAGCTGCCGCGTATGCCCTGCCATTTAAGCGAGATATAATGCTTAAAGGGCAGGACCGGAGCTCTTAGTGATGGTAGCATGTAAACATCTCGTCAATAGGGGGCATTGACACATACCCATGCTGGCTCAATCCCTCAACATCAGCGAAATTTGCCCACTGATGTCGGTGAATATGAATCGAACATGGGTTCTTCCATGCCCTTCCGATCTCAACATATAGATCATGAAGGCATGGAAGGCTCATGTGGGCTGCTGGGTTATGGCCAGAAAAAGAACCGCACATGCAGCCCCCCTCCTAACACGCTCCCAGGCAGCTGCAGTCTGCCAGAAGCGTGTTCCATAACCTTCAGCAGCTCTGCATACGCAGGGCAGGGAGGCTTTGAAGTCTCAGCAGGCTCACCTGCTCCCTCTTCGAAAGCCATCTCCTGCTCTCTAGGGCTAGAAGTTAGAAGAGCACTCACCGTTGAATCCGATGACGTCAGCGAGCGAACGTCATCGTCATCCAACAGTTAATCCTCGTCAGCCGCTGTGGGTTGAGAGAGATTACACCTCTCACAAACACCTCAGTGAGCCTCCACCTGAAAACCTCATGATTTCAGCCACCGCTCTGCCTCAGCAGAAGCAGGGCCATAACCAACAGGCACAGATACGACACCTCTTCCCTCAAGAAGAGAGTCAAACGAGAATGGAGCGTCTAAATAGACAGACGCTTAGAATTCACACAGACAGCGCGCTCGAGCACTGACCGTGCATGCTCTTTTCCCAGACAGAAAAACACACAGATTGTGTGTGTCACCGGGTGTCAAACACCTGAGACAAGGGTGAACACACATTCTGAAACATTTGTTAGACGTAAAAACATTCTTACCGGATTCGATAGCAATCGTGATCAGACAAAACAGTCCCGAAAGACGAAAATGGCTGTTTCACCGGCGGCTCCTTTATACTTCCGGGCCGTGTCATGATGACGTCATAGGCTGTTGCTGGCCAATAGGATTGGAGAGATTTGATACATTGCTTTCAGACACCAGTTCACGAGTGACGCTCCCCATATGCGGTAAAACGCAGTGTAGAGTTCCCTTTCAAAAGGGAACACTACAATGGACACTACAGTGCTGCCCTCTGATGTCTGGTAAAGTAAAAAAAACAATTGTACTGCACATCTGTGATCAGCTTTGGTCAATACTGAGCTGGCATTCTGACGTAAACACAGAAGCCTTCACTGTGCTTACTGCAGCAACTGTGTTAGGGTAATGACAAGGAAGAGAAGAAATTGTTGATTAAAGTCGTTATTTTTATTTTTTTTTGCGCACAAAAAGTATTCTCGTCTCTTCATAACATTAAGATTGAACCACTGCAGTCACATGACTGTTTTAACGATGTCTTTAGTATCTTTCTGGACCTTGAAAGTGTTGATTATCTTACTGTCTTTGGACGAGTCATATACCTCTCGGATTTTATCAAAAATACCTTAATTTGTGTTCTGAAGATGAACAAAGATCTTACGGGTGTGGAACGACATGAGGGTGTGTAATTAAAGACAGAACTTTTTGAGTGAACTAACCCTTTAAAGCATTTTTTCAACTACATTTTCAAAAACACTGATTCACTCAATGATAGATCTAATGAAACAAGCTGTTGAAATCATTTCTACTTTGAATGCCATTTTAAAAGGCTCAGCTGACCAGCAATGCATTGCAGGGGTAACGCTGAAGCTGATGCTTAACCTCATAGAGATCAGTGGCATTGATTCAATGCATTTACCAGCGCTGATGACATTAATTGGAAATCCCCTAGAACGTTAAAAGAATGCTAAGACAGGGATTTCACTTTCCTTGAATATGACAACCTTTTTTAAGAAATATAATGCAAGTAATTGCATCTGTACAAGCCTCTGTACAAATCACCATGATACACATAATGTTATCACTACAAACCTATTTAATATTCGGCACACATGCACGAAATGTAAAGACGAGAAGGGCATAACCTTACGAGAAAAGATAACATGCAAATATCGTGGTTGCTGTGGTTCTTGCATTCTTCTGTGGTTGTCTTGTCAGTAGGGCTGTATTAAGATATTGCGGTAATCATGACAGCCCTATGCTGCAGAATAAAACCAAGGAAGGGACACAGTTTACAACAAAAGACAAACAACAATCAAGAGTAACAGAAATATGTGCTCAATTTGTTGTGCTCTGGCTTGGTCTTTTGTATCCTTAATGTTAATAAAAGCACATGCAAAGCAAATCATTCTATGAATTATGTAGAGAATATAAACAGTTATAGGGTGCACGTCCCTTCGGCTTTATTACCTGATTGAAATAATCCATAAAACAAGTTGTGATCTGATAGCAAACAACAATTTCCATTCAATTCATTTGTTCGAAGTTTAAAATGCCACGCCCACCGCAGAGAGAGTTTATGAAAATTCTTGTATACTCCACCCGTTGGAACAGTTTCTCACAGGACCTGAATAATTTACAATATGTCATGTCACATCAAAAACAAACAGAACCAATCACCTTTAACTACATTGGATACATTATACAGATGCCTATTCAGTTTCTGACGTACTCCACACATTTAAGTCTGCTGACAACAGGAAAAATGGAAGAGTAGAGTAAAGGAAACAGCTTGTTTGTGTATTTGTACAGATTTCACAAGGATCCCAGCATCAGGAACAAGTGGATGGTTTATTTTTAATGGCGTCCTGGATTGTGTTAGATGATTACATGTTTGTTTGGTGCATTTGACTGTAGATTGTTTTGTAAATGAAGCACGGTGTAATGGAAAGTTTGGAAAGAAACTGATATTGAAAGATGAAGCAGCAAACTGTATTGGGTCTGACAGGAGCAGCATTGTAAACTGCAAGTAAACAATTTCATAATGCTCTGTCTGTAAATGACAGTTCCCTTTCTGTCTGTCATATTCAACGTTGTGTTGAACCGACACTAGAGGTCACTCTTAAGATTACCAATCACCTTTGATCTCTTCAAAACCAACTGCCATGGAGTCCCTCAAGAGTCTGTTTTAGGCCCTTTATTATTCAGTATTTATATGCTACGCCTTGGTCAGGGCGTAGGAGGGTATTAGGAGTCATGGAATGGCGTATCACTGCTATGCTGATGATACACACATTTACATCATCACTACATTTGATTATTATTATTTCTGTTCTAAGTCTTTGCATCTTTGCTGACAGTCTCTTTTCTGTCTTTTATTTTTGTTTTCTTTTTTTGTCTCAATATCTCTTGCACAGTCCTGTTTCCTTTTCTGCAAATACTCTGCTCTGTGTTCATGTTCTGCATCCCTACACTGCCTGTAAAGTCACTGCTTCTCAGCTGCACTCAGTTACTTGACTAATATGGAATTAGATTTGTGCCAAATATTTTGAACGTAACTTTTCAATAAACTAATAAAAATATGAATTAAATATCAATGAAAAAGTCTTTGAAATTGGAAAAAATAATTCACTGTGCCATACTGGTACAAATCCTTCATGTGGCTTGGGTTGACAGCAAGTTTTTGATTGACAGTGCGTTTTTGATTTGACAGCTTCCGACTGCTAAAC
This sequence comes from Hypophthalmichthys nobilis, assembly GCA_037950665.1. NCBI lineage: Eukaryota > Metazoa > Chordata > Actinopteri > Cypriniformes > Xenocyprididae > Hypophthalmichthys > Hypophthalmichthys nobilis. The sequence goes on along the minus strand of CM075475.1, from coordinate 110,584 downwards.
TAATGTGATGTGGATTGTTGCTGTGTGTTTGTAGGTTGTCTGGCTGTATGGTGACAGAGGAAGGCTGTCGTTATGTGTCTTCAGCTCTGAGTTCGAACCCCTCACACCTGAGAGAACTGGATCTGAGCTACAATCACCCAGGAGACTCAGGAGTGAAGCTACTCACTGATACACTCAACCATCCAAACTACAGACTGAACAAACTCAAGTATGTTAAGCATGAAGAGTGAATAACTTCTACTATGTTGTAGTGCACTTCCACAACTTACTGAAATCTAACATATATGTAATATAATAATAATACATGAAAATAAATTAGAGAATTGCATGGCAGTAAAGGAGCACAGCCTGCCTGTTCACATAATATAACAAACTGTGCAGTGCATTTCACATAAAAAAAAAAAAAAAAGTTTAATATAATTTTGACCGCATTAGTTATTTTTGCTACTCATGGCAAGTGTTTTGCTTTTCTTTGCTTTACCCCAGGCTTAAAGTAAAAAGATGACTGTGTAAAATAGTATAATTGAATTAAATGCATTTATGGTGAGGTTACTACATTTTCATGTCAATCCGTGTTCATTTTGACCATGAACAATACACTTGTCACTTTAATTCAGCGCGTGCAGCACAGCAAAAATAGACGCGGTGCATGAACGATCGCTGCACTGTTGCAGACGCAACGCTCCTGAAATGCATTGCTAGACCGCATCCAAATGTGCTCTAACCTGTTAATATGGGCACCGGAAAAAATATGCACCGCATACGCACTGCAGACAGAGTATGTATGAACCTGGTGGGAGTACAAACTGCAACTGCCAGACGTTACCCCATGCCAGGGTCATACTTTTCCATTTCCAACTTTTCCACTTTCCAACATTTCCATTTCCAAGGGCATTTTTTTTTACCTTCATAAGGGCAATTTTTATGATTACTTGTGTTGTGTTTTATGTCAAATACTTAAATTTAACCAATTACTTAAATTAATCAGAATCCTATAGGCCAGGGGTCTGCAATTAAGTTTGGCATCGGGCCAAAAAAAAATTCCGTCACTAGAGGGCGGCCAGAACATAGTCAAAGGATAATTTAAATTAATTGAGACAGACTGTTATAGTGTCTTTTGTAACTGGTATTGAACTGTTACCATGTTAAATCCTGTAGTAGGACAGTCATTAACAAAAAGCCACATTTGTGTGGCGGTGTCCGGGTTTTACACTGGATAAATTAATAAAGCAGAGTAGTGACACGTAACCTGGCAAGTATCTTCATTCACCAACTTGCAACACAGACCGCCTTGCTAAAACACACACATGTGGGAGATGCTTAATGGATAAAAAATAAGTAAGAGGGCTTAAAATAAAAATAAAACAGGACTTGAATAAGCCTAAATATGTATCATTTTAATTTGCTTGTTACACAATGGAGCCTAACTTATTATAATAATTATTTGACGTAGCCAACGTTTATACTCAGAATTGTTCCTTGGCATCCTCCCGCAGTAAACTGCATTTATTTTAAATTGTTTGCATGATGGAGGTACGCTATTACATTGTGTGTAGACTGATGTTAACATTTAAGATAGCTAGTGAGAGAAAATGGCACTATCAAGGAGTCTAAAGAGGAAAGTTGACAGCAAAAATAGGGCATACAAAGAAGAATAGAAAGACAACTATGCGTTCTTACCTAGTTTTGTGAATGCAAAGCCGGTGTGTCTTATCTGCAACAAAGTTGTCGCTGTTTTCAAAGAATATAACACCGTGTCTACACCGGACGCGTGCGGCGCAATGCGACTCGTCAAATCATAATAGAACCCATTTTAATCAGAGATATTGACTATACTGGATGTGGTGCGGTGAGACGCGAGACAACACATTCCCGACAGTGAACGGATTCCCCGTTCTGTATCTGACGTAGTCCAAGTGCTTTGCAACGGTCGGTTTGTCGTGTTCAGTGTAGACAGCTTTGAGCTGTTGCGGCGCGGCGCAACGCAGAAAAAGTCACGTCTGGTGTAGACACGGTGATAATAGACAGCACCACGAGACAAAGATTTCAGAACCTATTTCAGAACCAGCCGCAAACCAGTCAAAATAATCTATAGACTGTTACCAATAAAAATTTTATCATTTACAAAAGCCATCTTTACACTACAAAGGTGGAACAGAAGCTGCATTTAAAGAAGCATTTAAATGTTTATTTACACAGACTGTTATGTTACTCAGTAATTATAAAATTAACAGGAACTCATTCCAGGGTAATTATTGTCAATTAAAGGGATAGTTCACTCAAAAATGAAAATTATCCCATGACTTACTCACCCTTCAAACCATCCTAGGTGTATATGACTATATTCTCTCAGACAAACACAATCAGAGTTATATTTAAAAATATCCTGGCTCTTCTAAGCTTTATAATGGTAGTGAATGGTGGTCATGATTCTGAAGTAGGGCTGCGACAACTATTCAATAAAATCGATAATTGATAATGATAATCATCGATAACGATTATCATTATCCATTAGTTGGGTCTGCCCACCGTGCACAGAAGACTTCCGCCAGTAGTGTCAAATTACAGCACTGAATAACGCATTTCTATGGACAAAAATGCATCTATAAATAGTGGAGGAAACAGAGTGAGCAGCTGCAGGAAAGGTACGAGATCAAAGCTGATCAAAACATGAGAACTCTTTATTTTAAGCTTCAATGCATTAGCGTAATGGCTTACCCTGTAAGGTGCTTTGACAGATGCATGTGTCAATCACTGTCCTCAATATCGACTGTAGTACAGGACGATCTTGCTGCCTCCTGGACAGTGGAAGTGGATGCACTTCCCTGGTTAAGTCTACGATGGGCTGTCTGCATCCATAGCTCTGCTGCTGCCTTTGGGTCAAATGTATCTGTTGTCGTCTTTGACAAGTGAATGTGCATCAGGGCTGAAAGACGATAACGGGATCTGTACTTGTTTTTTATTACATTGAGGTGTGAGAAACCTCTCTCACAAGCTGCACTGCTCAAAGGAAGCATAAGGGACAATTTAAGAATCTTGTAAATGTTGCAGTAACAATCTGGATTGCTTGTATTAACTATCTTGACCAAGTCATACACAGAGGATGCTGCCAACCGCTTTCCTGCTTGCTTTAAACGCATCCATTTTCTTATAGTGGATTCTCTGTCAAGAGGCAAGATGGCTTCATACTTCTGGAGAATTGTGCTGATTACTGTGTTTCCAAAACGGTGGAGGTCTTGCATTTCTTGGGGCCAGGTTGATGCATCAAAAACCAAAAAGTGATCACATGACTTCAGAGATTCATATCTGCTTTCAAACTCTCCAATTAAACCTCTGAGTAATTCAGCTTTGTCTCTGTCAGCATCAGTTGTGAAATGTGTGTGTTGGCCTTCTCCATCAAGCAAAATGGTGAACTGTCCAATGGCTAGCATGAGTTCCTCTTTACATTCTCCTATGGTCAGTTTTTCCTGCTGAAACCTTTGGGAAGTTGCCAATGTCAAGCAAGTTAGCCAGAAAGCACTGAAAACGTTCTGTGCAGATCTGCTTTAAGCCGCTGTCGTCTGTATTAGACAATTGTATCTGAATAGCAGGCAACTGTCTCCATATCTTCAACAGGATCTCCATGCAGACCATCTGATATTATGAAACTTTCCTAGTTTAGAATAGTAAATGCCATTCTCATGACTAAGTGTCTTTAACACTTCTAATTTTTTTGCTCCACCTCTATTAAATAAAACTGCAACAGCTTGACAACAGAGCAATTAAACGTCTCACAATATGAAACCCAGCGATCAGCTGATTTCAAACCCAGCGATCAGCGATCCCCGATTGCAACAATTTGCCGTAGATTTGGTAAAATGCCGTTGTACATGCCGATGTTGACCGCAGCCCCATCCGTGCAAACAGAGACCAACTTTGTCCCCCATTCATCCAAGCCTAAATCCTGGAATAGATTAACCAGACCGTCTGTTATGTCCCGCGCCGTTCGTTTTGCACCAAGTTCAATTAATCCAAGGAAATCAGAGGTAAACTCTCCGTCGCTGGACACAGACACTGTAGACAATTTCCAGCTCTGTTTTTATGTCCTCCAACCCGTCAAAAAGTAGACCCCAAAATTCATCTGATTTCAACTTTTCTCTCAGTTCTGAACTGACAGTCTGTGGAATGGTTTGGATAATTCACGTTCCACCTTCACGTGAATGATATGCCCCTCCGACATTCACTTCCAGCCTTTTTAATAAAGAAATATCTTCAGCATACGAAGACATAGGACGTGCGTGTTTAGCCTTATGAAAGGCTAGTAGAAAAATATTACAGAGAGCTGTCCGTTGCTCTTCACTTATGTTGTGTTGCCATCTAACAAGCGTGCAAACGGATATTTCTTCTGGAGTTGCATTTCTGTTAGCGATAGCTTGTACAACATTTGTATGCTCCCTGCTCTTTTTGTGTTTATCAAAAAAAGGATGACTAAAATTCTTTGTCCCTGTATAAAAAGGACTACTTTTGTCTGCTATATGTGGATGTGCACGACATATCTTACACCACATTTGACTGTGCTCCTCGCCGATTCAAGCCATGGCACTTCTCGGAGAAAACTCTTTTATTCGGCTGGGACTCGGTCTGATGTTTCTTTTGAGCTGGTGGAATGCCAAAGAAGCTACTTAATGTTTGATGTTTTTTGGACATTCTCACAGTATTAACTTTGGTTGATCTGTGACCGTTGGTTCCCTGTGACCGTGAACGACGCTGGTACGCACATGAGTATTTTGAGCATATTAACAGTGCACATTTTTCATTTCGGCTGCGCATGCATACCAGTTGTGTGCACCCCTGTTTATAAAGTTATAAATATGGATTTCTTTTTTTCTTTTTTACAAAAACCCATCGCTTCACTTCAGAAGGCCTTTATTAACCCCTGGAGCCATATGGATTACTTTTATGATGGATGTACTTTTTGTGGCTTCAGAATCATGACCGCCATTCACTACCATTGTAAAGCTTGGAAGAGCCAGGATATTATAATATAACTCTGATTGTGTTCCTCTGAGAGACGATACAATCAAATACACCTAGGATGTAATAATGATTATTAATGTCGATTAATAGAATATATAAATATGTTTTTGTGTTTGGGGAAACTGCACGCTTTTTACACATTAGAAAAAGAAGATTCACATAATCGTATCAGCATGATGAATAAATGATATGAACTGGAATAAACTGTAGATAGAAAGAGAGCAGAGAATGAGACCGATCGTGAAGCTGTCCATAACTTAAGTCTAGCATGAGTTTAAACACTGCCGTTAAAATCTCAGAAGCTGACTACACTGCGACATGAATCTCTGACATCGAATCTGCACTTTGTTGTTTATGATGGGAGAATTCACGAGTTTCAGAATTCAGTCAGAGAGCATGTGCACTGAGCAAAACTCTTAGTTTCAGCGATGACTGATCTGAACACTTCTGATTGGCCATCACATTCATGAGCTCAATAAGTAAATAAACTAAATAAACTAAATCTGATGGAATGCCGCAGTTGGATGGTTCGAATGACCATTAAGTATTGTAGTTTGTTTAAACAATATTGTCACTTAAACATGTATTCTATTATATAAATATTTGAAACTAATTTCCATGACTTTTCCAAAACTTTCTGGGTTTATTTTTTTTTCCTATTAATTTCCTATTAACTTTCCCATGCCTGGAAATTGGTATTTTAAAATTCCATGACTTTTCCAGGTTTTTCATGACCGTACAAACTATAGAATTTTACTAGTATGTTTAAAGCATGTTTTACCATGTCATTTTATCGATTATCTTGTTTCCATAATCATTGGAAGACAACATTTTAATTCAAAATGACAATTAAACAATTAATTTGATTAATCGCCCTGCACTGCTGTGTGTGTGTGTGTGTGTATAATGATTGAATGTGAGTGTGTGTAGACGTGTGTGTGTAGTGAGTGAATGCAATTGTGTTAGTGTGTGTAGTGAGTAAATGTGTGTGTGTGTGTGTGTAATGCATGAGTGTGTAGTGAATGAATGTGTGTATGTGTGTGTGTGTGTGTGTGTGTGCACGCGTTTACTGATTAAATGTGTATTTACTGACACTATGTTTTTTTGCAGTGTGGATCATGGAGGAGAGTTCAGGATTACTGCAGGACTGCACAAATGTATGTCTACACACACACACACACACACACACGCATATTAATCGCACACTTATCATGAAATTTAGCATACAGCATTTATCTTGTTTAACACGTCCATTTTGCCATCATTGCCTATATCCAACAAAGTAAACCATCAGATTGAAGTTTGATTTTCACAAAACTGTATTTTTCAGCTTTTTTCAAGTTAAATTTAGGTGTCTTTCCAAAAAAATGACACAAAAAAGGACACCAAATAACCAAATGATATGAGTCCATATAATCCATACATTTATGTACACCAAAGCACCCATAAAAAACACAGCAAAAAAAGTTTGAGAATTCACAGTGTATAGTATGTGCAACAGCAAAGAGCTTGTTTACATTTTAGACAAGTCAAGTTGTAATAATGAACAGAACCACATGGAGATGCCAAAAACACCCTAAACCAACCGCCTTGACCTGCATATATACTGAAGTACACAGCAACATACACAGGACAAATCCAAACGTTATCCTGAATGTGTGTGAAAACAACGTTAATGTACTGAAATGTGTCTGTGCAGAAATTAGGGCTGAGCGATATATAAAATATCTGATACATTTTTATGATATTCGATATATATCTCGATATGTTTGCATTTACTTTTAAATAATTAAAAAAAAACATGATTTTCTTTTGCCCAGATTAAAAATGTAGCTTCTGTGACAGCTGTTCACGAACTTTAAAATACAGTTTTAAAGTTTGTTATGTAGGAAAGATAATTATGATGAAGTGATGGATGCTCCGTTTAATATGGGAGAGTTAAAGAGAGCTCTGGAGAAAGCCAGAAATACAGCTCCTGGTAAAGATGAAGTATGCTATTGCATGATAAAACACTTAAATGAAGAAAGTCTTGAGAAATTAGAAACATTATAACTGCAAATCAAAGTGGATTTAGAAAAGGAAGAGGTACGATGGACCCAATAATATGTTTAGAGGATGAAGCGAGGAAAGCCCAAATAAATAAAGAAACAGTGGTGGCAGTATTCTTTGATCTCGAAAAGGCATATGACATGCTGTGGAAAGAGGGTCTTTTAATCAAAATGCATCTAATGGGTACTGGAGGGAAAACTTTTAACTGGATTATGGATTTCCTTGATAGAAGAATGATTCAAGTGAAGATGGGTGTAGAGGTATCCAAGCAGTATGTAGTAGAGAATGGAACACCTCAAGGAAGCGTTTTGAGCCCTACTCTGTTTTCCATTATGATTAATGACATTTTCTCAAATATAACAATACATATGGGTAGGTCACTGTTTGCTGATGATGGGGCGCTATGGAAAAGAGGAAGAAATATTGAGTATATAGTTAGGAAAGTGCAAGAGGGAATAAATCAAGTGGAAAGCTGGGGTGTAAAATGGGGTTTAAATTTTCAATTGAAAAGACTAAAGTTGTGTTTTTTACAAGGAAAAAGACTAGAGGGAACCAGCTGAAATTGTATGGGAATTGTTTAGAAAATGTAAAGTAAAAATATAAAGTATACCGTTGATAAGTGCAGGAAAGTAATAAATGTCATGAGGTGTCTTTCAAGTTTAAAATGGGGAGCTAATTTTACAGCTTTGAAATATATTTATATAGCAATGATAAGATCAAGGTTAGACTATGGCTGCACTGTGTACAGATCAGCATCAAAGTCTATGTTAGCAAAATTAGATATAATGCAAGCTCGAGCTCTAAGAATTTGTTTAGGGGCAGTAAGAACCACACCAGTATGTGCAATGCAGGTGGAAGCTGGAGAAATGCCTTTGGGGCTACGCAGACTTCAGTTAGCAGCCAACTATTGGATTAATATTAGAGGGCATGGAGAATATCATCCAGTGAAAAACGTCTTGCAGTTGAGTTGGGAGAAAGAGAAAGTATATAGAGAAAGCTTTGGATGGACGGGACATCACATAGCAAAAGATGTAAGAATATACAATAAAGAATTTGAGGAAACTGTAATATGGCCAATTAAACCAGTTTGGGTATTAGAGTGTCCAAAGGTAGATTTAGAGCTACTGAAGATCAGACAATGTGATAGGACATCTGATATAATAGAAGAATATCATAGATATAGGGAGTATAAATATAAGTACTGTATTCAGATCTTTACAGATGGATCTAAGGAAGCAAATACAACTGGTTTAGGAGTTAATGTGCCAAGGTGTAAAGTGGATATTGGTAAAAGAACATCTGATTATTTAAGTGTGTATGTTGTAGAGTTAGTTGCCATCTTGGAAGCAGTAGAGTGGATTCTAGAAAGCGGAGCCAACAAGTTTTTAGTATGTAGTGACTCTGTATCTGCTCTTTCAAGCATTAAATCAGGCACAACTAGAAACCATAAGGGCTATTTTATTTATTTATACAACAGCAGGTAGGCAGAGGAAGAATATTGCATTAATGTGGGTTCCGGCTCATTCAGGTATTGCGGGCAATGAAAGGGCAGACAAGTTGGCCAAAAAGGCAACTAAAAAGGAAAATGTTGAAATCAATATTAAGTTATCTAAATCAGAAGGAAAGAGCATAGTGTGGAAAAAAATAATGGACAAATGGCAGCAGCAGTGGCAGAATGAAACAAAAGGGAGGCATTTATATTCAGTACAGAGCAGAGTGGGTGTATCAAGAGATAATGGTATGAGGAGGAGAGATCAAGTCATTTTAAGCAGAATAAGAACAGGGCATAGCAATCTTAATGGCACTCTGCATATTATGGGAAAACACCCAACAACCTCGTGTTGCATTAATATTCGGTGTTCATTTGTTTGACTGTACAAATTATGCATAATCAATAAGGTGTGTATTGAATTTGGTCTTTTAATATCACTGTCTCACTACATTAGATCTTACTACAAACCTGGTAAAAATGACTGGCAGCCTGAAAGCATTGTTTTGCCCGTGAGGGGGGCGTTCCCCTCAGGGCGTGACGTCACGTGAAAACTATCAATAGGCTTGTTTGAGATGCGCCTTGCCTCGCCTGAAATGTAGGTGAGAGTAGGCGGCTGCAGTGAGGGGAGGAGTGATAAAAGTGCACTCAAGACGGACAGTTCTCTGTTCTCGTAGTGGATCAGACACCTACGAGATCAAAGGCAGATATCGCGGGATTCACACTCGTGCGCTGTGTTGCTGATAAACTGGATGTAATTTAAGTTCTGTTGCTTTTATATGAAAATAAACATAATGAACAATACACCCAAAGTTTCCATTCGAAAAATGTGTGTATCAATTATTTTTACTTTAATTATAGACATGTTTTTATATATTTTTATAAATATGACAACAGTCACATAACCCATTGTCAGAGAGTTTGGGAATATTTGCACATTATTTTTTACACATAAAAACATGATATTAGAGTTTAAAAAAAAAACATTTTAAAAGAGATCAATACGTCACGGTTGTTTAAACCAATAAGCATTAAGCTGTGTCGTCAGCAAGTTGTTTCCCATAGAGACAGAGCGCATTTATTATAATCTGAAAACCACGCCCACCGGGGGGAAAATAATCCAACCGTCTTTCCCCGACGTTCCCCTCCAGTGTAGTTCTTATAGTAAATATGACCCGTTGCGCTCTGTCTCACTGCCTGTATCCACTTTTGTGTCCTTAAACATTCGTTTTTTGGAGTCGACAGCTTATAAAAACTTATTTCTGGGTTTTTTAGCTTGTTTGCTGTACACCTTGTCACACAGCAGCTTTTAGACATTGTTCTATTTTTTGTTATAAGTCAGAAATGACAGGGAGGCAGCCTCACGCAATACAAAGTCAATGAAGACGGCTGGATTGTTTTCCCCCCGGTGGGCGTGGTTTTCAGATTATGACGCGTGTCGCTCTGTCTCTGTTGTGCTTCTGGACTGCGCTCGACTGTAGAATCCGATGAAGCCGCCACTTGCGGTCTCGCGCTGTCTGACACACACACACCCGAAGCGCGCGTATTGGTGAGTATTCATATATGTCTTGAGTGAACGCTATCAGTTGTGAAAGAAACCGGAAGTGTTTCAGTAGGATCTGTGGTCGAGCGTCAGGTCTTAAAGGGACAGTATCCTAATACAGTAAACCTGCTGCTGTCTGTCAAACAACAAGAGATTCACTCACTGCTCTCGACTGAATCACTTCTGTAGCTTTATTATGAATCAGTGTATATGTAATTCATCTGAAGAATATGCAGTGTTTTACATTTGATCATTCAGTGTCTGTATTGTTTCTCAGTTCAATGCTATTTCAAGTAATAATTTGTCTTATTGTTTGTAGTTCTTATTTTTGTTATTTTATCTTTGTTATTAAAAAATAACTAATCGTCCAGCCCTAGTTTCAGGTGTTTTTGTTCACCTGGATGTTCTTGGTGTTCAGATTTAGTTATTAATAAACTCTTTGCTCAAAAATATATAGTTTTGGTATTTAAATATTGGCATAAAATGTTTTCATTTTTGTTTACATTGATGTTAAAATAACATTGTCAGATTTGTGACATTACTTTTTAAGTAATGCTAAAACACTTCTGGTCACTTTCAGAAGTTGTAGTGATCATTTCTTTTCCCAGATACAGTGTGACCAAGATTATTAGAACGGTAAGATTTATTGTTTTAAAAGAATTCTCATCTGTTCACCAAGACTTCATTTATTTGATCTAAAATACAGCAAAAACAGTAAAATTATAAAATATATTTACAATTTAAGACAGCTGTTTTCTATGTGAATATATAGTAAAATGTAATTTATTCCTGTGATCAAAGCTGAATTTTCAGCATCATTACTCCAGTCTTCAGTGTCACATGATCCTTCAGAAATCATTCTAATATGATGATTTGATGATCAAGAAACATTTATGATTATTATCAGTGTTGAAAACAGTAGTGTAATTCTTTTCAGGATTATTTGATGAATAGAAATGCATTCTTACTGAATAAAAGTATTAATTTCTTTCATTTCTTTCCACAAAAGTAGAAGAAGAAAGAAAAATTCTTACTGACCCCAAACTTTTGACTGGTAGTGTATAATGTTACAAAAGCTTTGTATTTCAGATAAATGCTGTTCTTTTGAACTTTCTATTCATCAAATAATCCCGAAAAATAATTGTACACAACTGTTTTCAACATTGATAATAATCATAAATGTTTCTTGATCATCAAATCATCATATTAGAATGATTTCTGAAGGATCATGTGAAAACAGTTATTTTAAATTGTAATAATATCTAATAATATTACTGTTTACTGTATTTTAGATCAAATAAATGAAGCCTTGGTGAGCAGAAGAGACTTCTTTTAAAAAGACACAAAACAATATTATAAGGACAGTGACTATACAACACACATAAATGTCATAAAAGTGTATTAGAGGGACGAATGTTAATTAATGGAACATTAAACACAAAACACAAAAGGGATAGCATTGTGCATTAAAAGCACATACCTGGTTTATGTGGACAAATGATTGGAATCAACACACAGTACACCAGCACTGCAAACACATCCCTCACCTGTGGGCTCATACTCCAACAGACCCACATATTTAAAAGTATGATATTTCGTATAGTGATTCAGCTATGTCTTTTATAGGGTGCATCCAAGGATCTGATATTTGTGTGATATGATATCCACATGACCTTTTAACAGACATGAGGACATATAACAGTGTGCACCTTTAGTGAACAAGAGGCAATGTTTAATTGGTGCTTGTTTTCAACATTACAGTTGTTGCTGGCAATATTACATAAGTCACAAAATACACTAATAATTTTCTTGTGTGCAAAGAAAAAAAACAACTATTGCATGGAGAGAGAATTTAAAACCTTTCATAACCATACATAGTAACAAAAACTGCTTCAAACAAAAATAGAGTTCACCCAGAAATGAAAATGTGTCATCATTTATTTGCCCTCATGTTAGTGCTGGGCGGTATACCAACTGAACCTCATATGGTATACCGGTTTCAATTTCGAGACTGATATGTATTTTTCAAAAACTGCCATACCGGTGTGTAGCTGAAACAGCTGCTGTCTCTGTTCAATGGCCATGAAGCGCTATGTAGAGCGTATAGAGAGTGGACTTCTATTAACTGCATACACTTCTTACTAGGGCTGCACGATTTGGAGAAAAAATCTAATTCCTATTTTTCTGGTTAAAATTGTGATTTGCGATTTAAAATGCGATTTTATAAAACAAATGAAAAAAAAAAAAAAAACATTTATAAACAATACCAGGCTGGTTTTGCTTGTTTGTAGGGCTGCACAATTTGGCCTGAAATTTTGTGCTAATATGTTATTTTGACTAATTATTTTTATTATTATTATTATTATTATCATTATTGCTAAATAAAAATATTAAACCAAATAAGAAATATTACTGTTGTAATAACTTTCATTATTAAAGTATTTAGCATTAGTATTTAATTATAAATATAATATAATAATTAGAAAATAATATTTAAAACTTGTATGACAAAATGTGGGGTTACCTGTTAACATGCAAGCAGTATGTCTATAAATCATTAGAAAGGTCTAAGGATTTACTATCAAATATTATATTATGATAAAAATCTGTCTCAATAATTTCTTTATTTTTGTCAGGAGGTATGCAAAATCAAAAATGGAGTCCATGTATTTAATATGAACTAAGTGGATGCCTCTTATGCATCCACTGTGGAAAAAACCCCCTGTACACTTATGTATGCTGGAGAAAAACATATTGATTATATGTTCCTCTCAAAGTTCTTTAGAGAGAGGAATTATTTTTCCTATTTTTACCCTGAATAGGACTGTGTGAGTTTCATACTGACGCCGGAGGGCGCCCTTGAGCAGATGCTCCAAATACTCCAAATATACGCAATACAGTGGGTACGGAAAGTATTCAGACCCCCTTAAATTTTTCACTCTTTGTTATATTGCAGCCATTTGCTAAAATCATTTAAGTTCATTTTTTTCCTCATTAATGTACACACAGCACCCCATATTGACAGAAAAACACAGAATTGTTGACAGTTTTGCAGATTTATTAAAAAAGAAAAACTGAAATATCACATGGTCCTAAGTATTCAGACCCTTTGCTCAGTATTTAGTAGAAGCACCCTTTTGATCTAATACAGCCATGAGTCTTTTGGGAAAGATGCAACAAGTTTTTCACACCTGGATTTGGGGATCCTCTGCCATTCCTCCTTGCAGATCCTCTCCAGTTCTGTCAGGTTGGATGGTAAATGTTGGTGGATGGCCATTTTTAGGTCTCTCCAGAGATACTCAATTGGGTTTAAGTCAGGGCTCTGGCTGGGCCATTCAAGAACAGTCACGGAGTTGTTGTGAAGCCACTCCTTCGTTATTTTAGCTGTGTAGGTAAACCTTCGGCCCAGTCTGAGGTCCTGAGCACTCTGGAGAAGGTTTTCGTCCAGGATATCCCTGTACTTGGCCGCATTCATCTTTCCCTCGATTGCAACCAGTCGTCCTGTCCCTGCAGCTGAAAAACACCCCACAGCATGATGCTGCCACCACCATGCTTCACTGTTGGGACTGTATTGGACAGGTGATGAGCAGTGCCTGGTTTTCTCCACACATACCGCTTTAGAATTAAGGCCAAAAGTTCTATCTTGGTCTCATCAGACCAGAGAATCTTATTTCTCACCATCTTGGAGTCCTTCAGGTGTTTTTTCATGTGTCTTGCACTGAGGAGAGGCTTCCGTCGGGCCACTCTGCCATAAAGCCCCGACTGGTGGAGGGCTGCAGTGATGGTTGACTTTCTACAGCTTTCTCCCATCTCCCGACTGCATCTCTGGAGCTCAGCCACAGTGATCTTTGGGTTCTTCTTTACCTCTCTCACCAAGGCTCTTCTCCCCCGATAGCTCAGTTTGGCCGGACGGCCAGCTCTAGGAAGGGTTCTGGTTGTCCCAAACGTCTTCCATTTAAGGATTATGGAGGCCACTGTGCTCTTAGGAACCTTAAGTGCAGCGGACATTTTTTTGTGACCTTGGCCAGATCTGTGCCTTGCCACAATTCTGTCTCTGAGCTCTTCAGGCAGTTCCTTTGACCTCATGATTCTCATTTGCTCTGACATGCACTGTGAGCTGTAAGGTCTTATATAGACAGGTGTGTGGCTTTCCTAATCAAGTCCAATCAGTATAATTAAACACAGCTGGACTCAAATGAAGGTGTAGAACCATCTCAAGGATGATCAGAAGAAATGGACAGCACCTGAGTTAAATATATGAGTGTCACAGCAAAGGGTCTGAATACTTAGGACCATGTGATATTTCAGTTTTTCTTTTTTAATAAATCTGCAAAACTGTCAACAATTCTGTGTTTTTCTGTCAATATGGGGTGCTGTGTGTACAAAATTAATGATTTTAGCAAATGGCTGCAATATAACAAAGAGTGAAAAATTTAAGGGGGTCTGAATACTTTCCGTACCCACTGTATAACAAACGCTGTTCCAGGAAATCCCCAATGGACATCATCCAGCTATCGCTGTGACTGAATAAAAAGAAGGTAGAAACGCTTTGATTATTTTATTCATGTTTAATCAATCAGACGACTACAACAATACATGGTTTATATGTTTTCTTCAAGCCCTCTTGGGTATTTCCGTAATAATAAAGTATATTTATAATCCAATGCTATTCAAAATGCTATTTCAAACACTCAACTGACGTTATGAAGTGAGTTTGGAGTAAAAACACATTAAATGTTGTCTTTTGTTAGAAAAGAAGTTCATAAAGGCTTCTCATGTTTGGAAAGTTTGTATATTTGATGTGCCATAAAATTTTATTGATATGAAACTAGAAACACTATAGAGTACTTCATTTGTCTAGATAACGTGGTAGATTTTCCTCTACGCACCTGACTTAAGTTTACTTGTTTACCTGGGGCGTCTCCTAATCGACATCCGAGCGTCTACTGGCGACACTCAGTAATATATCTGATCTTCCGGGGCGTCTCCTAATCGACACCCAATAATACTTTTAAACCTAGTGCTCCCTAACTTGCTTTGCAGAAATAACCAGATAGACTCCAGACTATGCCCTAGAATATGCTTTAATCATGTCCGGAAGACCTTGTATCAATCAAAGAGAATCTCACCAGCAAGAAGAATACAACAGTTTATATTGGATAGGAGCATGGTAAAGCAATATAATATGATTGGTTCTTCATGTGTCAAACCCTCATGTTACTAGATAAAGCAAGATCTGCCCAAATCATGTGTTTATTAGTTTGTTGGTTACTCAATATCATGGGGCTATTGATTCAGACACACACTGATTTAGGCCCAAAGTCTGAGAACTTTTAGGTTTCAAAAGCATATAAATGTTATTTCTGCAAGGAAAATGAAATGTTAGTTATGATTAATTAAAAAATTCCATCACAATAACAAGCTATTATTGGCTACACCTATATTTTTTCTGTTAAAAGACAAACATAAATAGTGATGAAAGCCAAATATGAAATGTCACAGATGTATATTTACTGAGTAATCCACTGTTTTGTAGAGGGGGTCAAAATGACCATTTTCACCTGAGATTTGGAGCCAAATTAGAGGGGTGTAAAAATGCCTCATCAATGACGCATCATTATTTAGTGTTTAGACAGAGATTTGTAGATCATTTAGTAAAATCTGTTGACTTTATCAATCTTTGTTTCATTATATGCCAACAGTGACAGTTCAAAAATGGTAATAAGCACTTCTTGTGTTTTTTTCCTCAAGTTTGCATGCCTGTGACTCAAGAAGTATTAAAGATACCATAATATCGTTTTAGATTCTGGTTCTTAACAAACTTTCCTTTTGGTATCTTCATTTTAAAGGCCCTTGATGGTTCAGTCCCAGAGATATGGAGACCTTAATGTGGCTTCATGAGTAAATTGGTCAGTTGTACACATTTTCAGTGGTCAAAAACCAAATGTGGGTCACTTTGCATACAGCTGATACTTCTTTTATTTTAAAGAGGAATATCTGAAGAACAAATAATGCTGAAACTAGAAATGTATCTCATGTTTTTCTATAATCTCAAATGCATAGAACCTACCTGAGTGCCATAAATAGTCCTTTTCCAAAGTTTGCATCCCTGTTAAGTATTCAAGATATCTTAATATCCTTCTAGATTCTCATTCTTAATAAACTTTCCTTATGAAATCTTCATTTTCAAGGCCCTAAATAGTTCAGTCTGTTTAAAAAGTTACCTACATTTGGTTTGTGGACATTGAAAATGGGTAAAATTCAACAATTTGAACATAGCGTCACATTGGGGTCCCAATATACACTGTGTTCCAAATTATTATGCAAGTTAATCAATCTCAGACAGGTTTGTGGAGTAGTTTGCCAGGTCTGCTTGGGTAAATGGAAACCCTATGTAAAGAGGTTGTTCCACACACAGTTCTCATGAAATGGTGAGGAAGAAAAATCTTACTGAAGATGAAAAGCATGAAATGGTGCAATGTTGTGCAAAAGGCATGGAAACAACTAATATTGTGTGAAAGCTGAATGCAGATTATTGAACTATCATATGAGCACAAAAGAACTCCGTCAGATAAAGGCTTATTAAGGAAAGTTTCAGTCAAAAGAATTTGTATTAAAAGGACTATAAAAAGCCAGTGTTGAGCAGCAAACAGGTATTTGAAGCTTCTGGTGTCTCTGGAGTCTTGAGAAGCTCTCCATGCAGGCTGGCAGTTGTGCGTAAAGATGCATTTCAGCCACTTCTAACCAAATCTCACAAAGAGAAACATTTACAGTGGGTTTAGAAATACATTTTCAAACAGTTTTATTGCTGTGGTGTTTTTTTGCAGCATGGGATAGTGCATTGTCCTTAGTTAAAATCTTTTTATTTCACAAGAAATCATTCTTTTTATACCATAGCTGAAAATGGCCAGTTATGAACTCCACATATTTTGCAGAAGTCATTTTGACACCCTCAGAGACCCTAAAGGGACCTTCCATATCACTTCCCAATATTCCAGCCCAAATCATCACCCGCTAGCTCCCTGCTGACGTCGCAGTCTTGTTGGAACGTGGTGGTCATTCACCAACCATCCAGAATTCCATTCATTTAGACCATCCATTGTAGTACGGCATTCATCAGTGAATAAAACCATTTAAAAATTAGTCTTCATGTTTTTCTACACCCACTGTAAATGTTCCTCTTTGTGAGGTTTGGTTAGAAGTGGCTGAAATGCATCTTTACTGCCAGCCTGCATGGAGAGCTTCTTGAGACTCCAGAGACTCCAGAAGCTTCAAATACCTGTTTGCTGCTCAACACTGGCTTTTTTTTTAATAGCTTCCCTTTTAATACAATTCATTTTTTTGACAGGATCTTTCATTAATAAGCCTTTATCTGACCGAGTTCTGCTGTGCTCTAAATCACTCACAAATTTTATGATAATTCGATAATCTGCATTGTTTTCACACAGCATTAGTGGTTTTCATGCCTTTTGCACAACATTGCACCATTTCATGCTTTTCATCTTCAGTAAGATTTTTCTTCCTCACCATTTCATGAGAACTGTGAGTTGTGAGAACTGTGTGTGGAACAACCTCTTTAAATAGGGTTTCCATTTACCTGGCAAACTACTCAACAAACCTGTCTGAGATTGATACCAGTTATCTAAAAAGATATGGAAAATAAAACAAACAAACACTTTCTTTGAAAAACTAAAATCTGAATGTTTATTGTACTGAAATCCTACTGATATGTAACTTGCATAATAATTTGGAACACAGTGTATACGGGGCCTTAAAAATAAAGATTCCAAAAGAAAAGTCTATTAATGAGAATCTAGAAGGATATTAAGATATCTTGAATACTTTTAGAGTAACAGGGATGCAAACTTGAGAAAAAGAATATTTATGGCACTCGGGTATGTTCTATGCATTTCAGGTGATAGAAAAAAAAAAGAGATACATTTCTAGTTTCAGCATTATTTGTTCTTCAGATATTCCTCTTTAAAAGAAAAAAGGATTAGCTGTATACAAAGTGACCCACGTTTGGTTTCTGACCACTGAAAATGTGTACAATTGACCAATTTACTCATGGAGCCGCATTAAGGTCTCCATATCTCTGGGACTGAACCATCGAGGGCCTTTAAAATGAAGATACCAAAAGGAAAGTTTGTTAAGAACCAGAATCTAAAACGATATTATGGTATATTTAATACTTCTTGAGTCACAGGCATGCAAACTTGAGGCAAAAAACACAATAAGTGCTTATTACCATTTTTGAACTGTCACTGTTGGCATATAATGAAACAAAGATTGATAAAGTCAACAGATTTTACTAATAGATCTATAAATCTCTGTCTAAACACTAAATCATGATGCTGCCATCTTTATAAAGTCATTTTCACACCCCTCTAATTTGGCTCCAAATCTCAGGTGAAAATTGTCATTTTGACCCCCTCTACAAAACAGTGGATTACTCAGTAAATATACATCTGTGACGTTTAATATTTTGGCTTTAATCACTATTTATGTTTGTCTTTCTATAGACAAAAAAATATTTTGAGCCGGGGACCTCTGGTTTATTTGCTACAGAATGACCCAACAGTATTTTAAACAGCTTCAGAGCATCCTACAGTGACTAAATACACAGACAACAATGAAAGATCATGGAAATCTAATACAAAATACGATATAAATTAGTAATTGATGTGTCCACAGAAGAAAGCTCAGTCTAGGCTCTGCCCTGGTACGGGTTGTGTCGAGCCATTTATTAGTCTGGCTGTTTGATGAGAAACAGATTAAATGTCGTTGCAATAAACTCTGTAATAATCTGTACAAATGTATCAGTTCACTGTCTATTCTGTTGCGCGGAGCTGAACCAATCAGCGGAAAGGGCCGTTTTATTCCCGCCCATGTAGAGATCGAATATTCAAGCTGTTTATACATTTTGGGTTTTATTGTTTTTCCATTTGGCGGATTAGAACAAAGTGTGATTAAAACAAAAATAAAAACGACTCGAGATTTGTTTATTTTATGTTGATGAGAAGGGTCGAATATGTGATAAATGAATGGTTTATTCGTTAATCCGTTTATAAGACAAAAACGAGAAAACAAATTATGCGAAGATACACGGACCACTGAGATACTGTAGATGATCATACCATCTATGGTGCCTGGAGGTTCCTCAACAGGTCCCCCAGAAAGGTCCGTGTATCTTTTTGTCATTCGTTTTTTGATTTAATATTTGTAATCGGAAAATGAAAACGGCACCTTTTTCGTTTTTCTTTTTTTTTTTTTTAAACAAACGAAAAACAAGATTTTGGCTTGATTTTTCGTTTTTCGTTCAGGGGTAGAAAATGATAAACAACTTGAATATTTGATCTCTACATGTGGGCGGGAATGAAACGCCCCTTTCCGCTGATTGGTCAACCAAACATTAAACGGTGTCGTCATCAGTTCTTCCGCAGTTCAGCGCAGCAGAATAATAGTCCTTCACTGCGATGGATTTAACGCGTTTATTACAACTACATTTAATCTCTTTCTCATCAAACAGTCAGACTAACGAATGGCTTGAGACCATATTGAGGCAGAGCCTAGAGGCTTTCTTCTGTGTGTCCATAAATTCGGCAACTTACACGTGTTTACCTCAGAAATATTATCATTATACTAGTTTATCTCAGGAATAATAATTTACTTCGCACCAGCACTCACACCTAATAGCCAACACCTTTGGCACACTGCCTGTTTTATTGCTGACCTATCAAAATCTGTGTGTAACGCTGCACGACTCACGGGACAGACAGAGATATAGTGAAGCCCAGACCAGTGCCAATTTAAGTCATCATACACAGATCTCATAACTACGCTGAGATTACGTAATTAATATTAAGTATTGGCCGGCTAACTGATGGCATACAGAACGGTTATTTTCTCTGCCAACTAAACTTCCAAAGCAAATAAAGTCACAGAATCGTTGTGTGACTGACTAAGGCAACAGAGTTGTTTCATTCCTGTATGAATACGAGTCTTTGAACGACCCATTAATATAGACGATGATTCAGTGACCAATTTATTCCTGAATGAATCAGCGTTTTGAACGATTCGACGAATGAATAAATGACTCCTTCCTTAACACAATGTCTTACCGCCACCTAGTGGCGATATTACTTTACTGTATAAATGTATTTACTGTAAGTAGTTGCATCTGAAAGCAACTTCATGCAGTTGGTTGATTTAATTGGCAACAGCCTATAGTGTCATATTATTCTAATATATTTGACTAAATGTAAGAATTTACCATTATAGATAGCATACATATTTAATAAGATTAGGAAAGAAATTCTATATAAAGTCAAAAGAAAAACACCCCTGAAAATAATTTGTTTCATACGGGAAAGTTAATTTCTGACACTGGTAGATGGCATTAAATATGAAAACCCTTCATCTCTGGTTTATTGTTCAAAGTCTTATTTCAGGGTTCCACTCATATAACTCAAACAAGTTCACCTTAAAATCATTATGTCAAATTCATATTTCACTAAAGTCAATCACTGAAACAACCATTCTGTGAGAGAACGGCATTATGATATCCATCTGTTGTATGAATAAAAATCATAATACAACTATAATAGATGTGCTGTGAACATAAACTACGATACAATGTCATTTCTTTTCATATCTGTCATATTATTTCAAGTTCCTCCATTGTCCAGATCTCATAGTATTGGCTAAAAAAAGTTATGAGATCTGTGTATGATGACTTAAATTGGCACTGGTCTGGGGTTCACTATATCTCTGTCTGTCCCGTGAGTCGCGCAGCGTTACACACAGATTTTCAGCAATAATAAAACAGGCAGTGTGCCAAAGGTGTTGGCTATTAGGTAATTATGAGTGCTGGTGCGAAGTAAATTATTATATCTGAGATAAACTAGTATAACGATAATTTCTGAGGTAAACACGTGTAAGTTGCCGAATTTATGGACACACAGAAGAAAGCTTGTCTAGGCTCTGCCTCGATATGGTCTCAAGCCATTCGTTAGTCTGACTGTTTGATGAGAAAGAGATTAAATGTAGTTGTAATAAACACGTTAAATCCATCGCAGCGAAGGACTATTATTCTGCTGCGCTGAACTGCGGAAGAACTGATGACGACACCGTTTAATGTTTGGTTGACCAATCAGCGGAAAGGGGTGTTTCATTCCCGCCCACATGTAGAGATCAAATATTCAAGTTGTTTATCATTTTCTACCCCTGAACGAAAAATGAAAAATCAAGCCGAAATCTTATTTTTCGTTTTGTTTGAAAACGAACGTGCTGTTTTTTCATTTTCCGATTTTAATATTAAATAAAAAAAACTAATGACCAAAAGATACACGGACCCAGAATCAGGGTATCTTCCGTTCATTCGTTTTTTGATTTAATATTGAAATCAGATAAATGAGAAAACGGCACCTTTTTTCGTTTTTCATTTTTCATTTTTCATTTTTAAAAAGAGAACGAAAAAAATTGGCTTGATTTTTCACTTTTTCATTCTGGGGTTGGAAACAAATAATCAGCTTGAATATTCGATCTCTACATGTGGGCGGGAATGAAACGCCTCTTTCTACTGATTGGTCAACCAGACATCAAACCACGTCGTCATCAGTTGTTCATCGGTTCCGCTCGACAGAATAAAAGTCCCTCGCTCTACAGCTCTACGGATTCTTAACACATTATTCTCTCTTTTTCTCATAAATATTAATTTACTTTGCAGCTGCACACAATTACCCCTTAACCTACAATGTTGTCACACTGCCTGTTTTATTTAACTGAACAACTATAGAAATCTAGCGAAGCTGCTCGACGCACTGGGCAGCCGGAGCGAATGTACATAAAGCGCAATTTAAGTGTAAATATGCAGCAGACAAAACTTTTGTTTTGGACATGGGATGAATTTGAAATAAGACAGATATGAAAAGATATTACTATAAGATAAGACCGGACCCGAAAACATCGTCTTCACACACAGCATGAGTCAACCGGATCCCATTCAAGAGCTCGTCGATATCCTCCGACAAGCTCTTTCCACCACTCCAACATCACCTCTCCCAGCGATCACCTCCGCAAACACCGCTTCCTCTCCTTCACCTCCTGTGCACGCCAGTCCCATGGCAAAACCGGCGCCCTACTCTGGTTCGGCGGAGGACTGCAGCGGATTCCTTCTGCAGTGCTCGCTGGTCCTGGAGATGCAACTGCACAATTTCCCCACCGAAACCTCTAAAGTGGCGTTCATCATCTCCCAACTGCAAGGCAAGGCGCTCCAATGGGCTGACTCAATCTGGTCTCAAAATCATCCCATTACTCAGTCATACTCCGGTTTTGTGGCCCACTTCCGCGAAGTGTTTGGGAAGCCCATCTCTGATTCTTCCGTTGGTGAGAGACTATATAATTTAAAACAAGGATCGTTATCTGTCAACGAATATGCCTTGCAGTTTCGAACACTCGCTGCATCCAGCGGCTGGAATGAGCAAGCCTTGATAACAACATATCGTCAGGGACTGGATCCTCGCGTGCGGTTGCATCTCGCTGCATACGAGGATTCCATCGGCCTGGAACGATTCATCCAACTCTCCATCCGTTTCGCCACTCGTATGCAGTCGTGTCTAGAAGAACACCAGGGCCAGCCGCTGTTCTCCATCTCAGCCCGCCGACCAGAATCCGTCAGCCCCCCAGAACCAGCCAACGAACCCATGTCTCTGGAAGGTACACGGCTCTCCCCAGCTGAGCGACAGAGACGGCTGACCCAGAATCTTTGTTTATACTGTGGTTCTCCTGGGCATATCCTCTCCACATGCCCAATTCGTCCTCCGCGACCCATAGTGAGTGCCATCATTCCGTCTATTAAGAAGATGAAACCCCTCACCACTACTGTAACACTTACTGCTTCTGACATATCCCTTCCAGTTGTCGCCCTCCTCGATTCTGGGTCAGCCGGCAACTTCATCTCCGGCACCCTCTGTCGCCAGCTCCACATCAAGACCACGGCTACGCCGACCACCTACCAGATACGATCAGTAACAGGGGAAGCCCTGAGCCGTAAACACATCCGCCATTGCACCGATGCCATCCAGATTCAAGTCGGCCTTCTACACGTCGAACACCTCCATCTGCTGGTTCTGGAGGGATCCACCGCTGACGTGATCCTAGGGCGCCCCTGGTTGGAGCAGCATGGCCTGGTCAACGCCCCCTCCGTATTCCAGGATTTCATACATGAGGTGCTCCGGGAGTTTCTCCATCGATTCGTCCTGGTCTACATAGATGACATCTTGATCTACTCCCGGAGCCTGGCCAAACATCGCCACCACGTTGCGGAGGTCCTCCAACAACTCCGCAAATTTCATCTGTTCCTCAAAGCAGAAAAGTGTTCCTTCCATCAGTCATCAGTTCATTTCCTTGGGTACATCATCGACAGCAGTGGCATCCGGATGGACGAGGGGAAGGTGGAAGCCATTAAGAACTGGCCAACTCCCTCTTCCATCAAAGATCTACAACGTTTTCTCGGATTCTCCAACTTCTATAGCCGCTTCATTCACAACTACAGCTCTCTTGCCAGTCCACTCACCAACCTGCTCAGAAATAAGCCCAAGTCTCTGTCCTGGACCCCTGAAGCCACGAAGGCCTTCCAGCTCCTCAAAGAAGCCTTCACCACCGCTCCTCTCCTCATCCACCCCAACCCAGAGCTGCCCTTCGTTGTCGAGGTGGACGCTTCCACCACCGGAGTAGGAGCGGTGTTGTCCCAGCAGCAGGGGAACCCCAGCAGGCTCCATCCATGTGCCTTCTTCTCCCGCAAGCTCAACCTGGCAGAGAGGAACTACGATATCGGCAACCGGGAACTCCTAGCCGTGAAACTTGCCCTGGAGGAGTGGAGGCATTGGCTGGAGGGAGCCAAACATCCCTTTCAGGTCCTCACTGATCACAAAAACCTTGAATACTTACGATCTGCTAAAAGACTCAACCCCAGACAAGCCCGCTGGGCCCTGTTTTTCACCAGATTCAACTTCACCATATCCTACCGCCCCGGTCCAAAAAATGTAAAAGCAGATGCTCTCTCCCGTCTCTACGCTCCTGAAGAAAACAACGAAGATCCTGAACCCATCATTCCTAAAGACCTCATCGTCAGCCCCATCTCCTGGTCCGAGGAGACCTTACCCTCCTCCAATGCCTCCACCAACGCTCCGCCGGGTTGCCCACCAGGCTTGCGCTACACCACGAGATCACGACGCACTCCTCTCATCCACTCAGCCCACACGTCACTTGGCACTGGTCACCCGGGGGCCAATGAAACCCTCTCGCTGCTGAGGGAACGCTTCTGGTGGCCCAACATGGCAGCCGATGTCAGAAGGTACGTGCAGGGCTGTAAGGAATGCGCCATCTCGAAGAGCCCATTCCACTTACCATCCAGCAAGCTCCTACCTCTGCCCGTTCCCAACCGACCCTGGTCACACCTAGGAGTCGATTTTATCACCGACCTCCCAGCCTCCAACGACAACACCTGCGTCCTTGTGGTAGTGGACAGGTTCTCGAAGTCCTGCCGCCTAATACCCCTAAGAGGCCTACCCACTGCTATGGAGATGGCGGTACTACTCTTCAATCACGTTTTCCGATACTTTGGTATCCCAGAAGATATTGTCTCCGACAGGGGACCCCAGTTTATCTCCAAGGTATGGAGGACCTTCTTCTCGCTCCTAGGTGTGACCGTCAGCCTTACTTCTGGTTACCACCCTCAGTCGAACGGGCAGACGGAGAGGAAGATCCAGGAGATCGGTCGCTTCCTCCGTACCTTCTGTCATAGCCACCAGGACTCTTGGAACCAGTACCTGGGTTGGGCCGAGTACGCCCAAAACTCTCTACGTCAGCCTTCCACCGGCCTCACACCATTTCAATGCGTACTCGTTTACCAACTTCCACTGTTCCCCTGGTCTGGAGAACCCTCCGATGTGCCATCTGTGGATTACTGGTTCCGAGAGAGCGAGAGGGTCTGGGACTCAGCACATCACCAACTGCAACGAGCCCTGCGCAGACGCAGGATGACAGCAGACCTTCACCGGTTCGAAGCTCCCTCCTACCAGCCCGGTCAGAAGGTCTGGCTGTCAACCAGGGACATCCGTCTGCGTCTGCCCTGCCGGAAGCTGAGTCCCAGGTTCATTGGTCCATTCACCATCTGCAAGCAGATCAACCCTGTCACGTACCAACTCCAATTACCTCCACAATACCGTATTCACCCCACATTCCATGTCTCCTTACTCAAACCTCACCACCCTTCTGTTCCTCTCTCCACAGGACCTGGCGTGGCAGCCTCCGAACCCCCCCTTCCACTCATCCTGGACGACGGCGCCGCGTATGAGGTTCGTGAAATCCTGGACTCCCGACGCCGTGGTGGTCTTCTGGAATATCTGGTCGACTGGGAGGGCTACGGCCCCGAGGAACGCTCATGGGTCCCCAGGGACGACATCTTGGACCCTAACCTTCTTCAAACCTTCCACTCCAACCACCCTGACAGACCAGCCCCCCGTGGAAGAGGCCGACCACCACGACGTCGGGGTCCTCGGCCCTCAGGAGCGGGCCGTGGAGGGGGGGGTACTGTCACAGACACGCCAGGTTCCAACATCACCCAATCACAGCGCACTCAATCCCCAGAGTACTGATCACATGCACCTGCACCTGCACCTCATCAGCACGCCAATCTGCACCAGCATAAAAGACACTCACACTCACTCAGTCACTGTCCGGTCTCGTACGCATATAGTACCCTAAATGCTTACCTCTTGGACTCCATTGAAACTACTTACCTGTCTCCTTCATCTCCAAGTCTCCTCGTGTTGTTCCAGTTTGTGTGTGAGTGTCTCCAGTCCTCCTCGTCAGCCATCTCAGCACTTCACCACGGATCGTCACTCCTGCAAATCACCCAAAGGACAGTATTACCATTTATCATCACCTCTACATTCAACTTCATTCATCTTCACTCACCTGCACCACCGTATACTCTGCTGTGTGTGAAAATAAAGTCTTGTTATCTGTTACCTCTGCCTCTGCCCCGTCTGTATTGTAACAATTACATGTTATTAGTTCCTCGAAGCGATGCTATTAGCTCAGAGATGGACCAGAAATGAGAATTGGATGTCATGATTTGATGAAGGAGGTGAACTCGTTTGAGATGCCAATCTGTAATATCACACATTTACAAAAAAAAGTAAAATAAAAAAAAAGTAAAATAAAAAAATAAAGAGGTAATGTTAAATAAATATAGTGTTAAATATAGCCATTATAGTGCTCTCTCAGTTATTAAAAGATATCAAAACCATGAAATAACACTAACAATAAAGAGATGAAGAGTATTTTTATAGCCTATTTATTGCCATCTGTCAGTGTCAGAAATTAACTTTACCATAAGAGGCAATTGATTTTCAGGGGATTTATTTGACCTTTATATAGGATTTTTTCCTAATCTTAGGTATGCTATCTTTAATATTAAGTTCTTAAATTTAGTCAATTAAATTAGAATAATATGATGCTACAGGTTATTACCAATTAAATCACTATCAACCAAAGGCTTGCAGAGGTGTTAAAGAAGCAGCATCTGAAGTTGCTTTTAGGTCTATTTAATGAGATGTTAGATAGTGTTGCTCAGAGAGGGCAGTAAATGTGTAGCAATTACAATTGCATAATGTAATGAGATTAATGTTTTAAACAACATGACAAAATGAAACAATATTTGTATTATGAAATGAATGTCGCCAGTAGGTGGCGGCAAGTCACTGTGTTAATGAATGAGTCATTTATTCAACCGATTCGTTCAAAACACTGATTCATTCAGGAATAAATATCAAGTGGATCTCTATAATCTATTGGGCCATTGAATCATTCGGTCAACTGATTCGTTCAAAGACTCAGATTCATTCAGGAATGAAACACTGCTCTGTGCGCGAGGAGTCAGTCGCACAACACTTCTGATTTACATTGGAAGTTTAGTTGGCAGAGAAAATAAAACACTGTTTTGTGTGACATTCATTAATACTCTATATTAATGAAATAAACTCAGAATATTGCCTAAAAAGTTATGACTTTAAGAAAAGGAAAACATATTTGACATATCATACGCCAGTGATAACCTACATTTCCTGCACTTCTCTATGAAAAAAAAAACTCAAAATAGAATAGGCCTAATTGATATGCTGTGACTGTAAAATACACTGAAATAAATATCTTTTCATAGCCTATCTGTCATAACATTTCAAATTCATCTCATGTTGTCTAAAACAAAAGTTATGACTGCTGCATATTTACACTTAAATCGATAGGCTAGTGATTTGCACTTTACTTCAATGTATTGTACATTCGCTCTGGCTGCCCAGTGCGTCCAGCAGCTTCGCTAGATGTTTATAGTTGTTCAGTTAAATAAAACAGACAGTGTGACAATGTTGTAGGCTGGGGGTAGTTGTGTGCAGCTGCAAAGTAAATTAATATTTATGAGATAAACTAATATTTCACGTGTAGATGAATATATGTCTACACAGAATTAAGCCCTGACTCTGCACCAGTACGATTTGTGTCAAGCCATTCACTAGTCTGGGGTGTGTTTCCCGAAAGCATCCTTAGCCACCTATGGTTGTAAGTCCCATTGAACTCTATTGGTAATGACGGAACTTGCGACCATAGTTCGCTTTGGGAAACGCACCCCTGGTTATTTGATGAGAAAGAGATGAAATGTAGAATAAACGCTTTAAGAATCCGTACAGCTGTAGAGCGAGGGACTTTTATTCTGTCGAGCGGAACCGATGAACAACTGATGACATGGTTTGATGTCTGGTCGACCAATCAGTGGAGAGAGGCGTTTCATTCCCGCCCACATGTAGAGTTTGAATATTCAAGCTGATTATTCCTTTCCAACCCCAGAATGAAAAAATTAAAAATCAAGCCAAATCCACAAAAAAAGTGTGGTTTTCTCTTTTTTCTGATTTCAATATTAAATCAAAAAACGAATGAACGGAAGATACCCTGATTCCCCAGATCTCTTGGTTCCTGTGGTATGAACAGTAGAGCTCAGTTCTGGTGTCAGGTTCAGACATTCACACACAAAAACAAACTGTTCTACATTAAGATGAAACTGCAAATCTCTAGAAAGATATCAAACAAAAACAGTTAAATCTGAAAGCACTAAAGTTAAAACTACTGTATAAGATTTGGTGCACTATATGGTAGATGTCATATGTTGAATTTAATGTTCTGATCTTTGTATATTTATGTGCTTTTACCCATTTCTGTTATTGTCTGTGGGTGCGTCTCCTCAGCATCACTGTCTTCACTTTGCTCTGAATCAGAATCAAGTCCAAGTTTTCTGACAAAAAAGCATCAAATAAGTTTACATTGCAAATGATACATGTAAAGCATTAACTCAATTATTTATAACAAAAGGGGTAATTAATTTACAGTGAATAAGAACCGAATCAACTGTAAATGAATCAGAATTAATATTGAACACTTCATCAATTATTCGTCCAGCGAATAATTGAGGTTAAAGCATTTTACCAATTCTGGATAAAATATTATCCCGTGGCCAACGGTAACAATATTTTATTATGATTACTGATGTAAGCGAGGTAGCAGAATTTCAATGTTTCATGCACACAGTGTCATTATAAATAACATGAACTTTAATTCGAACTCCATCATGACACATCTCTTGCACACATATTACTAACCTGACCTAATAAAACAATAATCACAATAATGCATAGGTTAAGATATCATAAGTTCTAATAAGCACATCACGCACATATAAGGCATCATTATTCTGAATATAGTTAACCCTTTTACAAGATCTCTCAATGATTGTCCTTTTGAGATTGCAGATTGAGTCTGTAAGAATAGAAAAGTTTAAAATCGGGTCAGATGCGATCACTCAGTACACAGGAAGTATTTGTATTGGACCCGTTGTGCTTTAGGTCCGTTAATTAATGTTTCCTGTAGGTTTGCGCTGTATGGGAATTCCTGTTTCCATTTTGGTGATACAAAAGGTCTTGTTGTCCTGATCACATAAAATTTTATCGATCCTCTCACAAGACTCCACGTGATAGGCGCTGATTAATTTATTTCTGATGGGCAGGAAAGGCTCAGAACAGATGTCCTCTGTTCTTGAGTCACGTTATCACTTCTCTTAACGCTGATTGAGTTGGAAAACAAATGAACAACTGTTGCATAGTTCGTTGTGTGTTTGTTGCCTGAGGGTTTAAGAATTAAGTCAGGGAGGACAATTCCTTGTTCATTGTTCACAATTAGTGTTCGGTTGAAGTTGTTTGGTAATGTCTGTTCGGCAAGGCCCTACATACATAATGATCAATGAAATTTGATGAATATTACACTTACATTTACATTTCATTTACATTTACATTTATTCATTTGGCAGACGCTTTTATCCAAAGCGACTTACAAGTGAGGAATACAGTAAGCGAGTCATCATGACGAAGCAAATAGGGACAAGAAGTGCTCACAATACAAGTTTTAGGCAGTGCTCAGAGTATCATAAGCAACAATAGAGAGAGATTAAAGGAAGTGAAGGAAGCAAAGAAAGGTAGGATAGAAAGGTATAGATTTTTTTTTTTTTTTTTTTAAGATGAGGATAAGTGCTCACGAAAGAGATGAGTTTTCAGCTGTCTTTTGAATATTGCCAGGATTCTGCATTGCGGATGAAGGCAGGAAGATCATTCCACCAGCGAGGACAGTGAACGAGAATGTCCTGGAGAGTGATTTCGTGCCTCTCTGTGATGGTACCACGAGCCTTCGCTCCTTTAGTGAGCGTAGGCTTCTGGTCGGAGTGTAGACTCGTAAGAGTGAGTGGAAGTAGGAGGGTGCTGAGCCTGTGGTAGATCTGTAAGCAAGCGTCCAACGCCTTGAATTTGATGCGAGCAGCAAGTGGTAGCCAGTGCAGAGAGATGAAGAGAGGCGTGATGTGGGCTCTTTTGGGCTCGTTAAAGACGAGACGTGCTGCAGCGTTCTGAATCATTTGAAGAGGCTTGATTGTGCATGATGGCAGTCCAGCCAGAAGAGCATTGCAGTAATCAAGCCTAGAAATGACCAGGGCCTGGACAAGGAGTTGTGTTGCATGTTGCATGACATTGACACTATTTTTTAAGAGCTGCTGTGCAGCTAAAATTATATACCAGTTATCAATGTTAAGCTGCTTTGACACAATCTGCATTGTAAAAGCGCTATATAAATAAAGGTGACTTGACTTGACTTGACTTCTGTTAGAAAGGGCCTGATTTTCCTGATGTTGTATAGTGCAAATCTGCATGACCGAGCTGTCTTTGCAATGTGGTCTTTGAAGGTCAGTTGGTCATCAAGGATTACTCCAAGATTTCTGGCCGAATTTGATGGGGTAATTGAGGATGTACCTAGCTGGATGCTGAAATCATGATTTAGAGTCGAATTGGCAGGGAAGACGAGAAGCTCAGTCTTAGCCAGGTTGAGCTGCAGATGATGTTCTTTCATCCATGCCGAGATGTCCGCCAGACAGCTTGAGATTCGTGTAGGTACTGTGGGATCATCTGGTTGGAATGAAAGGAAGAGTTGTGTGTCATCAGCATAGCAATGGTAGGAGAAACCATGTGCCTGTATGATGGGACCAAGTGATGTAGTGTAAATGGAGAAGAGGAGGGGGTCCAAGAACTGAACCCTGAGGAACCCCGTGGTCAGTTGATGAGCTTGGATACCTCCCTCTCCAGGCAACCCTGAAAGACCTTCCTGTGAGATAGGATTCAAACCATTGAAGCGGAGTACCTGTGATGCCCAGTGATGAGAGGGTGGACAGGAGGATCTGATGATTCACCGTGTCAAAGGCAGCAGATAGATCGAGCAGAATGAGAACTGATGATTTGGAATCAGCCTTTGCAATCCGCAAAGGATTCAGTGACCGCCAGTAGTGCAGTCTCGGTTGAGTGGCCACTCTTGAAACCAGATTGATTGGCATCCAATTGATTGCTCTGTGAGAGGAAAGATGACACCTGGTTGAAAACAACTCGTTCAAGTGTTTTTGCTATGAATGGTAGGAGAGAAACAGGTCTGTAGCTGTCTACAAGTGACGTGTTTAATGCGGGTTTTTAAGCAGTGGGGTTACCCGAGCCTGCTTGAATGTGGTAGGAAAGTGCCAGTGTGGAGAGATGTGTTGATAATGTGTGTAAGTGCTGGTGCAATTGTAGGAGTGATGGCTTGTAGAAGGTGTGAGGGGATGGGATCAAGAGGGCAGGTGGTGGGATGGCTGGAGAGAAGGAGTTTGGATACTTCTGTCTCTGTGAGGGGAGAGAATGAAGAGAGGTGTGTGGCTGTGTATGTGGATGGTCTGAGTTCCTGTGTGTGTGGAGCGGAGAACTGACTGCTGATTGTAGTGGTTTTGGCGGTGAAAAAATTAGCAAAATTATCAGCAGTTAGGAGGAGGTGGGTGGTGGTGGAGGGGACAGAGGAGAGAGTTGAATGTTTTGAAAAGTGAGCGTGTGTTTGAAGCGTTGTTGATTTTGTTGTGGAAGTAGGAAGATTTAGCAGCATGAATTTCAGCCGAAAAAGGATGAGAGCAGGGATTGATAGCTACCTAGGTCAGATTGGTCTTTTGATTTGTGCCATTTCCTCTCTGCAACCCTGAGTTTGGTCCGGTGTTCACGAAGAACATCAGATAACCAGGGATTAGAGGGAGTGGCACGTGCAGGCCTGGATGACAGAGGACAAATGCTATCTAGAGATGAAGTTAAGGTGGAACATAGAGTGTCAGTTGCTGTATTCACATCCAGAGATGAGAATTGTGTGGGTGAGGGAAGGGAGGATGATACAGCAGAGGAAAGATGAGAAGAAGAAAGAGAGCGCAGGTTTCGTCTAAAGGTAACTGGTAGAGGGGTTGGTGGTGAACAAATAGGAGTTGTAGACTAAAAGTGATGAAGAAATGATCGGAAATGTGCAGAGGTTTTACCAAAATGTTGTCAGTGATGCAGTTGCGTGTGTAAATGAGGTCAAGTTGGTTGCCAGATTTGTGTGTACTTGTGGTGATAAGCCGATTGAGATCAAATGAGGCTATAAGAGAAAGGAAGTCTGAAGCATAAGGCTTCTCTAGATGAATGTTGAAATCTAAAAACTACAAGTGGGCTACCATCCTCTGGGAATGAGGACAGCAGCATGTCCAGTTCCTCTACAAAGGTACCCAGTTGGCCTGGAGGGCGATAAATTACCACGATATGAATTTTGACAGGAATTGAGATTGTAATAGCATGAAACTCAAATGAATTGTAGTTGCAAAGAGAGGAATGAGTCGAGTATTTCCAATTGTCAGAAATGAGAAGACCTGTGCCCCCACCCTCCCAGACTGACGAGGGGTATGAGAGAAAGTGAAGTTGTTAGAGAGAGCAGCAGGGGTTGCTGAGTCCTCTGGACGAATCCAGGTCTCAGTCAAGCCCAAGATATTGAGAGTAGAATTAGTAGCAAAGGCTGGAATGAAGTCAGCTTTGTTAACTGCAGACTGACAATTCCATAGCCCCACAGAGACAGAGAGAGGAGTATTAGTATTAGAAGATGAGTAGATAGGACGCAGGTTAAAAGCATTGCGCTGCCTTTTACGTGGTTAGTGGAGCGTTGTCCGAGAGACAACAGGAATGTATTGAAAGCACATGCTGAGGAAGAAGGAACGGAAAAGTGTGAAAGAAAGGGAAAGGAAGATACTTAAGTGCCTACCGGTGTCGTTGCTCGGTGGAGTCGCGCAGGTAGAGTCACAGGTCTTTACCCGAGTCGGTCTGAACACGAGGAGGCTGAACACAACGGCTGAACGCTCCCGCTGACGCTTCCGCGACAGCGCGCACACACACAATAAATATGCTGCTTATTAACACGTGATTGAAAACAGCTAAGTCCGCCTTGAAAATTAGCACAGCAAAAGCCTAAAGTCCGTGAATGGCTAAAAATCGAAACTAAGTGCGACTACGAGCAATAACACCAATAAAACTCTGCAAACGCGGCTGTTATTCTAAACGAGTACAATTAAAATACAATTATAGTCAAGGTAGAAAATAGGACAAACACAGATTCGAAATTAATCCTTCCTAGCAGCAAATAATAAACAAAGCAACTGACCCACAACAAATATTCTGTAAAGCACTCACGCGTTCCTGCCGTCACCACTGTCGGCTCGCTACTCCTGCTCACTTCTAAATTACACGAGTTTAAATATGCTTTCCCTCGCCAAGCCCGCCTTGAAAATTAGCACAGCAAAAGCCTAAAGTCCGTGAATGGCTAAAAATCGAAACTAAGTGCGACTACGAGCAATAACACCAATAAAACTCTGCAAACGCGGCTGTTATTCTAAACGAGTACAATTAAAATACAATTATAGTCAAGGTAGAAAATAGGACAAACACAGATTCGAAATTAATCCTTCCTAGCAGCAAATAATAAACAAAGCAACTGACCCACAACAAATATTCTGTAAAGCACTCACGCGTTCCTGCCGTCACCACTGTCAGCTCGCTACTCCACTTGTGAAAGATCTAAAGGTCTGCATGTAAGGGATTATCCTGCATACCTTCGATTTCAACTTCCTCTAGTGTTTCCCCTGAAGATTTGGAAGGGAGCCTTTCTTGGTCGAGCTCGTGATTGTTTAAGTTTAACACCTGAGACAGAGTTGCGACATGCTTTCGCAGTTGTGTTGATCAGAGGAATTCAGGGTTTTTTGCACCACACTCATTGGCGTAATTCCTCAGACAATCTTTTCCTCGATATGGAGTCCAACAATTTGGTCTCCCAAAGAGGAATGTGTTTGACAGAGGACAGCATCCTCAAGAGTCTGTATTGAAAACTCTCTTCGCAGGATCAGAAGTCTACCAACTTCCCGGAGCTTCTGTGGAATATAGTCATATTTAGTGGGATCCTGTCCATGTTTATTGAAAAATGACTGGGCCAGCTGAAGAAAGCAGAAGTCACTCCGGACAGCAGCAGAGATGTCATCATCTTTCATAACAGTCAACAGCTTCCAAACACCCTGTGATATCTGTTGACACAGGGCTGCATTAGACCTTGTTGCCAAAGACAAGACCCCAGTTCTTCCTGGCTCTGCCCGATCTTCCACTGCTTTGGAAAGGCAATTTCGAATGTGTCACCACAGATCTCTCCAAAGAAACATGGCATGGCAATACATACAAGGCACATAATCTTCTGATTTATAATTTTTCTTTGGTTTGTGTCTGAGTTTTAACAACCCTGTCCCACTCGCTAAAACACCTGACTTATGTTCATAGTTCCCTTTGTTCCTCAGTTTGTCCAGCATTTTTTTAAGTTCTTTTGAGCATTTTGGCAGTGCCAAGACCCGAGCAACATCCATGTTTGTTTTTTCATGGATTTTTAAGTGACGTGTAAATTTTGACTGTGGTTTGCCACAAATGTAGCAGTAATTCTTTTTGTTTACTGAAGAGGATACATTAGATGACTGACACATGGATTTTCCCCAGGTCTTGTGCTATCCTCTAAAGACTTTTCTTCAGTATTACCAGTCCTTTTTTCACTGTGGACATCTGATACTTGAACCGGATCTTTCAGCAGAGAATGTTAACCTGTGAGGTTTTCTTGATGTTGTCTGCCATTTTGAATGTTTGCAGTTGATTCAATGCAGGACACATTTTGTTTGTTTGAGATTTGTTTAGGATGCTCAAGTTCAGAATAAACTGCGCTCTCTTCAGAACTGTCTAAGAATCAGGTATATAGTCCTGATCTGACTTGTCCTCACTGGAAAACTGTTCTTCACATCTAAAAAAGAAAAACTTCAGGAAGGAAAAGTTAACCCAAAAGTGAAAAATGTTTATTTATTCAATCTCTGGCCATCAAATATGCACATGCCCTTCTTCAAAAAAAGCCATATACATCTTTGATTGGTGAGGAAATAATCAGTAAATTTTCATTTTTGGGTTAATCAATTAATTTAGAGAGAATTTGATAAAATACACTTACCGGTGTTAAGGGCTCAGGTTTGGGCTTCGCATGTTTATCATAGCAAGTTTTATGCCAAAAGCAGGAGCAAACTAGACAGAGGATAAAACAAACTTGTGGTCGTTTGATGCGATTCATATATTTTTCTTTAATAGCATTTAAACAATTAAGAAAGTTGCAAAGGAAAAAAAAAAGAGGAAAAAAAAGATAGTTGTAAAGAAAGTGATAGGTCAATAGAGGCAGAGTGTGTTACTGATGATATGACAGACAGACAGATGACAAAAGCTGGAGGTAATGATGGAGAAAGTATGTGCGATAAAGACGGAAGAGAACATGTTAAAGTAGCAGTGTTAGAGATAGTGTAAAAGAGATTATGATGATGGACAGAATAAAACAAATAAAAATAAAGATTGACAGTATAGATTGAAAAATAAATGAGAGAATGTAACTAGAAAAACAGGAGGATGAGAGTGATTCAAATATACTGAGGGTAAAAGAAAGAGGTCCAGGAAAAGAAAAAAAAATTCAAAATGTGATGTGGCATTACAGTGTATAATCAGTGTGAATGAAAGTGTGAGAAAGATGAGAAAAATAAGAAATACTACTAAACAGATGAATTATTAGGGCATAAAACAAAACTCAAGGCAGACATTGAGAAAGTGTGACAGAGGCAGACAAATGGAGAGTCTTATATTAAAGGAAGAAAGAAAGGAATATATTTATATACTTAAAAGAACAAAATACTTACCCTTACATCTTACACCAATCCACTTAAAAGCAGAAAAGGGTCGACTACAGCTGTTACATTTATCCAAGCTTGATACTCCCGAGAGATTACGTCATGTTTGAAGTTCTGGTGGAAAAAAAGAAAATAACTTCTATAAACAAAGTTCAGCCTAATTCCTTGTTAGAAAAATCTGCTGAGACTTCACTAAATACTAGGGCCCCGCCCCCTGATAGTCGACCAACCTTTAGTCGAGCAAGATTTTATTAGTTGGTTTATCGCAGAAAAAAAAAAACTCCACAGGAAGTGGCGAAGTCACACAGTCCGTAAGGGACAGATTGTTAACGGCAGGAAATCCAAACATTCGCATATAATTCATCATTCATCGAGCGCAGATATGGCATATCACTTGAAACATGTAAGTAGTAGCAACTTTACAAGTCCACTTGCTCAAATGTTAGCCTAGTCCTCGATAAATGTGCGCTATTATTTGGCACATATCCAAGTGTTTGTGTGCAGAGCGCGCTCACTGCATGACATGGAGGCGCCGGTGAGATCACTTGCTTTCTTAACTTAAAATACTCTGTCATTTTAGTCATACAGATAAGAGTAATGCAAACTGTAAAGGGTCTACTTTAATTTTTGTAAACTCACAATAACAGCAAAACGTTGTGCATTTGAAAAATAATGAAAAAAATCAGGATGCTCTTTCTTCCGTCTCGGTCTCAGTGAACTTGAGCACAAAATGAACTGAAACTCTGCGTATACTTGCCTCACAGACACAAGAAATCTACAGAAAGCTTGAAATATCTACTTTTAAATGAACCAATTCAAATGGAAAAGAACTATTCTCAGATTATGTAATCCGTATGAAACATGTAGGTGCATCCAGTACTGTGGAGATGACGAGTCAGCATCATTGTGCAGCCGAAAACACAGAAAACTATAAATTATTAATACATTTAGACAGTCGCCTTGTGTTTTTCTCACGACAGACTCATAATCATTACTTTTGCCGATGCGCTGTGGAATGCTTTATGCTTGCGCTGGAGCGCTGATTAGACTATGTTTTTATATATAGGTAATTAAAAGCTGGTTATTATGATTTATGCCTTATAAATATAAACTAATGGCTTAAATGAACGACTACTGGTCGAATAGAAAAATCTTTAGTCGGGGGCAGCCCTACTAAATACCACTGTACATATTGGCTCATATGCTCATAGAAATGAGTGCATGTCTAGCTAATGCCAACATGACCATTTCAAGCAGCAGTCTTAGGGTGTTTTCACACCTGTAGATCGATTGCATTGTTCCCAAACAGGGACTTCATTTGTTATAATGCTGCATTTTCTTCTTGGTTCGGTTTGCTTTCACAAGGCAATATTTCAAAGTGTACCAAAATGTATTTATGCAAGTCACATGTGTGTACAGCTGTCCCCTTATTGGTTTTCTCTGCATCATCCATTAAAATGATTGACAGGTTCGCTTCATGAGCATATTGTGGCTTGTTTAGTACCTACTGTCAAGACACACACAAACACTATACGAATGTAGCAGTCATTCTCGCTGTTAAATTATGTACCACATTCATTCTAATTGAAGACGACCTCGTTCAGACGATCTTGAAGCGACTGTTTTGGTGTGAGTGCGATTGCCGTGTTCACATATGCTTAAACGAACTGAGCCAAGGGAGAAAACACACCAGGTTCTGAAACAAATGCTCAGGTGTAAAAACACCCTTATATGAGGGAGGAACCTAAACTCTGCTGGGCACAGGCTCTTCAGGAGCAGGGCTCCCTTACCTTAGTCAAACCCTTTCTAGGTTACATACACACACAGACACACACACACACACAGACACACACACTCACACACACACTCACACACACACTCACACACACACACACACACACACACACTCACACACACACACACACACACACACTCACACACACTCACACACACACACACACACAGACACACACACACACACACACACACACACACACTCACCTCCTCTGATCCATCGTCTGCTTCACAGCTGACCAAACCATTGGACTGTCGTTCTGTCTCAGATATCACCTATGAAATATCTTTAAACATTTGTAAACATAAGCAGGAAATCATGTGTACTGCTTTATGAGAAATATGAGACAAATGTTAATAAAACATTTTTATAACTAACCTTTTACTTGATGTAGAAATAAATATGTCTTTGACAATTAAAGAACATATGAAATAGATGCATATTTCCAATGGTAAACACATTACCTGTTGAGTGGTGTCATAAAGTGTCAGCTGAGGATCAGGTGTAGAGATCTTGTGGGAGAGAGAGAAACAGAGTTTAGTGAACATTAATTGCAGAATAACAGATAATACAGGTGAATTCATAGATTAACATTAATATGTGTGAGGATGTACTCTAGCACACAGTCCTCACTGGTGTGGCTTTTGTGAGGACAGTATCTTGTCAGCATGAAAAGTCAAACTATGCAACGAATGGAGATTCTGCATCATTTTGCCAAAACTTAAATGGTACATATTACTTCTCTTGCCAATACTGCTTATCGATCTGGTACTTTAATAGTATTCTTATCTGTTCTTTTTGTTGTTTTCATGAAGAAACAAATTAACACTGCTTTATATTCCAAAATGTAAAATAAATATCTATAGCAAAAGAAACTGCAATGTTTGAACAAAATAAAACATCTATTTGTAAATGCACCGTGTGCATGCATTGTTTAGAAGATACAATAAATACAAGAAAAAAAGTACAAAGAAATGGACAAATACAATAAAACAAAGATTCAAATGAAATAAACAGTGCTTAAATGGATGCACAGCTGACCAAACCATAAGACTGTTCTGTCTCAGAAGTCACCTGTGTGGATTCAAAATGAACTACTTTAACTTCTCCACATGAATGACATACTCTATAGGGAAACAGTGTTTAGATTAGTACAAATAGATTAAAACTTACAATAGGCACTTTCAAACTCATACATCGCTTAAAATCACAAAGAGCAATCATTTAGAGTAGCATGAATATCTTTAGGTTTACATAATATTTCCATTTGCAACATGGTTGTTTGGAGTTTAACCTGTTTTATGACAACAATGTTTTAAAACCTCTGACTATACTGGAACATTCAAAACCACTCCATATGTTGAAGCTCAATTTGCTCAGAAAACTATGCAGAGCCCAATTATAGGTAAAAATCATTTGTGTAAATACCTTGCTTCTCCATGGCCAGTCAGAATCCCCACAGTTATACGTTCTCTCCTCCCGGGACTGATGTCCTTTACTGCGAATGAGCAGAGATGGGGCTTCCGGTCCACAGTGATCGTTCTCGTTGTACTGTTGGGGTTCTTGAGGTCATCATTCACAAGTCTGCCCAAAGAATCATCATCTCCGGCAGCATCAATCCTGAAACAGCAAGAACACAACACTAACTGCATGGTGTAATAACACTGACTGAATCTCATCAGTCACTGCATGATTCACAGAATAATTACATCATGTTTCCGGCCAGTCTTCATCCTAGTTTATCATTACTGCTACTGAATAGAGTCAGAAAAAGCTGACTTTGTGTCTCTGGTTGACCTACAGCTTTGTAAGTTTTCCAAGACATTGTAAATGAGGTACTGTAATATACTTACCATATTATAGCGAAATTCAAAGAGAAATACTTCAAGTGCACGATGATAAACTCTGTGCCTTCTTTCATATTCTTGTTTATTAAGGACTTCTCCTCTGTATTCAACAAGGAAGTCCCTTTTTGGAAGTGACGACAACTGAACACTCCTCGACCTATCAAAGGACACGTTAGTCAGGAAAAGGGGCAAATTTAAAACAATACTTCAACACGGGCCTGTGTTACCTTTAAATGCATTTATATATTTTATTTCAAATCCATCCTTATCTTTCAGGATGGATGAAAATATGCTGCTTCTTCTTTGGGTTTCAGTTTGGTCCTCCGGGACAATGTAGCTGCCATCTCCTGCAAAGACCACATGATGTTTTTAATCACTTTACAACATGACTTTTAGATATCACTGACCTCATCAACTCTTTTACACCTTTATTTGTTATAACAGTACAATTATTAACAATAACGATTATTATTATTTACATAGCAGGATGTAATACCAGGAAGTATCACTAGTTAAACAGTAAAAACATGGACCTTGTGTGTTTTTTTAATCATGCTGCTTTTCTCTTTCTCAAACACACTGTAGTGTCACTAAACTGATCAATTTTACTAACATATACAGACTCTACAGACACCTACACAACATTACTGATAACTAACAGCAAACTAAAAAGGGTAATTAAAGCTGAAACTAGGACTAGTTAGTTACAGATAATTACCGTGCTGAATAATTGTTAGGCCTAAATTGCACAGGGACTCGATTATTGTAAGCCACAGGCACACACTACCACATAACGAGTGTCAACTATACTGATTCACACGCCAACCTCATTAACGTCACCATCATTACACTGCCCAAATGTTCCGCGAAATAAGTATGACCTCGATCCGGCAATAACCTGATTAATCAGTTTAATAATAAATTCAATCTTCACGCGTTGTGAATAATACATGTGTCGCCAAAGCTAACTTATAACTGCTAATGCAAATTAATTTGATAATCGTCAAATTAACTGTAGAATATTTCAAACTACTACCAGCGTAATATAAAATTAATATTAAAAGCGTTTTTAGACTTGAAGTGTAGCTGGTGCTTGGAATTTGATCTCAATTCTTCCCTGATGTTTCTTCACCTTGATGATCGATCCGCATGTGTCTGTCTCAGCCATAGACACAATAAATACATGAGTTTATCTGTTATGTTTATGGAGTGGCTCGAAGAACAGAGATCATCAAAAAAGGCGTGGTGTTGTGTAATTATTCCTTTTTATTTTATTTATTTTAGTTTTTATTGTTGTTGTTGTTATTTTTATGTGGCAATTAGATTAACACACAGTGGTTTGACAAAACCCGAAATTATGAGGACTTCTCGCGATCAGCCAATCAAAAGCCTCGATTCCATACACACGTGTGAATATGCATAAGGAGGTGCAGTACCATTGACCCACCTACAGGGGCGCTGTCTCGATGCACAGCTGATACACAGAATCAGATAATTGTGAGCTCTGGGGACATGAGCTGAAATTTAGATTTTGAGCTCCCCCTATAGAAGCACTTCTACGTTGTCTGAATCATGAGGACACCGACCCTGCAGGTGACTCCGAGCCGGATCCGTTTTCAAACCGGCAAATCCGCGTTACAGTCACCTCCGTTTCACTGCTCTAATACGGATCCAGCCCGGTCCCGGTCCCGGTTTCAGTGGGCGGGAACAACAGTCGCAAAGCAGATTCGGCCCGTATCCGTGGAAACGAGCGCGCGAATCTTTTTCTGGAGTTTAGAAGAGGAGGAAGAAGAAGAAGAGGAGGAGAAGGAGGAGAAGGAGAGGAAGAAGAGGAGGAAGAGGAGGCCGCCGCAGTCGCCGCAGTCGCAGTCGCAGTCGGTGCTCGGTATCCCACCTCAAAAACTTCACCAAAGTAAGTCATGCTTTTCTATTAATGGATTAATTGTCTTATTAATTATATTGTGTACTCGTTGTCTTAAAGTTTAGACTTGATGTTTGGAGTTTTTATTGCTTATTAGATCGGTATTGAATCGTAATGTTAGTTAACTCTTATGTTAGCAGAGAGCTCGCTAACACGCAGATGATCCAGAGGACAGTAATTATATAATTGACGAATTTTAACTGCTTTAAAGTTTTAATTGCGTGTTAATGCTAGTGATAAGCTATCGTTAGGCTAACTTAAGCTAGCTAAGGCCTACCGCAGACCCTTACTTTACAACAAGGGTTCATTTGTTAACATTAATTAATAACTAACATGAACTAACATGAGCAATACATTTGTTATTTGTTAATCTTTGTTAAAGTTAGCTAATAAAAACACAGTTGTCCATTGTTCATGTTACTTCACAGTGCTTTAACTGATGTTAACAAATACAACAGTGGATTTTAATGTATTTGTAAATGTTGAAATTAACAAAGATTAATTAATGATGTAGAAGTGCAGTTCATTCTTAGTTCATGTTAACTAATGCTAACTAATGATACTAGTCTCTTACTTGGGTAAATTTGGTTTTATATTCGCACAATCGCACTTCCGCATAGGCTACAATAACTTTGTACACTACACTGGACATTAAAATAATACTTGCCCATTTTGATCGATTGTGAAAAATGTTGTAGGGTTACAATCATTGGTTGTAAATGTCATGTCGCTGTTTAGAATTTGCAAACATTAACTTTATTGCACATTATTAGAGCGTTTTTAAACGCGGAAGTCCGAATGTGCGAATGTAAAACCAACTTTACCCAAGTTATTTTCTTCTGATCACCAAGACTGCATTTATTTAATCAAAAATACAGTAAAAACAGTAATATTGTGAAATATGAACCTACTGTACATTCTTTAGTAAAGTGTAATTTATTCCTGTGATCAAAGCTGAATTTTCAGCATCATTCTCCAGTCTTCAGTGTCACGTGATCCTTCTAATATGAAGATTTGATGTTTTGTTCAATAAACATTTCTTATTATCAATATTCAAAACAGTTGTGTTGCTTTATATATTTTTTGTGGAAACGATTATATCATTCAAACATTTGTGGTAAGATTAAAAAAGAGAAATTAATACTTCATTAAGGATGCTTTAAATCGATCAAAAGTGACAGTCAACCCTTAATGATGACAAAAATTTCTATTGAGTAAATGCTTCAATAAACTTAATTTAATAAATGCAAATAAATTCATCAAAGAATCCTGAAAAAAGTATCACCATTTCCACAAAAATGTTGAGCAGCTCAACCATTTTCAACATTGATGATAATCAGAAATTTTGCATGAGCACCGAATCAACATATTAAATGATTTCTGAAGGATCATGTGATCTGATCAATTTAAATTAATATTTAAATCCTTTTATATACCCGTTTATCCCTTAACTGATCTACATTACAGAAGGAATTTCCATCAGGATTCAGGAGCTTATTAGTCGGGAGGTTGGAGATGTTTATTGCACATATTTCTTTTCTCAGCAGGATCTGTAAGGAATAACGGACCGTGGCGGTGGCCAGAAGGAGCGTGCAGGAGCCAAAGAGCCTTAACTGAGGTCAGTTTCAGACAGAAGCAGCAAAGGGTGGTGGGATGTTTTTAGCTATTACTGTTTTTCATCACCATAACATTACAATAAGCAACAGTAGCTGACTTCATAAAGAAAAAGGGACAGTTGAGTTTATATTGTCACATGTTAGTGTATGCCAAGCCCAGTTTATTTATATAATACTGTACAAACTATATTTGATGAACTCTGCAGTCTGTGGCTAGTGCAAACAGCTCTTCGACGATGATTGTCAAATCTGCAGCTATAGATGTGTTCTGCGTCTTTGATTAAACTGTCTTGTGTACTTTTGTTGATCGGTCCTACACTCTCACTCTTCTGCTGTCTACAGTAAATCTTTGAGGAAGAAGTTTTAACAGTTTATTTTTCAAGCAGTCGCTCTACATTCAGAGATTATTTTCTGTGGACTGTCCTCTGTGATGGTTAGATCTAGCCAGGCCATCTGTGGGTTCATTTTGACTTCTTATTTTTTACACAAGGAGAGGAAGGGCTTGTCTTACCTTTTTAGAAAACTTTATATTAAAAGGATTATATTAATATTTTGCAGACACTTCATATTTAGTTCAAAATGTACATGAGAAAAGCATAAGGAGAAATCTAAAGATTTTCTATTTGGATACAACAGTGAAAAATGTGTAAAGGAGAGCAGATTTTTATCACAGTGACGTACACGAGTGAAAATGTTTTATTCTGGTCATTTTAATTTGCAGCAGTTGTTAAAAGTTGGTGTTCATTTGTGTGAAGTAAATAAGTGTCAACAAAATGTCAGCCGAAGCGGAGTGATCGGACCAATAGCACTAGATTGCTTTGGAGTGCTTTAACAGAGATTGAGAAGGGGACATTGAAAGACAAAGTACACAGCCTGTCTGA
Source organism: Hypophthalmichthys nobilis (assembly GCA_037950665.1). Lineage (NCBI taxonomy): Eukaryota > Metazoa > Chordata > Actinopteri > Cypriniformes > Xenocyprididae > Hypophthalmichthys > Hypophthalmichthys nobilis. Next base: position 66,725 of record CM075475.1, on the reverse strand, counting down.
TGTGTCAAAGGATATGTTCACACTGTCGGTCCAAATCCGATTATTTGTGTATCCGACTGGAATCTGATGTAATCTGATCACGGCATGAGAAAGTGACATAAACCACGCAAAATCTGATCAGATCGGTCAAACTGAAACTGATTTCCAGAAATTAGATTTGAATAGGATTTCAAACCACATATGAATGTAGCTCAAAGCGGATTCGTAAAAATCACATTTCATGTCATTTGTTTTGCGGTTCACACTTTATGATCTCATTCCAGTCGGATATGCACAAAAATGGGATTTGGACTGAGTCTGAATGAGGCTAACATCTCCACCAACATCAGGGATGACACACACAGCAATAGTATAGAGGCTCATATAGTAAAGCCTCACAGCAGTCAGATTCTTGATTTAGGGACAGTTACATGAATATCTAACAGCTTTCTTCTTTTCTTTTCTGCAGATGCCTCATGAGAATTAAACGGCACATATGAAGTGGTTTGTAATACCATGGTTTTCCAACCTGTCCTGATTGGTTCTTGATGTGTTTATGGTTCATTATATGAAACTATTTTTTGTTTTGTTTTTTCCATTTCTTCTATTTTCTTCTTTAAATATACACTAAGAAAAGTCCTGAGATTGTTTAACTATTTGTGTGTCACAGTTTTAAAGAATAGTTGACCAGAAAATGAAAATTTGCTGTTGATTTACTCACCCTCAAGCCATCCATGATGTAGGTGACTTTTTTCTTCAGTTGAACAGTGAAGATTTTTAGCTGAAAATGTGGTTCTTGGTGATTCGTATAATGCAAGTCAATGGCTGCCGTCAGTTTGAGATTCATAAAAACATATTACAGGTAAAACACAGTTAATACCTGTGACTGCTGATGATTCATTGAGGTCTTATGAAGCGAAACGATTGGTCTGTGAAGAAACTGAACATTATTTACAACATTATTACCTGTAATCCACAGCCTCTGCAAATGTTCCTGAGCGTGTCACGGCAGTCTGATGCGCGGGAGCAAACTCACACATGAGCTGACGCTTCCAACATGCTTCCTTATGTGCTTGTTTCCAACAGAGAGGGAAGATGCGTGTGTTGTTTTGTTCATCAAAATGGCACTTATTTCACTATCTATCCTGGATGCAGAAACCTAGACATGCGTGATCTCAATCTGGAAGATTGAATTTTCACAGACTCGCGTCATTGTGCGACAGGAAGCTTGCGCTCCAGACACTCAGGACTGTTTGCCAAGGCTGTGGATTACAGGTAATAATGTTGTAAATAATGTTCAGTTTCTTCACAGACCAATCGTTTCGCTTCATAAGACCTCAATGAATCATCAGGAGCCACAGGTATTAATTTTGTTTTGCCTGTAATATCAGGGTATCCGCGGGGCATTAAAAAGCATTAAAAGTCATTAAATGGATTTTGTGAAAATTAAGGCCTTAAATGGCATTAAAAAGCATTAAATTTTATTCCTACAGGCATTCATTTTTTAGTTTTGAAGGAAAATAATACCAGTTTATGCTGAATATAGCTTTCAAAATTAATAACTTTGATTTGCTGTCGCAAAATATGTACATTGGTGTGATGCACACATGAAACCAGTTTGGTAATTGCCTCCGGCCGATGCAGAATTGCCGTAACGCCGTTTTGGACAGCGGCGGGCTGGGACCTGGAGACAAGACTGCATCGGTGTTGCCAACTTAGCGCCTTTTCAGACCCCTTTTGCGACTTTATTCTAAGAAAGCGCATTGTGACGAATATACTTGTTAACCTGATCTAGCTTCCGAGACTCCCGGTACTGCCGCACGAGCGCTGCGAACCTGCGTCTGTTCTGTTCAGTGAGTGGCTGAGAGGAGCAGCGCATTCAGTGGAGGATGTCAGAGAACAAATAAAATAGACACCATTGCTTCTAACCTGGGTGATCATTTTACATGTACATAAACCCACAATCACAGCAACTGTCTTTATCTTATGTGTACGGTGATTTTGTCAGACAACGTCTCGATTACAAATCAGGATTTTAGCGCTGGTTTAACATGTCAGGGCTCGACACTAACGCTTGTCAATTAGTCCGGAATGAGTGTAATTAAGAGAATTTCAAGGACCTGATTATAACGTCAATACCAAAAAAAAACGCGAGTCTGACTGATTTTATTACATTTAGTGTTAGTGGCGATCGATAATGGATGATAATAGGCTGTACAATGTACTGACGATAACAAGGTTGTGCTGTTCAGGCTCGCGCACCATCTCGAGGAGAAATGGAAACATGAGCGAAGCGCACAAAAATACGTTTTTATAACTTAATACAGGTAAGCAAAATCACACGACCAAGATTGCTGTTTTCCTAAATAGGCTACTGTCACGATTAAAAACGTGACACTGATGTTCAGTTAACAAAAAGTTCATATTAAGTCACTTACATTTTAGAAGGAACATTGACTGTTTTTGTTCTATTTTATCAGTGAAAATAGTTTCAAACAAAGATCACAGCAGAACCAAAGCACAACACTCAGCCTTGTTTTCATTACTGAGTGATTCAGCGTTTTGAATGAATCAGTTGAGTCAAAGATTCAATGACTCATTCATAAACAACTGCCTCATTCTTGAATGAATCAGCCATTGGAATGAATCGTTTAAATTAATGACTCACTTATTAAGATGGTTAGTACGCCACCTACTGGTGGTTTAGTTTAATTTTTAAAAGTATCATTTTTCCCCAACATTTCTTACAATCCCGTAACATTATTTAATGCAGTTGTAATTTTTTTATTGTAAATTTGTAAATTATTTAATTTGATTGGTAACAGCTCTTAGTGTCTTATTCTAATTAAATTTATTGATCGAATTTAAGAATTTAAAATGAAAGCTGAATCATACATTTTACATGAATCGTACAAGTGAATGAAAAGGCTTAATGTCAAGCCCTGTGAAACGCGGAAACTGAAACGTGAAACTAGTCTTAATGGGCCGCGTTTCAGTCACCATTTCATATTGTCTGACAACAAAACAGAAAAATATATAGATGAAACAATTTTATTGGGAATTTGGCTGTATTAAAATATATTATGTGAGCAAAAGGGTAGCACCAGAGAAGCAAACAGATGTAAAGGGCTGACACTTGGCAGAATACAAATGCAACAATGACATGATGAATATTCTAATTGCCGTATGACGTCATCTATCGACATTTACTGACACACATATATATATATATATGGCATTAAAAATTGAAAAATTGGTATTAAAAAGCATTAAATTAGATTTGATGAAACCTGTAGAGACCCTGAATATGTTTTTTTGACTCTCAAACTGACGGTAGCCATTGACTTGCATTATACAAATCACCAAGAACCACATTTTTAGCTAAAAATCTTCTTTACTGAGTAAATTAACAGCAAATTTTCATTTTTGGGCGAATGATCCCTTTAAGCTAGTGAATATGATGTAAGTAGAGACTTAAAGGACCCCAAGCTTTACTCACCCTCAAGCCATCCTAGGTGTATATGACTTTCTTCTTTCTGATGAACACAATCAGAGAAATACTGATAAATATCCTGACGCATCCGAGCTTTATAATGGCTGTGAAAAGGATCAACGAGTATGAAGCTGAAGAAAGTGTCTCCATCCACATATCCAAAAAAATAACAATATTTAACAAGTTATGAAGTAAAATATCTAGCATCCGCCAGACCGCTTCCGTATTCAACTTAGGACAAAAAACGGAACTGCCGTCGCGTCAGTTAAGCTTTTCCCGTAAGTTGAATAGGGAAGGTGTAGGACGTAGCTTATGCGTTTTGAACTGCAAGAGTTTTACTCTTTCTTCGTAAGTTGAATACGGAAGGCGGTCTGGCGGAAGCTGGATATTTTACTTCATAACTTGTTAAATATGGTGTTTTTTTTTTTTTTTTGTTTTTTTTTTTAATACAAACGCATCGCTTCGCTTCAGAAGGCCTTTATTAACCCCCGGAGCCGTGTGGAGTACGTTTATGATGGCTGTGGATGGAGACACTTTCTTCAGCTCAGACTCGTTGGTATCGCGCTCTGCCGTTATAAAGCTCAGATGGGTCAGGATGTTTATTGAAGGATTAGTTAGTTCACTTCTGAAGGAGAATTCGCTGATAATTTACTCATTGTCATCCAAGATGTTCATGTCTTTCTTTTTCCAGTCGATAAGAAATGAAGGTTTTTGAGGAAAAAATTCCAGGATTTTTCTCCATATAGTGGACTTCAGTTTCAGTGCAGCTTCAAAGAGCTCTACATGATCCCAGACGAGGAATAAGAGTCCTATTTAGAGAAATGATCTGTCAGTTCAAAAAAAAAAAAAAAAGTATATACTTTTAACCACAAATGCTCGTCTTCCACACGCATGACGTAATCACGTTACAAAGGTCATGTGTGACCTACTGCGGTACTTCTGTCTACATCATGCGTGACTTTTCAGCGTAATGCATGGCGCAGAGCAGAGCAAGACGAGCATTTGTGGTTAAAAAGTATATACTTTTTTAGATAATATATATCTAGGATAAGGGTCTTATCTGGGATCGTGTAGAGCTCTTTGAAGCTGCACTGAAACTGAACTGAACCGTTGAACCCCAGTGAAGTCCACTATATAGAGAAGAAACCGGGAATGTTTTCCTCAAAAACCTTCATTTCTTTTCGACTGAAGAAAGAAAGACATGAACATCTTGGATGACATGGGGGTGAGTAAATTATCAGCAAAATTTAATTCTGAAGTGAACTAATACTTTAATATATCTCTGATTGTGTTCATCAAAAGAAAAAAGTAATATACACCTAGAATGGCTTGAGAGTGTGTAAAGCTTGGGCTGTTTTTCACTGAAAGTGAACTAATCCTTTGAAGGGTCAGTTCACCCAAAAATGAAAATTCTGTCAGTTATTCACCTTCATGTCGTTCCACACTCGTAAGACTTTCTTTCATCTTTGGAACTCAAATGAAGATGTTTTTGATGAAATCTGCAAGATTTCTGTCCCTCCGTTGACAGCTACACAACTACCACTTCTACACTTCTATGAACTTCAACTACAGAGTTCATAAAGAGATCGCAAAACTAATCCATATAAATTGAGCAGTTTAATCCAAAGTTTCTGGAATTTGGATTAAACGATCACTTTATATGATGAACAGATTGAATTTAGGCTTTTATTCAGATATAAACATTGATCAGCGAACATAAACAGAAGCTCAACTGAACCTGCTTGATGCGTGAGAACAAACCTCTTGCGGATGCTCAAGCGTGTTGCGTAACACGAGAATGAACCTCATTGGTTCTCGCACGTCCGTGAACATGCTTGAGCTTCCCTTTACACGACTGACGTGTGAGTTGATGAATGCTTATATGTGAATAAAATCCTAAATTCAGTCCATTCATCATATAAAGCGCTCGTGTCTCTTCAGAAGATTTTGGACTAAAGCGCTCGATTTATATGGATTAGTTTTACAATCTCTTTATGAACTTTTTAAGCATCAGAGTGGTAGTTGCATAGCTGTCAACAGAGGGACAGAAAGCTCTCAGATTTCATCAGAAAGATCTTCATTTGTGTCCTGAAGGTGAATGAAACTCTTACGGTTGTAGAACAACATGAGGGTGAGGAATTAATGACAGATTTGTTTTATTTTGGGGTGAACTAACACTTTAATGGCAAGTAGAGACTTGAGTGTTTTATATAAACTTTTGCAAAAATCCTTGTGCAAAAATGATCAAAATAAAAAGAAAAGATGTTTTGCATTTTGTGTATTTGTTTTAATATGTCAAATAAATAGAAGATGGATCAAAAGATAAAGCCCTTGAATGCGTCAAATTTACTCTGTCCAATTGTATTTTGAATGTTTGTGTACTGTAAAGTAGTTGCTGCTGAGTTAGTGCTAACAATAGATTATAAGGTGGTATTTTAGTGTAAAAAAAGTGTTCGGTACATTAATTGTCTATAAATCTGAATCAGTACTTTAAACTTTTTATTGCTGAAGTATTTCATGTTAAAACTTAACAGAAAAAATATCAGACAGTAAGATATTTAATCATGTATATGAGAAGATTCTTGAAATTCTATAAATGTGTACTACTGAGTGTGTGTGTGTGAGTGTGTGAGTGAGTGTGTGTGTGTGTGTGAGTGAGTGTGTGTGAGTGTGTGAGTGTGTGTGCGTGTGTGTGTGTGTTCACCAGACTTCTTTAAAATCAGATGAATGTTTTTCTTCCTCATGTTGTTTGTAGACGGTCTCTATCTGGGCTAAGCTCTAGCGCTACATGTTTCTACACATTAAAGAGGATTAAAACTCATAAACTGTGAAGAGTGTTCAGTTCTACGTTATAATACTTTTCAGATAAGACCATTATAATTATTCACGAGAATCTATTGAAAATCCTCGTGTCTGAATATCTGAGTATCTGAATACCAACATCCAACTCTGTGAGGGTCACATGATGTGCTGCACTTTGACCCAAAACACTGATCAATAATGACAGACTCGTGAAATACAGTGACAGGCTTTGATCAAAACTTCTCTTTCTGCAGCTCTTCATTAAAATCACACCTGTTTTGATCCTCCATGTTAATCTGGAGCGTTTCTTCACAGCAGCTGCTCTTGGTAACAGACCTGAGAGTCGATCACAGAACTGATGGAGGCTTTAAGATTCACAACTACAGATGAGATTCTGTGAGAGAGGAGAAGATCCTGAATCAAGTTCAGATCTGAGACAAATCCTACATGAACTCAAGATTCTGTAATAGATCCACACCAGAGCAAAGCATGCTGGGAACTGCCCAGTTTCAGTTCATTCAACACTAATATGAGGACCAAACCTGCAAAAACAATACATAAATAAATATATGAAGAAATGTACAAAAACAAACAAACATAGATGTATAAATAAATATACAAGGAAAAGAGAAAAAATAAAAAAGTGAGTATTTATACCTTTAAATACATGTGGAAATAAATAAATGTAGACATAAATAGATATATACATAAATATATGTGGAAATAAATAAATTATACTTAAATACATAATAAAGGTATAAATACTCATTTATTTTTCTTTTTTCACATGTCCTTGTATGTTTATTTAATCATTTATTAATGTATTTTTGTTTTTTTACATTTCTTCATATATTTATTTATGTATTTATTTATAGTTTTTGCAGGTTTGTCCTCCACACACAAATGATGAAGTGAACTTCAGTTTGACATGTTTAAGTGGATTTACTCAATTAAATCAGGACAGAATGTCAGTAATTGTGGTTTTAACTCATTTTAATGAAGTTCATTTAACAAGCAGCAGAAATCATGTTTACAGTGTAGATTAAAAGATGGACAGATTGATAATTCCTGATGTGATGTGTTTTATCTCCATCAGATTCCCATCGGATCACTCCGGATCTGAACACAGTGAATAAAGACCTCCATCTGTCTGAGAGGAACACAGTGATTACTCACACTAACACACCGCAGTCGTATCCTGATCATCCAGACAGATTTGAGTATTGGCCTCAGGTGTTGTGTAGAGAGAGTGTGTGTGATCAACGCTGTTACTGGGAGATTGAGTGCAGTGGACATGTGTCTATATCAGTGTCATATAAGAGCATCAGGAGGAAGGGATGGAGGGAGTGTGTGTTTGGATCTAATGATCAGTCCTGGAGTTTGAGCTGCTCTCCTGACAGTTACTCATTCTGGCACAATAACATAGTGACTCTTCTCCCTGTAAAGCCCACCATCATCAGGAGAATAAGAGTGTGTGAGGATCATACACATAGATTAAGAGTGAATGAGGAGGATCACTATAGAGTAGGAGTGTATGTGGATCACAGTGCAGGAACTCTGTCCTTCTACAGCGTCTCTGGAGACACAATGATCCTCATCCACACAGTCCAGACCACATTCACTCAACCGCTCTGTCCTGGGTTTGGGGTTTTATCTGGGTTTGGTATTTCTTTTGTAATGTGTCCTGGATCATCAGTGAAACTCTGTTGATGAATCAGAACAGAGAGACTCTACCCATAATGCTTTGAGCTCATGATGAATCAGTAACAGTGAGATGATATAGAGTCTCTTCATTACATTAATACTGAAATATCATGACACAATAAATGTGTGTGTGAGAGAGAGAGTGTGTGTGTGTGTGTGTGTGTGAGAGAGAGAGAGTGTGTGTGTGTGTTAATGACTCAAAATCACATGATTAAATAAATGTTGAAGTATTGTAATAAATGTTGAACTGCAGTGTACATGTATATTGTGTAATGTGGTGTCGTTCTGAGGAGCAGGAGTGACACTTAAAGATTTAGATCACTAACCCTTAAAAATAAAATCAAGAATCAATTTATCAATTTAATCATTCAAACATAAATGGACATTTTTACATGTATGAATAAATACACAAACTTAAAACTGTTTATTTGATTCATGTTTTAAAACGTAGATTAATAGAACAATAAAAAGTGCATTAATAAATCATTTTAAATCGCTTTTTATAAAGCATTTGCCAATTGCTTTTCTTTATCCATTTGTCAATCGAGTTAAAAATGCCATTGGTCAGGACACACGTGGAGCAACCAATCAACTTTCACCTCAGTTTGAAGAGCCAATCCTCTCTCACTTGTGAATGTAACACGCGCTGTCATTGGACAGTGAGAACAACTATTCGTCAGAGCCGTTATGCTGCGTTCACGCCACCTCGAGATGACAACACGTGACGTTATATTCGAGCTGTTCACGCCCTCGGACTGGGAATTATGCGTTCCACTATCAACGCCTTAAATGAATCTACAGCGGTCACGTGGTACATGTGTGAGCTTTCAGAAAACTCCCAGTTTACAAGCTGTAATTACGATCTCTACGAGGACGTGAACGCTTTTACAAGCTAGAATCTCGTAACTACAGGAATTACGAGGTCGCGTGAACGCACCTTAAAATATGAGAGTTGCGACGCCGAAACCGCCTACTTCTCTACTATATAGTAGGAGAAAAGCAGTAGATGAGCGAGTAACTATGTCTGAATCCTCAGTAATCATAAAAGAGTAGTCGAGAAGTTCCCGGATGGTCTTCTGCTCCCGCCCAGATTCTGAAGTGTTCCTCGATGGACACTCTTCTATCCCAGGAGGCCACGGGAGAGGATACGTCATAATCGAACAGGAGGAGAAAAGAGACCCGGATGTTTTCAAATGTGAGTATCGAAAACCAAAAACACGGTTCTTGTGTTAAAGTCGCATCTGTTGAAGTACTGTAGAGTAAACTGTTGAAGTGTTGAAGGTGTAAAGACGCTAGACAGTACAGTATAGTTGAGATTTTACTGTAAAAACACGTTTTATTGTGTACAGATAACAGGAGAGCTTGATTACATTACATGAATGTACAGTCATGTAAATAAATCTACAGTGAGTGATCTATTGTATCTGTCCATTAGTACTGTTGATCAATGAAGGAACATTTGTGTTGGATAAGAAGTGAGTTAACACATCATCAACATGTGATTGTAGTGTTGAGCACATAATCTCAGAGGAAACTTGAATCTTGTCTGATGTCACAGGGTCAGATGATCACGTGTGTTTATCCGGTGGAGAGAGACTGATGAAGGAATGATGTCATCAAAGGCTCTGAGTGACGATACTACAGAAATTAATTCAAAATATACTTTAATCTTAAGTTGAGTTTATTTTAACTCTCTGGTGGTCTTTGGTTTTTGACCCCAAATGACGTTTACTAAAATGAAATAAAAATGTTCTCTTTGTCCACATGGCATGTAACTTTGTACGGTGGTTAACACTTTCTAGATCTACAAATAAATAAATTGAATGATATCTGTTTTTATGTTAGTGTGAAATAGAAGTAACACTCGTGACCTTCAGCGTCTCTGGAGACCTCAGTCAACTAAATGATTTTTGTAACAAAATAACTGTTTTTTTAAACAAATGTAATTTTACTAAAAGTAAAAAAAAATTTACAAAAGTAAATTTAACATAAAAAGCTGTTGCTGTATAAAAAAATGTATTTAATTTGTTTATATAAATGTAAAAGATATCGTAAATCTTCCAAAAACTGCACAAATGTGGAGTAAAACATTAATAAACAGAGTAAAATTACATTTGTTAAAAAAACAATGATTTTGTTACAAAATTACATTTTGTTGCTTATCCTGAAGGTCACGAGTGTCGACCCAAACGAAGTACACCAGAGGGTTAATTACTGTAATTTAAACAGAGTTATTTCAGCTCTTTTCTGATTCTTGATGTCTGTATGTTTGCTGCAGAGGAGCAGGACCTGCAAGACAAGGAAAGAAACCAGCAGGGATTGAACAGCGTGAAGACGAGTAAATAATGACTGAATTTATATGTTTGGGTGAACTAACCCTTTATGATCCCAAATACAAACTCTATGAAATGTATGTAAGCATTTATATTATAGTATTACCTTGAAAAAGAAAACTTCAAGAAATAAGCAGCTTTATTGAGTGTTTGTGATCAAGACACTAACAAAAAAGATTTACAGAAATCACATTTACATTTATTTACAGTTCTGCTTTTATCCAAAGTGACTTACAGTGCTCTTATTACAGGGATGATCCCGCGGGAGCAGGACGTGCAGAGAGTTCCTCAGGGACTCAAATGTAAATATATTATATATATATATTTATGTTTTTGCAAGAAGTCTCATCAAGCCTGCATTTATTTTATCAAAGATACAGAAAAAACAGTAATATTGTGAAATATTATTACAGTTAAAATAATGGTTTTCTATTTTAATATAATTTATTCCTGTGATCAAAACTGATTTGTTCAGCATCATTACTCCAGTGTTCAGTGTCACATGATCCATCAGAAATCATTCTGATTATTATCAATGTTGGAAACAGTTGTGCTGCTTAATATTTTATAACCTCTGATACTTTTTTCCAGGATTCTTTGATGAATAAAACATTAAAAAAGAACAGCACAAATTAAAGGAATACATTATATTTGTAAGTATATTAAAATAGAAAACCAGTATTTTAAATAGTAATAATATTTCACAATATTGCTGTTTTTGATCAAATAAATGCAGGATGAGCTTAAGAGACTTTTTTCATAATGCCGCATAATTATCAAAAATGTTAATTTCATTTCTCCAGCCTGCACTTCACATAATAGCCTGCAGGTGGCACTTGAGCTTCATTAACTATGATGGGTTCATCAAACAGTAAACGGTGTATCAATACACATAAATACACTAAATGAATTGAACTCTACTTTCCATTAATGTGACTGTTGGTGCTGTGTGGTTTTGTGCAGTGTGTTGTAGTCAGTTAACATCCATTTTGTCTGCGATGCAATTTGATTTATAAAATGACACAAACCGTAGAAATCGCTCCACAAATGTAAGTTCGTCTGTCCATGTCATTTTCAACCGAATTAATAATTAGAACAGAAAATTACCGCTCCACTTCACATCGTCCAATGAAATTTGAACTTGTGCCAGATCATGATTGGTTGGTGTATTATACATGACAAACGGGCATTGATGAATTATGTAATATTTTAAAATATGTCATGTATAGATTTTTAATTAAATTGACACACTAGCTTTGATTATTGATGAAAAAAAAAAAAATTAAAAATCGTTTGGTTTATTTTTTTTCTCCCATCGAGCCATATAGACACTCACCATATATGATCAAGAGCCTGAACAGACTGTGGGAAATCAGTCAGCCAATCAAAACGGTCCGTGTATCTTTTGGGTCCGTGTACCTTCAGATAATTTGTTTTCTCGTTTTTGTCTTATAAACGGATTAGCGAATAAACCATTAATTTATCACATATTCGACCCTTCTCATCAACATAAAATAAACAAATCTCGAGTCGTTTTTCATATTTTTATTTTTGTTTTAATCACACTTTGTTCTAATCCGCCAAATGGAAAAACAATAAAACCAAAATGGATAAACGGATTTATGGACACACAGAAGAAAGCCTCTAGGCTCTGCCTCAATATGGTCTCAAGCCATTCGTTAGTCTGACTGTTTGATGAGAAAGAGATTAAATGTAGTTGTAATAAACGCGTTAAATCCATCGCAGTGAAGGACTATTATTCTGCTGCGCTGAACTGCGGAAGAACTGATGACGACACCGTTTAATGTTTGGTTGACCAATCAGCGGAAAGGGGCGTTTCATTCCCGCCCACATGTAGAGATCAAATATTCAAGTTGTTTATCATTTTCTACCCCTGAACGAAAAACGAAAAATCAAGCCAAAATCTTGTTTTTCGTTTTGTTTGAAAAAAATGAAAAAGGTGCCGTTTTTTCATTTTCCAATTTCAATATTAAATCAAAAAACGAATGACCAAAAGATACACGGACCCAAAACGCACGCAACCATAGCAAGACTGACGAATATGTAAAAATAAACAATTTTTGACTTTTGAGACATTACTTAACATTGCACACATTGTCATGTTAATTATAATTCAAATGTATTCGTTTTATTGACCACAATATTATCATTGCTATTTGTCTGAGAGGAGCACTTTTGATAAATTTCGAAAAAGGGCAGGGGCTCGAGCCCCCAAAGCCCTCCCTCTGCACATGCCTGCCATGGAGTAACCTGGAGTAAAGTGTCTCGATCGAGGACACACTGGAGGAGACGCTGTGGAGATCGAACCAGCAACCTTCTGCTGACCAGCTCAGTGGTTTAGCTGAAATATGGCAAGAGACGCAATGCTGGCATGAATTGTAAAACGTTTTAATCTGTTTAAATGTTTCAAGGTTGAGGGGTTCAGGGGTCCATCATCATCATCTTCCTCATCCTCTGGATCAACGATGTCCCCATTGAGAAGAGCAGCAGTGAGGGACATGATGGATGAAGGTGTTCACGGTGGTCAGCTGATTCATCAGAATAAAGCTGCAGGATTGGCACAGCTGTGTTGAGATGGCAGCAGGACTGTAAATACGTGATTGTTACAACAGTAAGTTTGAATAAAGCTTTGTCTCATGTGTTGTTGACTTGTATGTATATATATATATATATATATATGTATTTATTGTGATGGTTACTTTTATTATTTACAATGTACATTATTAATGCATTCTTGTGATCAAATCTTGTCGAATCGCTGGAACGTTTTATTTAAAAAGGTTAAGAAACACATGTGAATGACGAAGAACACGTTGCACTGGGCAGTCGAGTTCAGAGATGGGCAATGGTGGCTCTTTATGTCATCAAAACAGCTTGCATTTACTAAATGTAAGTCTTTAATACCTTCTTGTGATAGAATCTAGTCGAATCGCCGAGTGTTCTGTTTTAAAAAGGGCGAAAAGAGGCTCTCCACTCACGGCGGCTTCAAGAGGCATGCCTCGGCTCAGCTCTTATGTGTGCGTATGTGTGTGTGTGTGTGTGTGTGTGCGTAAGGCAGGCATATGCGCAAGGCCAGATCGTTTCAGGCGATCAACCTGGCCAATAAAATTTTTAAAACATATAGTCACCCGATCAATGATGAGATTCCAGAAACTCAGAATGCATGAGCCAATTTTAGAGTCACTGCCGCTTTAAGAGGCGCTGCTCGGCTCGCACCGTGTCAGGCGATCAACCTGGCCAATAAAATTTTCAAAACATATAGTCGCCCGATCAATACTGAGATTCTAGAATGGTATAAACAAAGATATAATGAATCTTGACAAAACTGAGGTCAGAATCGAAAGTGCCTCTCTCTCTCTCTCTCATCCTCTCATGCTGAGATGGGCAATGGTGGCTCTTTATGTCATCAAAACAGCTTGCATTTACTAAATGTAAGTCTTTAATACCTTCTTGTGATAGAATCTAGTCGAATCGCCGAGTGTTCTGTTTTAAAAGGCGAAAGAGGCTCTCCACTCACGGCGGCTTCAAGAGGCATGCCTCGGCTCAGCTCTTATGTGTGTGCGTATGTGTGTGTGTGTGTGTGTGCGTATGCAAGGCCAGATCGTTTCAGGCGATCAACCTGGCCAATAAAATTTTTAAAACATATAGTCACCCGATCAATGATGAGATTCCAGAAACTCAGAATGCATGAGCCAATTTTAGAGTCACTGCCGCTTTAAGAGGCGCTGCTCGCTCGCACCGTGTCAGGCGATCAACCTGGCCAATAAAATTTTCAAAACATATAGTCGCCCGATCAATACTGAGATTCTAGAATGGTATAAACAAAGATATAATGAATCTTGACAAAACTGAGGTCAGAATCGAAAGTGTCTCTCTCTCTCTCTCTCTCATCCTCTCATGCTGAGATGGGCAATGGTGGCTCTTTATGTCATCAAAACAGCTTGCATTTACTAAATGTAAGTCTTTAATACCTTCTTGTGATAGAATCTAGTCGAATCGCTCGAGTGTTCTGTTTTAAAAGGCGAAAAGAGGCTCTCCACTCACGGCGGCTTCAAGAGGCATGCCTCGGCTCAGCTCTTATGTGTGTGCGTATGTGTGTGTGTGTGTGTGTGTGCGTATGCGTGCAAGGCCAGATCGTTTCAGGCGATCAACCTGGCCAATAAAATTTTTAAAACATATAGTCACCCGATCAATGATGAGATTCCAGAAACTCAGAATGCATGAGCCAATTTTAGAGTCACTGCCGCTTTAAGAGGCGCTGCTCGGCTCGCACCGTGTCAGGCGATCAACCTGGCCAATAAAAATTTTAAAACATATAGTCGCCCGATCAATACTGAGATTCTAGAATGGTATAAACAAAGATATAATGAATCTTGACAAAACTGAGGTCAGAATCGAAAGTGTCTCTCTCTCTCTCATCCTCTCATGCTGAGATGGGCAATGGTGGCTCTTTATGTCATCAAAACAGCTTGCATTTACTAAATGTAAGTCTTTAATACCTTCTTGTGATAGAATCTAGTCGAATCGCTCGAGTGTTCTGTTTTAAAAAGGCGAAAAGAGGCTCTCCACTCACGGCGGCTTCAAGAGGCATGCCTCGGCTCAGCTCTTATGTGTGTGCGTATGTGTGTGTGTGTGTGTGTGCGTATGCATGCAAGGCCAGATCGTGTCAGGCGATCAACCTGGCCAATAAAATTTTTAAAACATATAGTCACCCGATCAATGATGAGATTCCAGAAACTCAGAATGCATGAGCCAATTTTAGAGTCACTGCCGCTTAAGAGGCGCTGCTCGGCTCGCACCGTGTCAGGCGATCAACCTGGCCAATAAAATTTTCAAAACATATAGTCGCCCGATCAATACTGAGATTCTAGAATGGTATAAACAAAGATATAATGAATCTTGACAAAACTGAGGTCAGAATCGAAAGCGTCTCTCTCTCTCTCTCATGCTGAGATGGGCAATGGTGGCTCTTTATGTCATCAAAACAGCTTGCATTTACTAAATGTAAGTCTTTAATACCTTCTTGTGATAGAATCTAGTCGAATCGCTCGAGTGTTCTGTTTTAAAAGGCGAAAAGAGGCTCTCCACTCACGGCGGCTTCAAGAGGCATGCCTCGGCTCAGCTCTTATGTGTGTGCGTATGTGTGTGTGTGTGTGTGTGTGTGTGTGTGCGTATGCAAGGCAAGGCCAGATCGTTTCAGGCGATCAACCTGGCCAATAAAATTTTTAAAACATATAGTCACCCGATCAATGATGAGATTCCAGAAACTCAGAATGCATGAGCCAATTTTAGAGTCACTGCCGCTTTAAGAGGCGCTGCTCGCTCGCACCGTGTCAGGCGATCAACCTGGCCAATAAAAATTTTAAAACATATAGTCGCCCGATCAATACTGAGATTCTAGAATGGTATAAACAAAGATATAATGAATCTTGACAAAACTGAGGTCAGAATCGAAAGCTGCCTCTCTCTCTCTCTCTCTCTCATCCTCTCATGCTGAGATGGGCAATGGTGGCTCTTTATGTCATCAAAACAGCTTGCATTTACTAAATGTAAGTCTTTAATACCTTCTTGTGATAGAATCTAGTCGAATCGCCGAGTGTTCTGTTTTAAAAGGCGAAAAGAGGCTCTCCACTCACGGCGGCTTCAAGAGGCATGCCTCGGCTCAGCTCTTATGTGTGTGCGTATGTGTGTGTGTGTGTGTGCGTGTGCGTATGCAAGGCCAGATCGTTTCAGGCGATCAACCTGGCCAATAAAATTTTTAAAACATATAGTCACCCGATCAATGATGAGATTCCAGAAACTCAGAATGCATGAGCCAATTTTAGAGTCACTGCCGCTTTAAGAGGCGCTGCTCGCTCGCACCGTGTCAGGCGATCAACCTGGCCAATAAAATTTTCAAAACATATAGTCGCCCGATCAATACTGAGATTCTAGAATGGTATAAACAAAGATATAATGAATCTTGACAAAACTGAGGTCAGAATCGAAAGCGCCTCTCTCTCTCTCTCATCCTCTCATGCTGAGATGGGCAATGGTGGCTCTTTATGTCATCAAAACAGCTTGCATTTACTAAATGTAAGTCTTTAATACCTTCTTGTGATAGAATCTAGTCGAATCGCTCGAGTGTTCTGTTTTAAAAAGGCGAAAAAGAGGCTCTCCACTCACGGCGGCTTCAAGAGGCATGCCTCGGCTCAGCTCTTATGTGTGTGCGTATGTGTGTGTGTGTGTGTGCGTGCAAGGCGTGCAAGGCCAGATCGTTTCAGGCGATCAACCTGGCCAATAAAATTTTTAAAACATATAGTCACCCGATCAATGATGAGATTCCAGAAACTCAGAATGCATGAGCCAATTTTAGAGTCACTGCCGCTTTAAGAGGCGCTGCTCGGCTCGCACCGTGTCAGGCGATCAACCTGGCCAATAAAAATTTTAAAACATATAGTCGCCCGATCAATACTGAGATTCTAGAATGGTATAAACAAAGATATAATGAATCTTGACAAAACTGAGGTCAGAATCGAAAGCGCCTCTCTCTCTCTCTCATCCTCTCATGCTGAGATGGGCAATGGTGGCTCTTTATGTCATCAAAACAGCTTGCATTTACTAAATGTAAGTCTTTAATACCTTCTTGTGATAGAATCTAGTCGAATCGCCGAGTGTTCTGTTTTAAAAAGGCGAAAAGAGGCTCTCCACTCACGGCGGCTTCAAGAGGCATGCCTCGGCTCAGCTCTTATGTGTGTGCGTATGTGTGTGTGTGTGTGTGCGTATGGCGTATGCAAGGCCAGATCGTTTCAGGCGATCAACCTGGCCAATAAAATTTTTAAAACATATAGTCACCCGATCAATGATGAGATTCCAGAAACTCAGAATGCATGAGCCAATTTTAGAGTCACTGCCGCTTAAGAGGCGCTGCTCGGCTCGCACCGTGTCAGGCGATCAACCTGGCTAATAAAATTTTCAAAACATATAGTCGCCCGATCAATACTGAGATTCTAGAATGGTATAAACAAAGATATAATGAATCTTGACAAAACTGAGGTCAGAATCGAAAGCGTCTCTCTCTCTCTCTCTCATCCTCTCATGCTGAGATGGGCAATGGTGGCTCTTTATGTCATCAAAACAGCTTGCATTTACTAAATGTAAGTCTTTAATACCTTCTTGTGATAGAATCTAGTCGAATCGCCGAGTGTTCTGTTTTAAAAAGGCGAAAAGAGGCTCTCCACTCACGGCGGCTTCAAGAGGCATGCCTCGGCTCAGCTCTTATGTGTTTGCGTATGTGTGTGTGTGTGTGTGTGTGTGTGTGTGTGCGTGCGGCATGCAAGGCCAGATCGTTTCAGGCGATCAACCTGGCCAATAAAATTTTTAAAACATATAGTCACCCGATCAATGATGAGATTCCAGAAACTCAGAATGCATGAGCCAATTTTAGAGTCACTGCCGCTTTAAGAGGCGCTGCTCGGCTCGCACCGTGTCAGGCGATCAACCTGGCCAATAAAATTTTCAAAACATATAGTCGCCCGATCAATACTGAGATTCTAGAATGGTATAAACAAAGATATAATGAATCTTGACAAAACTGAGGTCAGAATCGAAAGTGTCTCTCTCTCTCTCTCTCATCCTCTCATGCTGAGATGGGCAATGGTGGCTCTTTATGTCATCAAAACAGCTTGCATTTACTAAATGTAAGTCTTTAATACCTTCTTGTGATAGAATCTAGTCGAATCGCCGAGTGTTCTGTTTTAAAAGGCGAAAAGAGGCTCTCCACTCACGGCGGCTTCAAGAGGCATGCCTCGGCTCAGCTCTTATGTGTGTGCGTATGTGTGTGTGTGTGTGTGTGTGTGTGTGTGTGTGTGTGTGCGTATGCATGCAAGGTCAGATCGTTTCAGGCGATCAACCTGGCCAATAAAATTTTTAAAACATATAGTCACCCGATCAATGATGAGATTCCAGAAACTCAGAATGCATGAGCCAATTTTAGAGTCACTGCCGCTTTAAGAGGCGCTGCTCGCTCGCACCGTGTCAGGCGATCAACCTGGCCAATAAAATTTTCAAAACATATAGTCGCCCGATCAATACTGAGATTCTAGAATGGTATAAACAAAGATATAATGAATCTTGACAAAACTGAGGTCAGAATCGAAAGTGTCTCTCTCTCTCTCTCTCATCCTCTCATGCTGAGATGGGCAATGGTGGCTCTTTATGTCATCAAAACAGCTTGCATTTACTAAATGTAAGTCTTTAATACCTTCTTGTGATAGAATCTAGTCGAATCGCTCGAGTGTTCTGTTTTAAAAAGGCGAAAAAGAGGCTCTCCACTCACGGCGGCTTCAAGAGGCATGCCTCGGCTCAGCTCTTATGTGTGTGCGTATGTGTGTGTGTGTGTGTGTGTGTGTGTGTGTGCGTGCGTGCGTGCGTCAGATCGTTTCAGGCGATCAACCTGGCCAATAAAATTTTTAAAACATATAGTCACCCGATCAATGATGAGATTCCAGAAACTCAGAATGCATGAGCCAATTTTAGAGTCACTGCCGCTTTAAGAGGCGCTGCTCGGCTCGCACCGTGTCAGGCGATCAACCTGGCCAATAAAATTTTCAAAACATATAGTCGCCCGATCAATACTGAGATTCTAGAATGGTATAAACAAAGATATAATGAATCTTGACAAAACTGAGGTCAGAATCGAAAGTGTCTCTCTCTCTCTCTCTCTCATCCTCTCATGCTGAGATGGGCAATGGTGGCTCTTTATGTCATCAAAACAGCTTGCATTTACTAAATGTAAGTCTTTAATACCTTCTTGTGATAGAATCTAGTCGAATCGCTCGAGTGTTCTGTTTTAAAAGGCGAAAAGAGGCTCTCCACTCACGGCGGCTTCAAGAGGCATGCCTCGGCTCAGCTC